>JAACJM010000069.1:0-354184 GCA_013368315.1 Tetrapyrgos nigripes
GCGCCATGCCACCGCTATGCCAACGATGCCACCTAATGCCGATGCCCTGCCGTGGCCAACCCCTGCCCAACCTCTCATATGTGACCCATATTCATATACCGCTGCCTGATTAGGGCCAAAACTAGCCTGGGTATGCCCTGGCTATATCCCTCCTGTATTGTACTATCGGGGGTGAGGGGTTACCAGGAGTATTTATATATCGGGGCTACATCGCCTCGCTTTTTCGATGAGTTGAACTGCATGTTGATAGCGCTCGGGATCCACTGGAAAATTGGCAGTGTATGGAACGTTGTCATGACTGCACCCGATGACGGCAAAATTTTCTGGTTTCGCCAAGGCTGGAAAGTATGTGGAGGCTCCCTCCTTATGGTGTCCAATGAGCCCACACCAAAATTGACAGCCGTTCTTTCCAGTATGTCCAACCATGCCATTGAAATAAACCATCCCAGGCCCATCTGCAGTTGCAAATAGGATGAATAATGTCGACACAAATATGATATTACGAGGGGCATCCCAGACCATAAGGCCACCACCTTTGTTGATAGCCTTGATATGGTGTAGGCCAGGGAATAGGAAAGAGTCAGGATTTTTAGGCTTATTGGGACCAGGGATGACAGCACCATAAATGATGCATTTCTTCTTGTAACATTTGTCGACAGGAAGATTGAGAACGAGCCACACATAGATCCAACAATCTGGTGTTTTATTACGGTATACTTGACAACCGTCAAGGGAAATCATGAGCAATGTAGTAGTCTCTGTGATCTGCTGGTCCTGTACTGCATCAAGAATATCCTTCCCGCAGCTAATGTCATCAAATTCCTTCAACTGGCTGGTCCTTTCATACTCCGTCAACGCCTCTTTTGCTCTTGTATAAAAAGATCGCATCCCCTCAGCCATCTCAGGATCTCTCCACATAGCCTGCACTTGTGGTCCAACAGGTAGGGTATAGAACAGTTGCGGTTTTCCAGTTTGGGCATTGTTACGAGGTGCTCCACACTCTGCAAATGGACCAGTGAACCCAAGACAGGAATTGGAACACATGTCATGGACAATGGGATGTAGACCGCTCAGTTTGTGAGCACGCTGTTGGATCTGTTCATATGAGAAGAACTCTTTGTTGGGCCAGGCAAGTTTAAGTGCATTGATTGTTGCTGTATAGCCGTGCTGGGTTTGTGATTTGATTTGGTAGGGCCTGAGGCACAAGAGCAGAATGCGCTCCTTGTCAGGGTCAACTTCGAGTCCAGAATCTGCAGGATTGAGCAAAGCTGTGAGGGAATTGGGGTCAAGGTCGCAATTTTCAAGAGAAGCTCCACGAAGTGCGTGGATAAACTCCTGAGCAATTTTGACGGCCTCTATCCGTGAATACGCCTCAGCTTCACTGTCATCAAGGGGGTTGGGAGGTGCTCCAGAGCCAGGTTCGTGGTCCTCGCCGTTCCCAGGTCTCGGATCATCTAATGCAGGACTTTCTGCACGAGGAGAGGGAAATCGGGGTTCTGGGGATATTCTGCCATCTCCGTCTCAAATAAAGCCACCAAGAATATTGTCTGGGCTGTTTGTCATAGCAGGGGTAGGAGGTGGAATGAGTGGAATGGGTGGAGGAGGGTCCGTGTTCTTGTACACATCATTGAAAGGAATATGTTGCGCTTGGGGTGGATTTCTTTCATTCTGAATGTATTCTTGTTCTTGTTCTGGCGTCTGCATGCAGAAAGATAAGAATTAAAGCAGATATACATGAGTAGGGCACACTGGTTGTGTCTTCCCTACTTGCAATGCACTCTCCGTGTTACCCTCCTCACAATATTGTGCGTGATTGTGGAAAGTAGCTCGGGAAACTTCCTTTTTCTTCTTTTGACCAGTCTTGTCACAAAACTGCTGGCAGTCGCAGTACCACGTCTTCTTTTCTTTGGGCATATGTCGTTGGTACCAGTAGGGAATTATTATGTTGAAGTTTTCACACGCGTAGACTGTCTAGCAAGGCTAGCGAGCTCAGGCAAGCAAGAAGCAAGGTTATAAGGGAGATGGAGCTAAGAAAATGAATGACATTGACAGGAAATGAGCGTACAAAAGAGCTAAGAGGCATAGTCTACGTTTTCGCTCGTTTTCGCGCGTTCTCACTTTCTCCGGTCCGATCAAATTTCTCGCTGACTCGTTTTCGCGCGTTTTGGCTTTCTGGACTTTTCACTGGGGCTCATGCACATGCCTTAACCACTAAGTCATTATACAATAAAGTAAGTTTCTCATCTAGTACTCAGATACCGCCCGGCCAATTTTTGAAAAAAGAAAATTCTTCCCAGGCATAGAATCAGAGCCATTAGTTGTTCTTTCCATGAAGATAGATCTTGCTTCAACTCGACCGTTCGACGTCCTCACTTCCACATAGTGCTGTGTTCCTTACAACGGAAGCCGAATTGTACACGTTATTACTGTTAGAGGATGCTGCATGAATACAGATGCATAACTTGCATAGATGTAATTTTGGCTAGGGCAGGACATGGGGGCGTGTAGTATAGAATGAGATAGACCAAAACCCAAACATGATTTACTTCAGAGGAATGCTGCAAGAAAACGACGATCAACCATGGTGAACGAGTGAAGAACCAGACAGACTTACAATCGAGAGGAGTGCGTTGCACCGATACCCGGACGACCGTGCTTCACAGGTCTGTAAGAGCATGAAAATTCGCCAAGGTAATGACCGGTCATTTCAGGCTTAATTTCAACCGAGTTGAAAAACCTGCGCAATAAACGTCAGAAATAGTTCTGGCGACTGATCATAAGGCAGCGCACCTTTCCGTTGTAGATTCCAACCACACTTCCAATCATCTCGGGAACAATAATCATGTCGCGCAAGTGGGTCTTGACAACGGCAGGCTTCTCGTTGGGGGGTGCTTCCTTCTTGGCCTTACGGAGCTTCTTGATGAGTCCCATAGGGCGACGCTTAAGACCACGCTGGAAACGTCTGCGCGCACGGGCATGGACAAGGTCGACAAACTAGTAAGGAAATCAGTGGTCTGAGCAGGTGGAAGAACCGACAAGACGCACATCTTCATTGCTCATGTCCAACAACTTGTCGAGTTCAACACCACGGTATGAGAACGTCCTGAACGTCCTCTTTTTCTTCATCTCGGCGGCGAGAGCGGGGTCGGTAACGTCAGCCTACATGCATTTTTCTTCAGCATCGGAGCACTACATGCAAAATGAGTACGCACCATGGTGGTCTTGCTGTCTTGGAATTGGCAGTCTTGGATTACGGTATCGAAACCAAAAAGCCACACTTTCCTTTTTCTGCAAACTGTACAGTAGTTGCTCGGCAATTTCCGACCGAGTCTGATAATTTTTTCAGGACTTTCTCTATCGGTGTCAACCAAAAACTCCTTCGGATAGAATCCACAGGTCTTCCCGTAGAGGATTAAAGGTGAGTTTGTTCGTCTGTTGCATCGTTCGACACTTATTCTTCTTTCGTAGTGATCCGTGGCTACCGTATCTTACTGAAACCTCCCTGCTCGAAATTCTCCAAAAGTGTGTTCACGCGTCGTCGTCTCTAATTGTCTTCTGACTGCCTGGTAGATGAAACACATCGCTGCTTATCTTTTACTTCAAGTTGGTGGAAACTCTTCCCCTTCCGCTGCCGACATCAAGAAAGTTCTTGGTGCTGTTGGAATTGAAGCCGATGATGAGCGTCTTGACAAGCTGATTTCTGAGCTTGAGGGCAAGAGTATCAACGAGCTTATTGCCGAAGGAAACTCCAAGCTTGCCTCTGTCCCGTCTGGTGGTGCTGTCGCTGCTTCTGGTTCTGGCGGAGGTGCCGCTCCTGCTGCTACCGCCGAGGAGGCCAAGGAAGAGAAGAAAGAGGAGGAGAAGGTTCGTAGTGCTTTGAACCTCATGCCTGGTATAATGCTGATCACTGCCATCACTTGCGCAGGAGGAATCCGACGACGACATGGGCTTCGGTCTCTTCGATTAGTCGCACGTTGTACAAGTACTGTACCACTTCTATGTCTAGCTGTTGCAATGCGATGTATACGACTTGCACTGAGTTATAATGTTGTGATTGAAATATGAGTTGTTTATTGTCACTGTGCGTCGCGTATGTGCTTCCCACGACATTTTTTCTGGTTCAATGCACCCAACTCTGTCAACGCTCAAGGCGTTGATAACCTCACAGCCTTTCAAGAGGTCGCAATTGGGTCTCTTTCAAGGAAAGACAAAGCAGTACGGAAACAACGTCCCTTTCTCCAAGCACAAGACACGACGAACATGGCTTCCAAATGTACAGCGAAAAAGGTTGTTCTCTGACACCCTACAGAGATTCGTTCGAGTCAAGTTGACTACAAGGGCTTTGAGAACTATCAAAAAGGTGTGTCTCCATACTTACTTTTGGTAAATTTTTCTGACTGCTCGCCGTCAGAAATACGCTTCCATCGACAATTACTTGTTCCGCAATTCAGCATCGACAGTATCTCATGAAGGCCTACGACTACGCCTAATGATGCGTGATGCAGTTGCTACCAGGCCAACCGCAGGAGAAACTCAGCGGCAATTCGAGAACCGGAAGGCAGATGAGGTCAGGAGGGTGCAGACAAAGCAGGCACTGCGCGATCGGAAGGTTGAGGTGAACAGAGCTGTGAGCGCTAAGGGACCAACGCTAGAAGATGCTAGGAAAGCTAGGCTTGCAGCTGTTGAAGCATTGCGAGGGACGACGAGGTGCGCGCAGATTCTCTAGTAATGTCCTAGGTTCTAAAGAAGTTTTTATGCAGCTCTTCCGAGGCAATAAAACCAGGACAGGTTTTACTTTATCTCAAGCAGCAGCAGAAGGAACAGAAACGATTGCTTGGACAAAAATTCTTCAGTGTCCTGTGACGGCCATCCTAATTTACAATGACTCTAGTCTTGACTTCCGTACCTTGTCGCAATTCCTTAATGTCATAATTTTGCAATGCACAGGGACCACACGTGTCGACAGCACGACTCGACTCCTATCTCACATTTCCTTCTAACCTCCTCCATCTACGCCTATCCTCACTCTACCCACTCCATGGCTACTTTCACCGCTCCCGATATGCTTGGCGGGCTGGACCTGTCATCATCGTCATCATCCTCTTATTCTTCAAGGTCATTTTTTGGTCGACATGGATTTACAGAATCTGGTTCGGAATCGCTCACAGATGATACTCCGCCACTTTCACCTTCGTGTTCCAAAGACGTTCAGTGTACCACGGAACTGTTAGATATCCAAACGCGATTCCTTCGCGAGAGGGCCGCCAACGAGTACAATCCTGAAAGCTCTCCGTTATCTCTCCGAGACTCATCTTACGCTGCAACGTCCCCACAAATTTTGAGTGATGATGGCGGTTATCAATCAGATCTCGAAGGGTGCAAAAGAGCGTTTCGCTTGGTTGGTCGCAAGAAGCTGCTCACTCGGAAGAAGGTTATTGATTCGACACCAGTTCTCGGAAACGTGCGTATATCCCCGCTCTTTGTCTGCGGCGATGCTGACGAGCTACTAGTACGCTTCAGTATATCCGGAATTGTCGGGAATCTCTGCAGACTGTGAGGCTACGCCCAAAGTGACAGTGGTTAGTCACAGTGCCTGCGCGTTTTCCTCGTGCTCATCATTTATGCTCTTTAGGCCACAGTCCACTCTATTCCTCGCCTACAAAGCATTGCCAAAGAGGACACCACACGCCACGGTGGAATAGGTCTTGGTATAGGGCTACTGGATCAACAACTACTTTCGCGTGCGACAATCATCTCTTTGACGGAAGGATCAGCTCTCGAAACGCAGCCAATTATTACGAACGTGGTGCCGCAAGTACCTGTCTTGAAGCCTTTGAAATCAGGGTTAGACACTCCCTCTCCTATTGTTCCATTGCCGCCGTGCAAAAGTGGTCTTGCCAAAGCCTCGCCACGCCCCGGATCAGAAGGGTTCTCCCGCTTCTTCATGCTGTCACCGATATTTGGTGATTCGCCCCGATACTCTGCGGCTCTTTCGCCTTCAATGCTGGTCAAGCCTCGTCTTGAGCCTCTACGAACGCCTTCAAGCCCGGATATGTCGCCAATCACTCGGCTTCCCTCTCCTTTGGTACACTTTGGTGGACTTACGGGATCCCTCGATTGCAACGATTCAAGTGTAGCTACTGGCACGTCCACTGCCCAGAATGGTCTTCCAGCCTCAGAATCCCCTGCTTTCTCGAACTCGTATGGGGAGCGGAACTTACCCTTGAAGAAAGACTCCTACCGTGAATTAGGACATGGCATGCCTCCAGACAATGACACGTCGAAGACACGCGTAGCTGGTTTGATCTCAACCGTTATTCCCACTACCGTCTGTATGCACACATCGCAACACCAGCCATCTACACCGTCTTCGTCTGCTTTGAGCAGTGGTCAAGGAGTACGGCGGATCGCGGTATCTCACAATTATCCGGTTCCAACTTGCTCTCCGCTGAGGCAGTTATTCATCATACACGAACGTGAAGGGCCCTGCCATAATTCGACTCGACCTGCTCAAAATGCCGACTCAAAACGAAAACATACGGTGTATACGAAATGACAACAATCCCCTACCTCAACTGAGTTGCCGGAAATGTTTCAGAATGACGCTGGGTCGCCTCGTACAGTGCACGAAAGGGCTGAAATTTATGATGGAGACCATGGAACCTTGAAGTGTAAAGAATCTAGTATACGTATACGTACTGTCTAATCTGTCAATGTCAGGGGCATTGCTTGCAAAATGACATGGCTTGAGGCGCCTCCCAACGTACGTCTCGACTCGGAGATGATTAGTCCTACTGGGGCATACTTTGGGATGACGACTTCAAGGGTTCCTGAACTACGGGAGCAGCCTTCTGCAGGCTGCAACGCAATTTTTAGAAGGGGCACTGGATTTATGTATATTCGTAGATCTGGTCAGCGCCAGTGCATAGGTTCACTGACACTGCGACCGCTGGCTCCGATGCCTGAAGCTTGCGCTCAGGCGTTGCTATACTCAGTACTACAGACATCTCCTCGTTGGACACAGCAAAGTCCCTGCTGCTATATAATGTCGCTGAATCCTCAAGACTACCTTACGCTGGTCGTGTTATTTCCCCAAGCGCTGGACGCTAGCTTTACATCTGGTCTCACCGCCTGCTTTAACCTCTATGTCTTCTTCCAAATCACCTTCTGCTAAGCCCCTTCCGGCGCTACGCACGATTCTCTATCTTCTAGCGCTGTCCACATGTGTACCCGCCAGACCCTCCCTCGTTTCTCGTGATGCCGAGCAACTTGCTGAGCAAACACCACGCGCTGCACTGGCGTCCACTCTAGGAGCCTACTTCTCAATTCATGGGGTGAAGGCTCCCAGTTTCCGTGCGCTTGACGGGTGGAAGACCATCGACTGGGCAGGTCAAAACCCAGCCGAAACCGCGGGTAGCGCCGCAAATACCATCTTCCATACTCTGGACGGAGTGCAGGACCTGACAGGAAAGGGTCAAGAAAATGGGTTGTTCAGTACGCAGTTCACTACTTTCCTTCAGGAGCTGGCAAAGTCCTTGGACCTGGATGATCCGAAGAAGGAGGATGAGGTAAAAGCAGCTCGAGATGACGTGACAAAGGCCTGTAGCAAGAAAGCGGATGTTCTGGACAATCTTCTGGATGAGTATAAAAAGGGCAAAAAGGATGCCAATACCCTGACCACAAGTGATGATCAATTCCATCTGTCTCATTTGTTTTTCTGACAAAAGCCATAGGTGACGAGCAATTCCAGATCTGGGCGAAACAGGATGCCAGATATACAACCGAGGAATTTGACTGCCAGGATAAGACGAACGCCTACCAAACCATCCTCAGCAAGGTTTATGGGGACCATTTTGCAGTCTTTTCGGGCTCCCTTAACAACGTCAAACCAATAATTCAACCCGTTGATGTTGCGATCCCTGGAATCACCATGATGGTATCTGCGGAATCGGGAACACCTGCGGGTTCGTCTGGTTCGAATGGAGCCGGAAAAACCGTTCCCTACTACAGTATTCCCAGTCTCAATTCGACTCTACAAGCCTGGCAGAACGGCGACCAACTCCAAACGTTCGAAACTCCCTCTGAGGAACAGCATTCATCGGATAAGGAGAATTCAGAGTCATCAGGCGGAGGTGTGAGTTTCTCGTGGGGAAGATTCTTTGGAGATGTGGGGGCAGAGGGCAGCGAAGAACATTCCAGTCAAGTCACCAATGTGTCCGCACAAAGTATCGACATCAAGTTCGGGTCCATCGCACTCATGGACATCAACTCTGGCATGTGGAACGACAAAGGAGCTGCAGCAGGCGCAGTGCTTAATGCTCCTGATGGCGACGACGCGAAAAAAGACGACGTGCAGGCCATTTTCAAAAAGTACATTGGTGAAGAAGGGAAACCAGGTCCTGCCGCAGTCTGGAATGATAAAGCTGTGGTCGTTTATCAGCCTTCTGTCGATATGCAATTCTCCTCCGAGGATTCTTTCAACAGCTTTCAGAAGACATCTGTCAGCGCCTCAGGATGTTTCCTCTTCATCTGCGCCAATGCGAACCACGATCAAACGGAGAAGATGACTACAGTCGACAGTCAGAAGCATTCAATCAAATTTGCAGACAGTACGAAGAATGCTTATATAGTAGGCCAGTTCTTTTTACTTTTTTTTTTCCAGCCGTTCTCTTTCTGATGCTCGATTTTTCTAGGCTTCATCCAAACAGGTTTCTGGGTTCAGCCCTCGAATTCGTCCTCGGGAGGAAATGGCGGATCCGGAGATAACGGTGGAGGTGACAATGGAGGCTACTAAATGTCATTTCGGACAGTGAAACTGGAAGGAAGATCTTACGCAGTGGTTCCCAGTGTACATATATCACACAGAGCTTGCATTAGGTGAAAAATCTAGAATGTAATTCTTACATGTCGGCAACTGGCCATGGATGAATATAAGGAGATTTCTGACGAACAGTGGAAGAGAATCGCCCTTCCGATGTCGCATCCTTTCTGATCCTCGAGTTTCCTAGGCTACATCAAGGTGAGCTTCTGGGTGCACCCTTCCAACTCGTCGGAATGAAAGAAGTGAATACTGGAGGTCGAGGACAGCAGACTGGGTTACAATCAATCATCGACTGCTCAGATTTTTATCCGGTGCAATCTACTTCGGAGATGAGTGATCAGGTAAACTGGGAAAGTTTGAGTTCTGACTAGAATTAATCATTCGAGAAAATACTGCGTGAACAGGGTATGAGTAGAACTAACAAGTGCAAGTAGTATGTATGTATGCATGAGATGAAAGAAGATAACGTGCTGGCTGCGAAATTATACGTGATTTAAAAGCATGGATATGTATTACAAACAAAATAGCGATTAAAAAAGAATAATTAGATGGTCCATGGAATTAGAGATCACGGAAAGGGAACATGTTGAAGCAAGTGCGGGGATGAGATACAGTTGGGATATGGACACAGACTTTTCTCGGTCATCTTCTCCGGATGCATTTCAGTGTCAATCGTCGTTGGCAGTGGTCGTAGTCAAGCGTAAATCTCCGTCGTCCCAAATTCATTAGTTGATTGATCGCCATGGCATAGCAGCCAATATTTGGTGGACTGGCTGCTCGTGTTTATTGCGAGCTCCTTTCTATCGCCTTGTGCACTGGATTCTGGTTGGGTGGCAAGGACCCAGTCTTTTCCAATCGGTCGAACAGCACAAACAATTTCTCCATTTCCTGCTCCTTCTCTTCCTCTGTCATTTCTTCGGCAGGAGTAGCGGTCGCAACTGCTGAAGTATATGTACCAGTCATAGGGTTGATCTCCCGACTGGCCAAGGAACCAGATTTCAATGTTGTTGGTGGTGGAGGCGCACTCATGACACCTTTGTTGAATAAAAATCCAGCTACGTGGCCATACCCGAACAGAGCGGCTAGAGTTGAAGCTACAAGGACAAAGACTCAGCACCGACTAGACACCTCATGGAAGCGAACCTACGATCTGAATCTGAAACGGCGTACAGCAGCTCTCCAACAGATTCCTTCAGTCTTTTGTGATGGACACTGCTCAATAACCTCAAACATCTCCCCAGAAAATCCTCCCTCTCAACTAACGGGCCAGTCCTGTCGAGATCCTCGGGTATAATCCATTCCCGCATTCGCCATTTCGCTTGCCCATCTCCTTTACAAAGCCTAGTCGCCAATACCACCAGAGGGGAAAGAATATCATCCAAGGTCGTATTCGGTGAAATACCCGCAGTAGTGAGATCCTTCTTAAATGACTCTCGCAAACCGAGATCATCGGGCGGGGTATTAGAAGGGAAATAATACATGAAAGATATTTCAAGTAAATCCTGCGTGCGCAGAACGACGTCAAAGTTCATACCGGACGGGGATGAATTTGCGGACATGCTTCTACGGGCTTGAGCGTTTGGAGAAGGTGAACGAGACATTGGTCGGCGACCAGCTGACAAGACAGATAGTGCACGATCAAGCGTGGAGGGTTTGGGTGGTGTATGAGCTCGGCCTGGACTTGATATAGGTGATTCAGACGTCGGTGTAACAGAGAGAGAACCGGTAGAACTTGAGGTTGTTGATCTCTGCTGCTCATAGGATTTTGATTTTGGACGGTAACCCGAAAGAGAAGCACGACCAGATGGAAACTGTTGTGAACGTCCGTACCACAATGGCCGAAGGGATGGCGTGATGGGAATGGTGATGAGAGTATGGATGGCGTGTGTTAAAGGCGCAATGAGAGGAGCTGGGAAAGTTGGAGGCAAAGTGTGATAGACACGTAGCAGGGGAGAAAGGACGCTAGTAGGACATCAGAGGAAAAGCACACATAAACAATACAGTGAACGTACGCGTCCAACCTGGGATGCCAGAGATCACCTCCACCTTTGGTACCGTTTGCTTGCGATTCGGATTCTGCTAACTGAAGAGATTTGATAAGACGCTGTGAATTGAGCCAATGGTACACACTTTTGGGTAATGCAAAAGCAAGTTGAAAGTAAACTTGAGTAAATCGGTCATAGCTTCCCGGGCCATCCTCTGTCCGGACAATATGCTGATCATGGCGGTATCCAACTTGAGGGAAATTATGTCTATAACATTTCTGCCATGGCGCTTGTCTTCTATTAGGGAAATTAGAAAGGACGACGGAGAAGCAGTGGCAAGGAAGAGAATGCGCGACAAGATGAAGAGTTGGTCAGGGGTGATCGCTTTCTGTAAATTACGTGAATGGAAAGGCACCCGGAAATAAAGGGAAGACGCACCTCAAGCATCGCAAGAACTGCCTCACCTCCACCCACTTCCTTGGTTGTAAGTGTCCTGCGCGCTTGTTCGAACAAGAGCATGGTGTTGGCTATACATCGCAGAGCTTCACAAGAAGCATCGATATCGTCTCTGAAGGAATTGGCCAAGGAGAGAAAGGTTGACAGAGCAGGGGCAGTAGCAAGGTACTCTGAGCCACTCGGGTTCTTCCCGAGCGTCTTCACGGCGAGTAGGGCGTGGGCAGCATCTGAGCGACAGAGTTGGCGATGAGTAGGACATTGGGAAGGACTGGACAGACCTCTGGCGTTGAGTCTTGATTTGGAGCCTGCAGACTGGAGGTCATTTAGAAGAAGTGGAATTAGGTAGGCGCGAGACTTTTGATCGAATGGTGTTGCTGTTTAGAGATCAATATCTGGCCAAGAAAACCATCAGTCTGCATACTTGCCTATAATGGACTGCAGGACATCTGCTACTTGAGTCCTGGGGGACGTAGAAGACAGTGACTCGTAGGCCTCGATGATGTCGGCCATGAACACCAGGACAAAAACGACAAATTGGAAAGAGTTTACAACATGAAACACCGAGTTGGATCGATTGTAAATAGATTTTGGCCATGGCAACCACTTATCACCTTCTCACTTTTCTCAATTGTCTTGTGTTTCTATCTACCACTCGCTCAATCGCTCATATGGAGACGACTCCGGCAATATGTTGTGACCCTTAGCTCAAATTATGGGACGGAAAATAAACAATTGCCAGAGATAACCAGTTAGTCTGTTCGGAAAAACCGGTATCTCTTTTACGCACAGATGGTATGCGGAACACAGTCAACACCAGGAGGTAAAGCAGCCGGCGTGTCATCAGAATTTACGGATTCCGCTAAGTACTTACAATGTACATACTCAAGGAATGCCAAGGTGGTTCTTCTCCGCCTCCATCCAGACATCTCTCAATTCCTGCACCACTCCATTCAGCGTCTTCGTGACTTGCTCTCTATCGCTACCGCTCCCCTCAAGATAATATTTGATCTTGGGTTCAGTACCGCTCGTCCGCGTAGTCAAACAGACCTTCGTTCCCTCTGTCTTGTTTTCTGCTTTGAATTGTATCATGTGTCCGGAAGACAGAGGTAGAGAAGGCTTGAATGCGGGAGGATTCCTGCTATCGTACCCGGTGGTGAGATCAACAACACTCGTGATGGTAAGGCCCGCAATTGCTTTGGGATAGTCGCGGTTACCTTGAGCCGTCGGGTCCTGTATGGCGGGTCGTCAGTCTGAGGGTTGGAAACACAGAAACGATATATGGTACATTAAAGTTGCGAATTCGAGCAAAGATTTTATCGATGGTAGCAGGTTCGTTGCATATGAAATAGCTATTGTTTGTCTAGAAATTGTCCCAAACTGAGATTCAAACTTGGGGCAGAGACGGTGACCATACCTTGAAGTATCCATATCGTTTATACAGCTCATCTAGGTAGGACTTCACAGTTTTCCCCTGGCTGTGAAGTATTTCTGCAATTTGAGCAAACATGACCTTGTCGAGTATCAGCTACTGCGAAGCAGTTATCCCTAGAACCTACTGAAGCTGCAACACCATCCTTATCTCGAACTTCTGACCCGAACATGAACCCAATCGCTTCTTCGTATCCAAAGGGAACTTCGAAACCTTGTGCGACCAGATCTAATGCTGTGTTTCCGATGTACTTGAAACCTGCTCAACATGACCTTGAGAAGACTAGGAAAGTGGGCGCTAGAGCGGACTGACCGGTAAGACACTCTACGAATTTGAATCCCTCTACTTCAGCCATAGCTTCAACCATTTTAGAGCTAACAGTGGAAGCAACCATGGCAAGCTTAGACATGGGTTTCCCCGATGCTCTGTATGCCTCCATGACTTGACCTGCAAAGATAACGCCGACTTGGTCCCCGGTAAATGTAACCCACTCGCCATTGAGCCTAATGATAGTGTTGGTAAAGGAAGGAGATTTAAGTTGTGCACGCACTGCTTTTCTACTGCAGTGAAGCGATCAGCATCCGGGCTACCAGTTTTGTTAGCCAGAGTGGAAGAAGATAGATATTCACGTACTCTTGTGCCAAAATGACAACTTCTTCCTTTTGCTGCTGCCGCTTCGCTACAGCGATTGCCAAATCCTATTCACGACATGAGAACATTGGTATGTCACATCTTGATGAGTTCATTCACCAAAGCGCCTTTTTCCTCCGGATTAGGATATGACACAGTAGGGAATTCAGGATCGGGATGTTGCTGCTCTGGAACGGGTATAATGGAGATCCCCAACATTCCAAGTGCTTTTTCGACAAAAGGGTGGCCAACTCCATGCATTGAAGTGTTTATGAACTTGCATCTTCGACTCAGCGGAAGTCTAGTGTAGCAGTATTTCCAGTCAGTTTCGGAAACTGGGTGAGGAGCGAATCCTTACTGCAGATTCTTGAGATCGAGGAGACTCATGAAATATGCTTGCTTCATCTCATCTGTCACATTCAGAGACAAAGGTGATTCGATGAGACCAGTATCCCAAGTTTGCGGTTCCAAGTTGACTTTGATTGAATCTGAAATCCCTTTATCGTGCGGAGAGATGATCTGGACTTCTCGTCAGGAAGAGCTCAAGGATCCCAATAACGGTGTTCCTACCTGCACAGCGTTCTCCCAATAAACCTTCACAATAATTTTTATTCAGTGACGAAAATGAACAACTATCAGGATAACGCACTTTGTAACCATTGTCATGCTATCTCCTGGTCATTGCAGTACGATTTAGCAGGCAGAAGACGCGTTTACGGACCTTTGGATTATGACTCGCTGTATCATCGGTCAAGCTCAGTTGACTTGTGACGACTCGGTGATACGCACCTGTAATCATCACTCCGCATGCAGCACCCACTCTCTTAACTGTGAAGGGAACCCTAAATCCTTGATGAGCATCGTGCGCCAGTATCTCACTTGAACAGTTCATACATCGGTGTATGAACGAGTCCTTGGTGAAGATAGACCTTGACTCCATTCTTAAGAAATGCAGCTGCAGTCAACTTGGCCCATCTTTCTGAATTGTGTCTATGGTCGTGTCCAATCACAATTCCTTTACTGGACGCATTTTCGATTTGCTTTAAAACATAGTGGCAGAGACCCTGTAAGAGCGTCAGATGAGTTATGGATAAAAGTGCGGCAAAGGCCAGACCTGAGATGCTTGTATGACAATCAAATCTATCGTGAAAGTCAGTATGAGAAAAGGAGACACCGGATATTGCAGCGCACCGTTCATGGAAGACCAACCCGCTTGCATGCGTCCTGTTATTTTGGCCCTTCGTTAGACTTGCGACTGCAATTATCCATGACAATATACCTCGTAGACCTGCGTTTCAAGCCCATCAGACAAGGGCACACTACGGCATACTACGGCTCGAGAAAAACAATACCAGCAGTCCCAAATTCAATGCGGTTCCTGCTCCGGGGATATCATGAAATCGACATCACATATAACATCCAACGAGAACTTGTACCTCATCCGTCGTTCCAACGCGTCCGTGTCGCTTTTGTCCCAGAGTGACTGGATTTCGGACCTGGTTTGTTCATTCTAAACACAGAAGTTGTTTGCCCGTCAAGAAGTAGATCTGTTGCAACTGACCTGATCCATTGACATCCAAGCATCGACGAGTTCCTTGAGAGACATGGTGGTAGTCTAGTAGTCTAGAACTTGAAGCAGATCACGTCATTCGGGTAACGCGTATTATTATCGAGGGTTTTGTCTTCGAGTGGGATCACCTTACAGCCCCTTTTTTCATTATGACACCACAGCGATTCTTCAAAGTTGAGAAAAAGGTTTCCTCCAGTTTTCTGTATGTATGTAGTACAATAGATGTCAAAATGTCACCGAAGATCTCGGGAGACGATGCATAATTGAACTCGTCAACGTTACAAGCTCACTCAGCGGAGATAATTTTGCGACACACTACTTCTAACCACTCCATCAGCTATATACTTACTATCGCCCCTCTAGTCCATCTTCTACAGCTTTCCGAGTCTTTCTGACTCAGTCGTTACCTCTGATTAGCGCACAGTCAGGACCCGTGCCCGTTACCAACTCATCGGACAACAATTAACCTGCTCGGGATAGATATCATCTGGAGAGCATACGTGCCGCAATTGTCTCCCAATGACCGACAAGGCAGAACAACTCGACCATTGCAATCAATCCCGGGGTCGTCGTCGCGCTAGTCAAGATGCCGATGAGCACAAGACAACCTCGCCTGCCCCTTCTCCAGGTTCATGGAATGTCGACAGAGGGAGATCAAGAGTTCGGAGGCCATCCAATTCCTTTTCCGCCGATGACCTGAAGAGAAGGTATGTAATTGGATTCTTTGTTCAGGAGACACCAGCTCATGATGTCAGAGGCTACCACACTTTGCAGTCGTCGTTCGGGAAGGAATTTCTTGTAGAGAAGAGATGGAAGCTAGTTCGCGAAATGGGATCTGGGGCTTATGGTGTCGTTATGCAAGTCAACAAGTTGCTGCCTCTTTGCTCATCACTGACCTTTTTCTGAAGCTCAGCACTGGACGAGCTTTCCGGAGAAACCGTAGCGATAAAATTAGTAACTCGTGTCTTCGACAAGGTTCAGCTGGCCAAACGAGCACTGCGAGAGATAACTCTCCTCCGCCATTTTGCTAATCATGAAAACATCACGGGCCTCATAGATGTTGATGCAATTTCTCCCGATTTCAGCGAAATGTGAGTCTCCTTGTCTCTTGTTTGCTTCGTCTTTTTCATCTTTTCATCTTCATGGACAGTTATATTTTCATGGAGGTGTGTTAAATACTGTAAATAGAAGAAGCATTCAATACCCAATCTTCCTTTCATGCCTGTAGCCTATGGAAGGTGAGTCCTCTCTCCATGACCTAGTTAATGACTACACTGAGTATGTATACTTCAGCCGATCTACATCAAATCATCAAATCAGGTCAGCATCTGACCAACGAACACGTACAGTGTGTACTATTGCATCACTTAAGAGGCGTGCGCGCTGACTCCATTTCAAAGATATTTCCTTTACCAGGTCCTTCGAGGTGCGTCTACGTCGCCATCTTTATCGTGAATGATTATTAAATGCGCAATCATAGGCATGAAGTATATGTGTGTGGTCAATTTTTGTGTAGTATTTATTGGTCGAAACTCACATTCTCATCCAGTCATTCAGCATCTGTGATACACCGAGATCTCAAACCTGGAAACCTGCTGGTCAATGCGGACTGTGAACTCAAGATATGTGACTTTGGTCTGAGTAGAGGTTTCAAATCGACACCTGATGAAAAGGCTACCCATCTCACGGAATATGTTGCTACTCGCTGGTACCGCGCCCCTGAGATCATGCTAGCATTTCGGTGAGTGAATATTTATATCTTCCGGCTTGCTTTACGAAACAGCTACTTTTGATAAGACGCTACACAACCGCAAGTAAGTCATCTTTTCGCGAGAAACACGCGCTTTGCAAGCTTATCAGAAATCTAGTCGATGTGTGGTCAATAGGATGTATATTTGCAGAACTGTTAACCGGGAAGCCCTTGTTTAAGGGAAAGGAGTGAGCATGATAGCTCTTTAAACCGTATCGACCTGACTAGCTACCAACTCCAGCTATGGTCAGCGAACTCCCTATTTCAAAATTTTTGTTCAGGGTTTCTGAGACTTTGATCTATCATTTTCTCGACAGTTGATCAGTTGAACAAGATTCTGAACGTACTTGGTAAAGTACCAACTTCCTACATGGTGTATAGCGCAATGATTAAATGATATGCGCTCCTTTGGATTCATAGGTACACCGGAGGATGCTGTGATGCGGAAGATAGGCAGCGAAAAGGTAAAACCTTCACTACACAAACATCTCCGACAATAATTGACAGGGCTGGTTTTGGAAGGCTCAAGCTTATGTCCGGTCTCTTCCAATTAGAAAGTCTGTGCCACTGAAGAAGATTATTCCACATGCTGATTTTCAAGGTGATTCCTGCCGCAAGCCTTAATTTATAGCGCTAATGCAGGTTTCAGCACTTGACCTGTTAAAAAAGATGCTCGCATTCGATCCTGACGACCGCATCACAGTGCCCGAGGCTCTGGAACATCCATGGTTATCTGCATACCACGATGTCGCTGATGAGCCCGAGTGTCCCAACAAGTTTGAGAAATGGCGTTTCATTGAGGAGTTGAAGACAATTCAAGAATTTCGTGAGGCGCTGTGGAATGAAATTCAAGACTACAGAAAGGAAGTCCGTGGAGTAAACGATCTGTCGGGCATGCCTATCGGCCGGGTCAGCCTAGGGTCTGAAGAAGGCTCAAGAAGGCCGAGTGCTCTTCCAGACTCTACTGAAATCGTCGAAGAACCTCTCGAGGAGGCTCCATCGAGCCAGACCGTGACTGAAGGTCCTCCTTTAGTAGACGAGAAAACGTTGCTTCCTTCTGTCCAGGAAGAAACGCACCCGGTCACGACACCCACTGACGTGATACACCGTCGGTCGCAGACGGTCTCAACCAACGATCCCGTCGTCACTTACTCGAGACGGTCGAGTATTATGCAACCGGCGAGAACAGGATCTTATACTGCTCCCTTCCCTTCCCAACATGTTGCCTCATACAGTGAAAGTGCTGCTGGTCAAACGAGGTCCAGTGTAGCTTTCCCTTCGCGTGGAGAAGCTTACGTTGTTCCTGCTCGTTCGCGTACCCAGTCTGCTGTTGCTGGCGGTGAGGCACCACGCCGTCTGCTCAGGACCTTATCAACTGTATCCATACACGAAAGTGCAGAGGGTCGGTCTTTGGCTGACCTGGCGCCCATTGGAAAATATATCGTGGAAGAACAAGGAACGACTGCTGCAGACGCTCCGGCGTCTGAAATGCCCAGGGATTTCGGTATCGATGAGGAACTCGAACAAGAGGATGTCGGTGACGAAAGAAACCCAAAGCGTGAACGCAAAGATGGGAAGTTCTTTGTTGGTGAACAGGTCAGTTAAAATCATATTTTAGTGCTAGCAAACGACTGATTCTCCGGCATCGCTTTAGTCAGCGACTTCTCGGTCTAGGACCAGCTCCCGGTATAACGGTCATTTGCCATCTGATGTTGTGCGTTGCCTGCCCTTGATCTCTCTTAGTCCATATCACTCATCTTCCACTAGGTTCCTCCAGAGTCGCCAGAGTAAAGCACTCGAATGTGGATTATGTACTCAGGGATCTTCACTTAAACATTATTAAGACACACATACACGTACACAAGTTTTCTAAGTATCGGCAAGCGAATACAGCTACTTGCAAAACTCTAGACCTTTTTTGGCCTCTCTGTACTTTTTGATCTGCACCTGTGTACAATCTATACATTTGTACGTGTGTTGTTTGTTCTGACATCGTCGACCGCTGGCGAAAGCTTCTTAATAATGATTCCCTCCTCTCAGTCGTATTGCATTACCCATGACTGGATCCTTGGGGCATTTTCACCAGGCACAAAGAGATGATCGCAATAGTACTGAGGATTGCTGCAATGCTTGCTCATAGTGGTCAGAACCTGCCAGTGATGAATTGGGGAATGCCGTCCATCTTTTTGTACGATATCCACGTCGTTACCGAGGCTAAAAATTTTAAGCTGAGAGCAAGGGCAACATGGCGACCAACGAGCTAGTGGTTTGGTCAGGGTTCGATGGTCGTTGGTGTCTGGTCGCAGCAGCTCCCAAAATGGCAGTACCACGGTACACGAGGCTTACATACGAAAAGTACCGAATTTTGCAGTGATTTGGCGATTTCGACGGGTTTGGGTTCACGGGAGAGTAGGAGGATGATTTCCTTGCACTCAGAAGAGATATAGCGGTAGTTTCCAGTCATGGGTAATGCAATACGACTGAGAGGAGGGAATCATTATTACAGAAGCTTTCGCCAGCGGTCGACGACGTCAGAACAGTCTATTTTTTAGGCGGAGATGAATATCATTTTGTAAACATTGTAAAACAAACACAGACATAAATGTATAGATTGTACACAGGTGCAAACACAGATCGAAAAGTACAGAGGCCAAAAAGGGTCTAGAGTTTTTGCAAGTAGCTGTAATCACGCCGAAAAGACAAAAATATCCACTCGACGGATAGATCACATCACTACTACTGATATAAGATATATCTGTAAAAAAGTGTGTTTCTGTACGCTTTCTGCCGAGCGGATATTTTTATATTTTCGGCGTGAATGTAGACCGAGAGTTGACCAGAAGTCAGTGCTAGTGTCAGCAGTGGTGAAATTTAAAACGAATACACCTACTTTGTAAGCACATCAGTATCCCCTTCCGGACCCGTGGTCTTTATATAGCTCACTTTCACGGTATTCTTTGTCACCCTTTGCCAGTGTACAGCTACATGGCGAGCTGCAAGGATCCTGAAGGATGGACGGTAATCTCCCACTCAAGACCCTTTGATTTGACGTTGTGCTTTGAAGAAGGAATCCTACTCTCATCTTTCTATGGTCTCGTCTTCTTCATCTCTGTGATACGCTCGCTGTCGGAGTGTCAAGCTTCGCCGAGGAATATCAACCCAAAGAGTTGTTGGATTTTATATGGAAAATTGGTATATCATTGTCATGTATTTCTGCACTTTCCATCTGACTTGCTGTGTAGTTCCTCCTGCTGTCCGCGCTTTCCGTCAGCATCGCCAATCTCGTCTATATTTTCCAATCCCATGTCACCGTGCCTATCTCCCAATCGTACATCCTCGAACCAATATCTCTATTAGGAGTCATCTTGTTCACTTACTTCAATCACACTCGCTCGCGAAACTCATCGAGTACGCTACTTTTGTACTGGCCTCTTTATGCGGTAGCTCTAGGCATTTGGGCAAGGACCGTTATCACACAAAACTCAGCACAGCTCCACGTACCACTCACACTTAGATGCGTTTCTGGTGGTCTTGGTCTTCTTTCCTTTGCCCTGGAATGTATCGGCCCCGAGTTTGACCAAAAGACGCTTGAGGGAGAAAAGAATTGTCACGAGAATCCCATTATCACTGCTAATATCTTTAGCGTTTGGGTGAGTTGTTTCTATACGTGCCAAGCTGTTCACGCTAACGCGCCATTAGTTATTCTCCTGGATGACACCACTTATGCGCAAAGGGGCGTCTCAGTACGTTACCGAGGATGACCTGCCTGATATCAAACAACAAGATGAATGTGAAAGATTGGGCGAGAAGCTGAAGAAGGCGCTCAAGAAGCAGTAAGGTCATTTTCGTTGTCTCGTCCACCCTTACTCACGTTCCTTCTTTACAGTTCCCTATGGAAATCTCTTTTTATTGCATATGGGGCACCGTATTGTTCTGCTGCGATTTTGAAACTGATTCAAGACTCCCTTGCCTTTCTCCAACCTCAGTTATTGCGATGGTTGCTGTCGTATATCTCCTTATACCAGAGTGCACGACTATGGGACGCTGAAACGCCTGGCAAACCTCATCCACTCCAAGGATTTTGCATAGCTTTCATCATGTTTGTTGCTTCTACGGCTCAAACAATCATACTGAATCAGGTTTGTGTGGGTCTGGAAATTATCAACGCTCTAGCTTATTTGTGATTGTCTTTAGTATTTCCAATATGTGTTTGAGACTGGGTCTGTGTGGCTTTCAGCAGTGTTCTTGATTATTTATCGTTGACATTGTCACAGAATGCGGGTCCGTGCCGGGCTGATCTCTGCATTGTACGAGAAAGCTCTTGTGCTTTCTAACGACGAGTTGAGCCGCTCCACCGGCGACATAGTCAATTACATGTCTGTTGATGCAACCCGGCTTCAAGATTTCTGCACTTTTGGACTGATTGCACTGTCGGGTCCATTCCAAGTATGTTCCTTAGGCTATCCCGACCAACATATACTCAGCCTTCATTCTCATCACAGATCACGCTGGCATTCATTTCGCTTTATAATTTGCTCGGATGGCCTGCGTTTGTCGGCGTTGCTATCATGGTTTTCTCGGTGCCTCTGAATACCGGTACGTTAAGACCCAGTCGTATAGCCAAACATTCGTTGACCACTCGACAGTCATCGCTCGTATCCTCAAGAAAATGCAACAACAGCAAATGAAGAATAGGGACAAGCGTACTCGCCTGATGAGTGAATTACTCGCAAACATTAAGAGGTAACACCAGTTCTCTTTTCTGCATGTGTCTTTCTGACCAATCAATGTCAAAGCATTAAACTGTACGGATGGGAATTCGCATTTGCACGGAAAGTTCTTCAAGTACGAAACGACCAAGAGCTCGTAATGCTTCGAAAGATTGGGGTTGTCACTGTGGGTTTGCATGTAATGTCCTGGCTATTGTTATCTAATATCTCTCAGTCCCTCAATTCCATGCTCTGGGGAGGTATACCCTTGCTGGTCGCCTTCAGCTCTTTTGCTGTTGCGGCTATCACTTCCGACAAACCGCTGACATCAGATGTTATCTTCCCTGCGATCTCTTTGTTCATGCTGTTGCAATTCCCCTTGCAATGGTGAGTGAGGTCTTATCTTTCTCGTATCCCAATACTAATATTTGTGATGATGCAGTTCAGTCAAGTCACTTCCAACATCATCGAGGCTATAGTGTCTCTGCAACGTCTTTCCGAATTCCTTGGTGCACGTGAACTGCAGCCTGACACAAGAAAACTAATTGCTAAACAGGCCCTCCAGCCCGGCGAAGAGGTTAGTTTGATGTTCCGAGCTATTTCTGTCTTGTCTGAGCCCGAGAAATTCAGGTCCTGACAATTAAAAATGCGGATTTTTCCTGGTCATCAAGTGCTGTGGAGCCTACTCTTGACGACATCAACCTGACAGTGAGGAAAGGAGAGCTTGTTGGTGTGCTTGGCAGAGTTGGTGCTGGAAAGGTGAATGCCCATCCATTCTTCTGTCTAACTTTGTATTTACTGTGGTGTAGACCAGCCTTTTAGCCGCAATTATTGGGGATATGTCGAGACAGGACGGAGAGATCGTAGTGAAGGGTAATATTGCATATGCACCTCAAAACCCTTGGTACGTACTATTGTTCGTGTTTTCGTATTACCCTGATATTCCGTCCTCAGGATTATGTCCGCCACTGTACGCGACAATATCCTTTTCAATCACGAATATGATGAAACCTTT
Source organism: Tetrapyrgos nigripes (assembly GCA_013368315.1). Lineage (NCBI taxonomy): Eukaryota > Fungi > Basidiomycota > Agaricomycetes > Agaricales > Campanellaceae > Tetrapyrgos > Tetrapyrgos nigripes. The sequence goes on from JAACJM010000069.1 coordinate 22,366, forward strand.
TATAATCTGGTGATAGAAGGTATGTCATGTTTGCGTTGTACTTCTGATGTCGACTCAAAGTTACTCTAAGCCTGCGCACTCCTTCCTGACTTGGCTCTTCTTGCCAGTGGGGATCTCACTGAGGTCGGTGAAAAAGGTGCGTCTATACACACTCCACAGTTTTTTGTGGTACTGATGTAAAAGATCAGGTATCACGGTATGTTAATCTTTGGACCAAGCTTTTTGGCATCCCTCTGAAATGCAATCTTCTGTAGCTAAGTGGCGGCCAGCGTGCTCGAATCGCCCTTGCCCGAGCCGTGTACGCTAGAGCAGACCTGTAGGGCTTTTACTAAGCGATTATTTTCTGGTGGCTGACAAATCCCCCAGTGTACTTCTAGATGACGTTTTAAGCGCCGTGGATTCCCATGTGGCCCGGCATATCTTCAGTAAGTCCTATTACCTCGAATGATCGACGTCCACTTATCTCGGATGAAGCCAAGGTCATTGGCCCTCAGGGACTACTTGCAACGAAAGCTCGTATCCTGGTGACTAATAGCATAGCATTTGTGAAGCAATTCGACCAGCTTGTATTCATTCGTCGAGGAATCATACTGGAAAATGGTTCTTATGATGAACTGATGTCCAAGACAGACGGGGAAGTGACCAGACTAGTGTCAGTTTGTCCATTTTCTGAACTTCATCGAGCTGTATACTGAAAAGGAGACAGACGAGGGCATGGATCACAAACATCCGGAACGTCCACGCCGTATGTCACGACTGCGAACGGCAGTGGGAGCGCAACTCCTATAGGTGATGATACTTCCCTGGACGACTTGAAGGGGTCTCAACTTGTCGAAAAATTGCGGCACAGGACGAGTTTCTCAAAGGCTCGGATGGCCTCGGCCGCTCCCACTCGTGTGTCTATCTCCACGGGACTTTCCAAAGAGCATCAAGAGCAAGGTAGAGTGAAACCGCACGTCTACACGGAATATATCAAGGCGGCTTCCAAGTTTGGGTTCTTTATGTTCATGTTTACGACTGTTGCATCCCAAGCTGTCTCTGTATTGGGTAATCTTGCTTTGCGTGGTTGGGGTGAACATAACAGACAAGTAGGCAGCAATGAAGGCATGCTGAAATATCTGTTGTTGTATGGGTTGCTTTCTCTATCATCGACTCTGCTCTCCGGAGCATCTGGAGTTATCATTTGGGTGTTCTGTTCAGTCAGAAGTGCTAGAAAACTACATGATTCTGTAGGCATCTTTTCCGCCTCTCTTTTCACTGACTAACGACACACTACAGATGCTGGATGCTCTCATTCGTGCTCCATTGAGCTTCTTTGAGCTTACACCCACTGGACGAATCCTGAATTTATTTTCTCGTGACATTTATGTCGTCGATCAAATTCTTGCACGAGTCTTCCAGAACACTTGGCGCACACTGACCACCACCTTATTCATTGCTATCGTCATTGGTTTCAGCTTCCCGCTCTTCTTGCTCTCGATCATTCCTCTTGGATGGTTCTATTTACGCGTCATGAAGTTCGTCCTTTGTGTCTGATCATCGTCCAAATACTAAACGTTTATTTTCTAGATACTACCTTGCCACATCGCGGGAATTGAAACGCCTGGATGCAGTCAGCCGATCTCCTATTTTCGCCTGGTTCAGCGAAAGCCTTGCTGGTTTAAGCACTATCAGAGCCTTTGGTCAACAGTCGACATTCGCGACAAACAGTAATCGCAGAGTGGATCGAAACCAGATATGCTATCTTTCCAGTATATCTGTGAATCGCTGGCTTTCTGTAAGGCTGGAAATCGTTGGAGCGTTCATCATTCTGCTGGTGGCTGTTCTCTCCGTGGTAGCGCTTACAACAAGCGGAGTAGACGCGGGACTAGTCGGTTTGGTTCTCTCTTATGCTATGAACGCAACGTCTTCGCTGGTCAGTCTTTCATTCTTATTATTATTTTCATCAGATTTTTGACATAGGCCTGCAGAACTGGGTTGTCCGATCTGCCAGCGAGGTAGAACAGAATATCGTCAGCGTAGAAAGAATCCTCCATCAATCTAGCCAATCCCCCGAGGCACCCTCGAACTGCTAGACGCCAAGCCACCTCATGATTGGCCCTCCAAAGGCGAAATTGAGTTCCGGTGCGTCGCCTTGCAGCTCTTCCAGGAAGCTCCTAATGTTTTGGTTAGTAACTATTCGACTCGTTACCGGCCAGAGTTAGACCTCGTGTTGAGAAATATCTCCATGACAATTGTATACATCGCATCCTTTCTTAGCATGAACATTCCGTACTGACGCACTGTTAAGAAACCTAGGGAAAAGATAGGAGTATGCGGAAGGACTGGAGCCGGGAAATCATCTGTAGGGTCTACTTCATACTGTGATTGCACCTGTTCAGATCTGACTCCAAGACTAGCTGCTGCTGGCGTTGTTCCGTATCATTGAACCAGTAGAAGGCACAATTGTGATTGATGGCGTGGTGAGTGTCAGCAACTTCGTCTCTGGAAATATGCTCAACCACTTTTTAATTTATTCAGGACATCACCAAAGTTGGGTTGCATGATTGTACGTCCTTGTTCATGAAAGTCGTGGTCGTGAAGGCTAATGCCATATTCTTCAGTACGCTCATCCATTTCCATCGTTCCTCAGTCTCCGGACTTATTTGAGGGTACACTGCGAGAGAATATTGATCCCGTTGGCGAATATCCGGACGCGGAGATATGGGACGCAATTGCGCAGGTATGCATCAGCTTGCAGATATTGCTCATATATTCAATCCTGCTCTTTGAAAGGCCCACCTGAAAGACTTTGTGGACACTCTTCCTGAAGGACTGGATGCTCCAGTACGAGAAGGCGGTTCTTCTCTTTCCTCCGGGTGCGTGCTCTCCATTTACTGTATACCTTGGTATTCTTACATGCAATCTTTATGAAGGCAAAGGCAACTGCTTTGTTTCGCGAGAGCTTTACTGCGCAAGGTGAAAGAATTCATGAAAGCTTCTGACTGGAGGTCTGACTTCTGCGTTTTCCTAGTCCAAGATTTTGGTTCTTGACGAAGGTGAGTTTTGAATCATGTTCTCTGGGTCCATATTGACTTGATAATGCCTGCAGCGACATCCGCCGTTGATTTGGATACCGACCAAGCCATTCAGGCAATCATTCGAGGGCCAGCATTCACTGATGTCACGATTGTGACCATTGCGTACGCATTTCCCTTGTCAGTTCGTTCGTTGGACGAAAGCTTAAGTTGATTGTGCAGGCATCGCTTGAATACAATCATAGAATCTGATAGAGTCCTTGTCATGGATGCGGGGAAGGTAAGAAGGGTATCCCGAGTATTTGTGAAACGTCAACTGAAATGTGCTCTACAGACCGCTGAGTTCGACTCGCCTGAGAAATTACTTGCAGACAAACAATCCTTGTTCTATTCGTTGGCGAAAGAGGCGGGCTTAACCGAGTAAAAAGTACATTACATAGAAATTGGAATAGATGCTACATACTGTCGGTCAAGAAAGCCCGATCGGGTATGGAGTACTGGTGGAGACTTTTCGAGGTAGTCACGTGGATTCCTCGGTTCTCCTCCGCATTGTCGCATTGTGCCAGATAGCACATCTAGGTATTCACGCGTCTTTGGACCATGGCTTCTTCTGAGGACAAGGCACGACCACCACAGCTCTCCTTACCTAAAGAACACGACTACGCTCCTCGCCCAGACGTTTCTCCAGGCCCTTCTACTCGTGATCAGACCCCCACCGAAGACACAGACTCGGACACCGCAACAAATACTTCAGACGAGTTTGATTGGGATGAGGAAGAGGAAGTAAAAGAGGGCCAGAAGGAGCTCGGTGCCAAAAGAGGTCGAGCCTTGTATATGGCCTTCATGCGACTAGCCAGGCATGTTTCGCATTTTTAGAGTTGAAATGGACCTCTAACTTTCAGTCTAGACCAGTCCGAGTCTTACTCCTCGGAATTATAGGCGCCGGAATCCTTATTACTCCTCTTCTGGTCTTCCAGTTGCGATTCAAGACCAGTCCGGTTCGCCAGCATGTACACGTCTGGTCCTTTTGGTTCTCGATCATTTGGGCTGCAGGCTGTGTCACATATCTTTTCGTCGACGCCATCCCATGGCTGGTCATTTCCATTGTCACTCTGTTCGGAGGTCAAGTCGAGCGCCTAAAGACGCAATTGGAGGTGTGTAAACAATAATCTTCTCCATTAGTTCGCACCTCCTTATGCATAATTCACAGCTGACGTTGGCTGTATCTGGCTGGTTGAAATTAGCACTCGACGTTAGCTGGGCGTGGATTAGCCTGTCTGTCTTGCGTTCTGTCTATCATCCGCCTGGCTCTTATTGGGTCGTCGTTAACCGCGTCATGCAAGCACTGTTCTCTGCTGCCTTGATTTTTCTCGTTCAGAAAACCTTCCTACAATTTGTTGCCATCAATTTCCATCAAAATGCTCTTGCTGATCGCCTGCATGAGAATCGAGTCGGTCTGAAGGCCCTTGATCGCCTGTCTAATGCTCAGCCAACATATACGCCACGTAAAACCCATGCTCGACGAGGTCACAAGAGTCCTTCGGCTTCTGTAGACCTCTTGTCCAAATCCAAACATCGCCAAGGCCAGTCGAGCGTAGACGAACATTCCCATTTCCACGAAAAACCCGACAGTACAGCACAAAAGCATCATAGAGCCGCGCGACCGGGCAAGAGAAGAAGAAAGGCCGTCACAAGTGTGATTGTCGATCAGGTATGAGCGTTTGACCTGTGCATTCGTTCTACAGCTCATATTCCTATACCTATATAGCTGGGTGATGTTATTGGGCAACTTGCGTTGAAGAACTCCAAATTCAATCGTGACGTTGAATTGACTGGACTGTCCTCAGCCCGGAGACTGGCAAGGAAGCTCTTTCATGCTCTGAGTAACGTCTATCCACCACGAGAGCATTTAATCGTTGAAGGTGATATTTATGCTCTTTCTCCTTCTATTTGCTCTTACCTGCCACGTGTAGACTTCTATCCATACTTCCGTTCCACTTCTGAAGCTCACGAAGCTTTCCGAGTTTTTGACAAAGACGGAAATGGGGACATCACCAAGAAAGAAATGCGCGAAGCAGTTCAGAGGATATATCGTGAACGCAGATCCCTTGTAGCGAGTTTGAAAGATGCAGGTTCAGCTGTCTCAAAGCTGGACGCCGTCCTTGTCGGCGTCGCGTTGGTCATACTGGTGTTTGTCTGCTTGCTCATCTTCAACCGCAATAACACCCTGGAATCTCTCGTTCCTTTAGCTACGATCGTTTTGGGTTTTTCCTTCATTTTCGGTAACGCTGCCCAGACACTCTTTGAATCGGTGAGTGCAAACGATGTTCAAAGACACGACCTCTTTTGAACTGATCGCCATTAGCTCATCTTCATATTTTCTACTCACGTATTTGATGTCGGAGACCTTGTTATGATTGACGACCAACCACTGATGGTTAAAGAGTTCGGTCTATTCGCCACTACATTCCGTCGGGTCGACGGTCAAGAAATCATTGCCCCGAACTCTTTACTTGCCAAGTCGAAGCTCGTGCACAACATGCGCCGTAGCAATTCGATGTATGGATATCTCATACTGCTGAAAGTTGTGTGTGAGACTAATGCATTTCCACTACAGGGCTGAAAGTACGGAACTGATGATCTCGTACAATACTCCCCTCGAGGTTATCGAGGAACTTAAAGTACGGCTTAATCAATATGTCGCGGAGAACAACAGAGAGTGGGCCAGTGTTGGTCTGAATATCGATAAAATGGAGTTCCAGAATGCAATCCATCTTCTTGTGGCCATGGAACGTGAGTCTCATAATCATCTTTATCATTCATCTCCTGAGTGTTCCTTTGCTTCTCAGATCGTCCCAACTGGCAAGATTGGGGAGGAAGATGGACGCGCCGTACTCAGTTTATGCGAAATCTCAAAACAATTTTGGAGGATCTGGACGTCAAATACACTATGCCTGTTCAGCCGGTCATTCTTCCTCCGTCTTATCAGCAAGCTATGACTGGTTTGACTCCTCGTTCTCCGAGCGTTAGATTGCAACGGCCTCCTCAGGGCTCATTTGGTGGTCAGCGTTCTCCTCCAGCAGCAGCAGGTGGGGAAATGATGGGAAATGCTGGTGGTTTCCAGGGAGCTTCGGAGAACTTTTTACGCCCTGCACCAAAGAAAGTAGGAGACCTGTCAGGAGAGAATGCTTTCTAAGGCTTTGGAATATCCGGACTATGACAACATGGACGTTTCTTTTCACGATATCTAGAGATCTCCCATTACGAGTTTACTGTTTACTATACATAGTTGCATATACAGAAGTCCGAACAGTTGAATAATTTACATTGCATGTTTTACACTCTACTCTTAAGCTAAGCGTCCTACTCCAAGTCCAACTCCCAGTCCAGTAGCTCTACCCACCATTGACATGTTGCTCATTCCAGACACGTTACTGGCTCCACCATTCACCAAAGAATTCAAAAGTAAATCTCGACAGCATCTAGCACGTTCCCTTCGCTGGACGAACCAGCTACCAGCATCACACGGGACTGCCAGAGGTTGCGCGATGACACCCTTTTCCTTTGCAGACCTGACCGCGGAGACTAGGCCATCGACTTCGGCATCAGAATCAAGTTCGTCCAAGTTCTCCTCTACAACTTCAGCCATACCCTCGGCCATCCTGATAGCAGCAGCAGCAGCCGCTTTCTTCCCGGTCTTCTTAGACGAACTGATTCCACTCGACTTTTTGGTGAGATCCACACCCATCGCAGCAGCAGTCTCCTCAGCCAACCTCTTCTTCTCCAGCTTCTCTCTCTCTCTCTTCTCCTTCTTCTCTGCTTTCGTCTCCTTCTTGACAGGCTCGACAAAGTTTGGGTTATGTTCACGCTGCCAGTCTAGGAGAAGATCGTCATATTTCCGCGAACGTCCTTGGACAGCACGTTTAGCACCCATGGAATGAGATTTGCAAGTGAGTGAACGGGAGCAGGGGAGGCCTTTGTCGTTGATAACACCGCATTGCTTGTCGTAGTCCACGGGTCCTTTGACACGACCTTTGGTGACTTTGGGTGCAGGCTTGGCTTTCTTCTTCTGCGGCTGAGAGTCTGAAGGAGTGGGAGATGCTTTGCGTTTCTTCCCCGCTTTCTTGGAGTCTGCAAGTCAAAGTTGAAGTAGTGAAATAACCTACTAATGCACAACACACCTTCATCCACTTTGGCTTTACCTGCCTTTCCTCCACTGCGAATCTGGGCACAAGTGACTGTGACCGGGTGAACGACTGCACATGGAAATGAGCTCTGAGAGTATACCTAGATGTTCTGTTATGACAGAGCGCAGAATAGGCTTCTCGCAATCTTTGCAGCGAACGAGACCAATGTCAGAAGTGGATGTCAGAGGTGTCGCGCCAAAGAGCTTCATGTCGCGTTCTGGGAGCCATGAAGTTGGTGGAGACTGAGGGTTATGGAACTCTGGAGGTGGTGAAGGAGACTTGACATCGTCCCAGGACACGGATGTTGCTGAGGACGATGCGCCCTTTAGTTTCAAGGTCATGATAGTAGAGAGTCAAGAAATGTCACACGGTCTCATTATTAGCAGGGATAATATACAGGTACTCTACAAGTAATAATCTGGTTTGCGTGAATTTATACCATACTCCGCCAGAGCTGCACTGAGATCTTCCATCGTTAATGTGGTCCGTGTGCGATCCTAAACGCAGAGTTGAACCAGATGTCTTGCACCCGCATGACAAACGACACACCTTGGAACCGGGCGTAATGAAGGCCTGGTTTGCACGGGCACGACCACCTGCAGCATTGGTCCGAATCCGAGCATGTTGGTATGCGTCGGCAGCAATGTCAGAGGCAAATTTTTGGGCTGCCAGAGATAAGAGTCGTTTCCTGCAGCAATCATCTATATGCATCCCAATGGTGACCGAAAACCACTCACAATCGAACATCCTCGCACTCAAACCCAACTCGTTGCAAGTAATAGTCTGTAACTTCGTTTGGTATCTGCGAGCCGTGAATACGGGTTTAGAACAAGAGAAAACAGCTGACGCACCAACGGCTCATACTCGTCCAACATAAGCAGAAACTCGGCCAACGTGCGGTCTTTCCTCGCATCTTCTGCAGCCTGGCGCGATTGAGGCTGGGCTGTGTTCGACGAGCTGGATGCTGCAGCTTGTTGCTGGGTGAGATCTGAGGGGATGGGGTACGCGAAGTTGGAGGCCTGTTGGTTGGACATGGTCGCGGAAGAAGGAGTGTGAAGGTTACATAACCTGAAAGGGGCTGCCTTTGACCACTGCTTAGAATGCCCACTTAATTATCCCATTGCTCTATGACCACCGACAACAAGAGAATGAACGAAGCCTCGATCAAAAAGACTGGTCTTTCTTGCGCAGAATGTAGGAGGTACGAGTCGTCTTCAGGATTTCGAGTTAATTAAGCGCCTTTGCTCACCGCTGGGTTGCGCTCAGATCCAAGCTAAAATGCGATAGGTATTTGCTGTCGTTCTTCCCGTTTCTCCTGTCTAATTTTACACAGAAATTTTCCGTGCCAGGCTTGCATACGGTATGGCCTCGTAAGTTCCTTTTAGGTCAACTTACTCAACCAGTTTCAGGCGCGGTTGCGCAAACATTTGTCCAGACGGTATGACGGTGTTCTGTCCCATCCATAAAGGTTATATGCCTCATCATAATCTCAGGCACACTTGCAGCTACAAAAGGAAACAAGTACATTGTTGTTCACTTCCATCCCTTGGTATAGCCCTAAAAATATTTCAGAGTTTTGGCACAGACCACCCAACGTTTAACCGAGCAAGTCAGAGTTTTGCAAGCCCGCATACGAGAGTTGGAGGCTGCTGTGAGCTCGACAAATCCTGGAACCCCGAACCCCGAACCTCCAGAGAAAGAGTTTGACGAACTTTACGAGAAAGGTCTACAAGATCTGTCTGGCTCCATAGGTTGTCTATCCATCGGTTCTGACGGACGAGCTCAATATCATGGCGAATCTGCTGCGTCAGAAGTTAGTCTTTCTTATTTCTTGCTCGACGTCGCGCTCATTTTCTGTGTAGTATCTCCAAAACCTCCTACCAGTGTGTACAATTTCTCATGGTCCCGTGAAGCTTTCTCAAAATTTCAATAGTTTCACAACGAGCCAATGGAAAATGAGCAACACATTGAAGACAATGAACTACCTTGGGAACTCGTCGAGCTGATGAATGCCTTCCCTTTCGGCCTCAGAGACACCCCATATACCAAGTACTTGTTTGCACCATACTTTCCGTCAGAACAACGGACTATGCAATTAGTAGATATTTATTACCGAGAGGTTGCATGGATGTATGTGGTACCCTTCCTTTCCTTTCATCCTCATTCCAAAAACTTCAACCTGACTACAACTTACAGGTATGACCCAATATCCCGTCAAGATCTAAACAATACTATCATCAAACCACTCTACTACTTCAATGGCCTCGCAAATTTGGATAGCATGCATTCTCATCATATCTCTGTTCTCTTTTCGGTTTTGGCTGCAGCTGTCATGTTCGAGTCAGATCCAGGTTCACCCGCACTAGCTCGGCGCTATTTCGCTTTGGCAAAGGCGGCGTTGTCACTGGATCCTATATCTCAAGAGGCAAACTGTGCTACAGTCCAAGCCATGTTCATCATGGTATGCCGTTTTACTGTGCTGGATACACTCATTGCTGATTATTTCGCCCAGGTGAGGTATTTGTATAGTTCGGATCGAGCTAGTAATGAAATGAGGTGGACGTTGATGGGACTATGTACGAGGATCGCTCTAAGAGTGCGTTTAGTCTTGAAATGTTTCGAAGCAAGCCACTAAGAATTATTTACAGATCGGACTGCGTGAGTCCATTGTTTGTCTTGTAATAAACCTCTCAATAACCTGTTTTACAATTTCAGATCGAGATAGTTCGGGCTGGAACCTGGATCATGAAGAGCAGCAAAGACGCCGTAGGCTGTTTTGGGAGCTTTACACATACGATGCATGGACGGCATGTCTTCATCCCAATCATATTCAATATCGTACTCACTTTTCCTGACTAGAGTGTAGTAAATGGACGTCCTCCAATCATGATGATTCAACACACCGATTGTCGCTTTCCAGATGATACAGAACCACACGTCAGGCCAAGCGGCGAGACTGAACTAGGCTGTAAGTGCCTCTTATCCCTCTACCTTGACTTTTGGTCTCAAGTTATTCGATTCACTCAGTCCATGCATGGAAATATCGCTACTCAGCGAGTTGCCTTTCCATCTCCGTGCAATACCTCTTCAGCGCTCGTCGTCAATCTTACGCGGCCGTCATTGACCTTGATAAGAAGCTCAGGAAATTCCCCATCGTCTCGCATTTACAGTCACCTGTAGGAACGTCAGAAACCGGTCGTGCTTGGTCGTCTGATCCTGTGCAAGCGATGCAGCAGTACTGTGTCGTTTGCGAGAGAGAATCAGGTGAGTAATTTCTCTTCTTATACTCGTTTCATCAAAGCGATATTTCTGACGTTACTACCTCATCTGATTATCAGATCTTTTGTATCTTCATAGATCGTATTTCGTTCAAGCCTTACAGAAGAAAGTAGCCGTACTACAGCACGAGTTCGCTCCGTCGGTTTTGGCTGCTTACAGGAGTGCATGTCGTTTGATTACAAGCCTGAAAGGTTTATATCCCAATCATGCCGAACCAGCTAGCAAATGCTGGTTTTTCTGGTCGGGTACTCTTTCTGCTTGCGTATGTGTTCATTCACAGTCCCAGACTTACGGCTGTTCTGACCTAGTCATCCACTCAGATCATCTTGAGCGCCATTGTGATAGAGGCACCAGGATGTCCACTTGCTCCCGATGCGCTCAAAGAACTGCAAGATGCTGTCCCTTTCTACGAAGAGTGTTCAGCACCGTGCCGACCAGCGAGCACATTGGTATGTATACGTCTTTCCTGAATCGCTCATAACTTTGATTTACTTGCTGTCAAGACCATGCTGCAGTCTCTGTTAGCTCGTGCTATTAAATCTTACGACGAATTCAAGGCTGGCGTACACCAAAGTCGCGTAGATGCAGGAGGAGAAGCAGATGTACTAAATGTCCTCGGAGGACAAAAAACAGTGATCAACACCACCAGCTCCAGATCAGCCTCCAGCTCACCCAACACTCCCTCACACGATTCAAACAGCTTTTCACATTCTCATCCTCATCCTCATCCTACCGCCTCCGGTTTTGTCCAATCTTCATCACCTGACCCTGAAGGATACAGTCCCGATCCAGGCGGTTGGATTCGTTACGCTAGCACTGCTGCCCAGACAGCTCAACAGCTTCATCCGCACGAATATGCCTATCCCGTGCAGGATGCATCTGGTCTCGGATTGTACTATGACACCGCAATGTCGATGACTTCTAATATCAGGAACAGTGGACCTATTCCTCCAGTGCCCGCCCCATATTACAATTCGATGACAGAGAGTCAAATTCCACCTTCGGGCCCGGCCCAGGGCTCCAAGCCAAGGCATACGCCGATGACCAATCGACATACCGTCCTCCAGAAGATGTCTGGAGGTCATTTACACAGGAGTTTGGGTTGGATAGTATGACACAATGATGCTTTCTACTGCTTTCGAAATTCAATGTAAATTAATTCGCTTCTTGGCTACAGTCTCCTGTATACGTATATGTACTCTAATACGAACCTGTTCAACTACGGGTCATCCATCTTGATCAGATTTTCTTCACCGTCGAGAAGCATAGGCGCGACGTCGGAAGCTTGCATGGCGGTTAGCAGAGTGTCGACATCAGGTGCAACAGTGAAACGCTTGTTGACTTCGCCCAAGACGGCCATCTTTTTCTCTTCGACATTAACTTCGACCGCGTGCTGCAGAAAAGATGGTTGAGTCGCAGCCGTAACCTACAATCTCATCAGAAACTACCAAATTGAAAAAAATGGAGTACCTCACATCTAAAACGATCCCATTTGTTAATCTCATTTTCACCAACCCACTTCGATAAACCTCGAGCTTGCCAATGAGACCATCGACTAGCTCGGGCTGAGTAGAATCTTTGTCAGAAGTTTGTGCTGATGTAGCAGCTTGAGATGATTCTGGTTTTGTTTCCTCTGCGAATGTCACTCGTTTTGTCGAGGAGGAAACAGCTGGAGCAGTATTGGCAGCTTTGAATGTGGGGAAAGGCGAGGGGAACTGGAAGCAATATAATTTATCTTGCCGTAGAGAAGGGTCCTGTGGAGGTGATGAGATACCAGTCTCTTTGGAGATGATCATGATCGAAAGTCTTACAGTTTCTAATTCCACATTTTGATTGAAGTCGTCGATAATATCCTCGAGCTCTTCTTCGTCCTCACTTTCACTAAGATCGACCGCATTGGAAAGGTTGATATCTCCCCCTGCGAAAGACATTTGTAAAAGCCAAAGTAAGTAAGAAAAGCACATTACCAGAAGTTCCACCACTATCTTCCTTCTTAATTTTGACTGGCTGTCGCTCCTTCTTGAGGCTTTCGGGTGCCATCCAGTCCATATCCCCAATCTTCTCAATGTCAATAATTTCTACCCCATCCTCCTGGTCCGAATACGTTTCCTCATCGTCCATGACTTTGGCCTTCCCTTTATCTTCCTTCTTGACAGACGGTGCAGGGGTATTAGACAATCCAGCTCCCAGTCGAGTCTCATTTGAAGGGGTTGGGATCGGCGTAAAATTGGATTTAGGTATTGGACGTCGAGCGTTGTTGCCAACCATCGCTGGACCCAGAGCAAAAGGACCACTCGCGGTCATTTCTACTGGAGGACGAGGAGCGCCTCGACCTCGACCTCTACTACTGCCATCACCTCTGCCTCTACCTCTACCACGATCAGAACTTGACGCGGCGGGTGGTAGGCGTTCGGGAGGAGGTTCCTGGGACGTGCCTAATTAGAACGGCGCGGAACATATTGCATAGATCGTATTTACATTTTTCACTTCTCTGGCTTATCGCGGTCAATGAAAAGATTCAAAATGAACATCGAAAACTCACTCTTTTTGGCGTCGAAGAGGATTGACAGGGACAAATTTTAGTTTTTGGGTACCTCCTCTGGTCACATCTTGTGCTCTGCGTGTTAAACTTGGAATTACTTTTGGATTTGATGATCCAGACGCGTTATCTGCATGTATCAAGGATTTGTAAAGAAAATCATAGCGAAAAAAAGGAAATACCTGATGGTGTAGTAGACATGACAAGTTTTTGAAGACGCGTGACCAAGTATGAGTCTGTCTTCAACGTCCACCATCAAAAGTCAAATCAACCTCCACCTCGCTGCAAAGGCTCCCGTGTACTTCCAATGTCTTCACAACTTCATCACTGGAAAGATATCTCGCACAGAATTTGACGAGACTTTGAAACCGATTCTCGATGCTCCAAATCTTAGTGAGCCTCTCCTATCTTTGGTTTATGTTCTGTTGTTGATGATTGTAGTCCAACTGCACAACGCTCTCATCATATCTCTCTTTGATGCAAGAAGCCACAAACGACCCCTTACTCCACCTCCAGACCTGCCCAAACCTTTACCTCGGAAACGCAGACGTACACTACCATATCAAGGCCCTGACACTTCTGACGAAGATTTGACTCTACGTTCTTCACGTTTGAAACGATGGACTGTGTCTCTTGGGAAACATGAACGTGACAGAATAAGATCTGTTCAAGAAGTGCCACCTCCCATTGATCCTCCAAGACCTCGGGTTGACGCAGATGAGATAGCGCGAGAACGAGGTGTTCTTCTCCTCCGAGAAAGGGGTGGTATGATCTTTTCACGTATGCCCTATCTCCATCTCATTGATTTATTTACAAAGAACTCCCTGGCAGTCGTCTTCCGGTTCAACTAGCTTCAGTAACCCGAGCGCCAACAATTCAGCACATTGCAGACCGTATAAATTTGATCTGTGCCCAAAACAATCTAGGAACGCCTGCACGTACTGTTGCTACCTTGATGCAGCTTGCTTGTGAAGTACGTGAATTCACTAACTCTTGTTCACAACATGTTGTCAACATTTTGATAGGTCAAGCTAAAACAGCTCATAACTCATGCACTGACATTAACGACTGATTCCTTAGCCATATCATCCGTCTCTCGATCCCAGTCCAATGCGCCTGCACATCATCATTCGCAAAAGATACTCTCAACAGCTGCTTTTGAGACACTGTTTACTGTTTCTCCAGCTGACTTGCCTAATAAGAGTGCTGCTGCTATGAGGCTTGCATTGGGCGATCGTGAAGACGACGACGATGACCGGGACGTGCCGTTTCTCAAAGACCGTGAGGACCAGAGATGGCAGATTGTCGCGCTTCTCGGCGAAAGAAGTAGTGTTAAAGAGCTTTTGCGGGGTATCAGGTAGCCTCTTTTTTATTTTGGGACTTTGGGACTCGTTGAGCATATTTATACGTAGCCTGTAGTAATCATTTGTCTCATAGTTCGTGTACTGTGGTTGTAGGAGCAAAAAATAGAGACCTATGTACCAACTGGATTGCGGGTCGCCTTGTAACACATTACACTATCTCCCTATTTGAGGGCCGCGGACAGTACGATAACGGATAGCAAAAGTCAAGATGATAGCTACAATGAAACAATATACGTTCAGCCACCCATATATACCGGCCCCCGTTCTATGCGTTGAGAGAGAAACTAAAGCAAGATCTAGAAATGTCGTGCATGTTGATCTGAATTAATCCGTGCGTATGATAACCTCTGTAGAAAATCTCGTCAACAATGGACATCTCAAAGAAAACTGCAGTTGTCACTCACTGAAGAATTCGTAAGACAACCAGCAAAGCGCGCTACTCGGCATCGTCGTCATAACCCGAGGCGTCAACCCTCTTCCAAAGCCTTTCAGACCGTCCTTGGCCCATATAACTCTGAAAGCATCCATCATTCCGCGCACATTTCGAATATCAGGATCGTGCGACGTTCCCCGTGTCTGTAACATGGTTTTGGCGACATCTAATGGTGTCGTGACAGCAGCAGCAACTGCACCTGCACCTGCACCTGCGATGATATGCGTCGATGGGGAATATTCGTGTCTCGGGTTCATGGCGCGTTTTAAATGTTCATAGATTGTGTACTGTATGGCGTTGAAGGGTATCGAGATGGCCAGTGTGGTTGGATATGAGACATAGAAGGCTGCTAGACCTTCGTTTCGATATACCGTGCGAGCACATGTGAAGATGGAAGAAAATTCGGATTTGTGGACTTGCATTCGTTGTTTTATTACTGTGTGGTTCTTTAGCATATTCCAGCCATATGAAAAGCAAGCTACGCACCATCAAAAGGGTTCATCAATGCATCAGCAGCAGTCGTTGCAGAAGCACCAGCGACGGCTTTTCAACAGAAAAACGAAAGAAAATCAGTAAAACGCCTACAATGAAAATCCAGCGGCTTACACGTTGCTAACCACTGATTGCCACTCTCGTTGCCACCCAAAAGTTCTTTTACCGCTTCCAGCGTCCCGAAATGCACTGCATGAGCAGGCCCAGCTCCAAGAACGACTGACGAAACACCTTTCCACAAAGCTCTCATACCCTCAGTCGAAGCAATGCGAGTGAACGCATTTCCGACACCACTGTATACGGCAACCGGGGATGTCGCGAACACCTGCATTCGCGTCTGTAGAAAGTAATAAGCATAGGACGGAGGGCCTTTCGACGCGACGTGTCACTGACTTTGATGCTATCCACTGGATACATGACTGCGTGTTCCGAGATACCAGCCTAGAAAAGGTAAATGACGACATGTAGATGTATCGCGCCGAAAAAAAGTACCAGTGCACCAGCAAGCATGTTGACCTGTAGAAGGAGAAACAGATAAGGTTATGTTTACACAAAAAGTCAAGCAAAAAGCATACACCAAGACCAGCATTAGGTGAAAGACCCTCGTAGTCAATTTCGTCGTCCATAGTGATATCTGAGCTCTAGTCTTTGGATCAAAGAGAGGCCTGGATTGAGGGACTTGAAGAGTTCCCTTGATGGTGAGTAAAAAGGAACAGCGAAGGAAGTCGAGGAAATGTCAGACCCGCCGGGCAAGTCGCGGTCAAAGCACTCCCGAGCTGCAACTTTTATAAACTTTCCCACCGCAGTATCAGATCCTCTATATTACACGTACTGCCTCTACAGACATTATACTACTAGGGGGAACAATTACGGTGTGTTTTGACCACAAAGGTACTCAGTCCGGCAAAAGATACGCGTTCATCGGCTGCAATCAATTTCGACGATGGTTCGGGTGCCAGTAGACTGTGGCATAACGCTGAACAAGAAAAACATGTCGAGACAACACTGGTCCATGTATTCTGGTTTCTACATCTATGCTACATCTATCACCTTCGTCAGTCTTGAGTTAACAAGCGAGAAGAAATGAATTGCTGCCCACTTCTACCATTCTACATTCAGAACTCTTTAAGCCGTTTCATTGTCCTGACTTTCTACTGCGGTCAAGCATAGCCAACCTGTCGTGCTCCTCAATGTTCCTAAGGGAAGTCTATGAGCCTACTGTCCACGTATACTATGCATTCACTCACGTAGATTCCCAAGGATAGTCTAGCCTGAGAACAACCGGTGGTTGAGACTAAAATCGGAAAGCACGGCTAATTATGGAGAAGCAACGCTTACCAGACATCGTCGACGTCCTCACCGGCATAGTACCTATCGTTTCCGGTTTTACCATTACTTCTTGCAATGAAAATAGTTATCACATACGGTATGTCTCGAGGCAATTCAGCCAGTTTAGGCTTCTTTTTGTTGTGAACGACAAAAATCCCGAATTTAGTAGCAGCGCGCAAAGCTTCTCGTTCCGATTCTGGACGCGTCGAAAGCTCGGCTTCGACGTCTTTCTTGAGTTCGGATAATGCGTAGCTTTGAAAAGGGATCTGAGTCGCGTTGTTCGTGTTCTCAAGTAGTAGTAGTACTGACTGCAATGTTTTGCGCGTATCATCTACTTCATCCTGAAGCAAGTTAGCTCATAATTAGACACTGAAAAGATACACTACTCACAACAATCAGAACACGTTTCCCCAGCAGAAGCTTTCCAGCATTCGGGCCACTGGTTATAAAGGGACATGACATGAAAATTCATCCACAAATCAAGATTCTAACAGTCTCACAGCCATTGCGTCCGGATAACTTCTTGACCAATTTGATCTTCATTACCTCCTTCGACTGGTTCATACAATGAAAGACCGATAGCTTGGATCTGAAGTGTCTTGTTCTTGGTTACTCCTCGGAGGAAGGTGCGCTACAGTGTCACAGAGGAAAAGGGATGAGGTCGATACGGATCGCAGAGAGACGTAAAACCATTATTCACCATCACCCGAGCAGGGAAAAATCCTCTAAGATATCAGAACATGAAGATGTTGTCAAGACATAGTGTTAAAAAGGGAACTGACCCTCCTCCTGTGCTCGGGTGAGACATCTGCGACATGATGGGCAGCGAGCAAAGACACACCTATCGCCACCATCAGGTCTGGGTTAAACTCGTCACCGATTTTTGGTGTACACTCCTTGATGAGATTATGGATATTGTTGTAGGTGACATGAAGGTGTCCGACTTGGTTGGCCATGGTCGTATGGATGGAAGTTTTTGAATTTCATGATTTGCGGAGACCCGGGACGATCACGCATGAAATTTTTCAAAAGCTGCTACAGTGCTAGTCTGTACTAGTGCGTAGATAGATTGATCTTTTAATGTACAAGAGGGTCCAAAAGTACAATGATCATGTCTCCACATCCATCCTGTCTGGGGAGATACTACGGCTACGCGACTGATAAGAGGCAGCTCCAACAGAAGCTGACCTCGACCTCGATCGACTACGACTGCGAGAAACATAACGGGAGCCAGCCGGTGAAGCTGTCGGGCTGGGACTCCTTCTGTCAACGCTGACACTTCTGCTCCTGCTCCTGCTCCGACTCCTGCTTCGACTCTTGCTCCGTTCTCTATCACTGCCAGCATCACTCCGGCCTTCCAGTGCATCAAGCAATCTACTCTTCCTCGGGCCAATATCTCCGTTCTCTTCTAGTATTTGACGTTTAGCTATGCGAGGCATGATGATATCGCAAACACGTTCCTCAGTCAACAACGAGTCTGTGAACTCGTCAAGGAAAGTGAGTCTGTACCCTCCTAAGAACGCAATGAGTTGACAACGTAGAGGCTAAGATGGTGGTCGCATACCCATGTCCCTGTACCGAAGTTTCCGGTAATCTTTTAGCAGTGGCTCGAGCAGTTCATATACTTCCACTGCTCGAAATGTCATTCTTACATAGATTGCAGCTAGAGCTCGAAGATATCTGAACGCAGGCTTCAGTAGGCAAAGACACAGAAGGGGCCAAACGCACTTGAATTCATCTGCCTGGAGATATTCTATTAAAATCTCCTTCTCCGGTTGGATTTGAAGTAGTTTGAGGAGCAAACATAGAAACTCTGTGGGTCGTTGATTGCCATAGACTCCTCCTATGCATTTCAGTTCGATGGCTTTGTCAATAAGACTTTCCGCTGAGAGGTTGTGAGCAAGATGCAAAGGATATGCCCAGAATGTCGCACCTGTAAGCGCGAAGCAGTGTTCCTTCCAGTAATTGGCTTCATAGATTCGGTTTCTTATGACCGTTTCAACTAGATACTACACCAATAAGAAAGATAACCAACTGACAATCAGAGAGATATTACCTGTGGGTTTTGACCATGGATGGCCTTGGCACCAAAGACGGTTGTGTTTGCCATTCTCGAGAGTGTGACTGGTCACAATCCACCCTTTGCCGACAGCTATATGGATGGTTGACCGACCCTCAACGTCAAAGCCCCGCGGTATCTGTCGTTATTATACTCTTCCTCGTGGTTGCTTTGCTGGAAAGCATTGCAAGTTCCTCCACGCCGACCCTGCAGTCGACGAAGGACCCAATGCCAAATTGACCCCTTATGACCAGGCAAAGTCATGTCGTTATTATGCCCAAGGCATGTCCTTTTCCCACCAACTATACTTGTTCTGCTAATTGTCTATAGGCTTTTGTAAACGGGGAGACAAGTGCTGGTTCCTACATGTCCCGCAGACCTCTCAGCCCGAGCATGCGACTGAGGAAGACGAATTGTGTTCCATCTGTCTAGAAAAGCCGAGTATATATGGACTACTCAGTACGTATCCTCATTCAGTACTCTTGCTTCTTCTAACATCTTTACAGCTGGATGTAGCCATGTCTTCTGTATGACTGTACGCAATCAATTGAAATTCCGAGGTGTTTCGACTAACTCGATTGTTTCAGTGCCTCAAGCAATGGAGAGAGCCTGCTGCCAAATCCATGGACATGATATATTCTGGCGTACACAAGAAATGCCCAATGTGCCGCGTTCCTTCCAAGTTTATCGTACCCTCTTCGCTCTTTTTCAAACACGATAGTCCAAGGAAGGCTGAAATTGTCGAGGCATACAAGCGGAGCATGGCGAGGGTTCCTTGTCGGTGCGCACCTTTTGCTCTCATGTTGGCAACGCATATACTAACAAGACAGTGCAGCTACTTTACGCGATCGCTAGCCAAGGATAAAAACAATCCTCTTTGTCCATTCGGCAAAGATTGTTTCTACCAACATATCAAAGAGGACGGTACACCGCACGTCTTCACTGATGGCATTGAAGCGTCCATGAGAGTGAGACATTCGAATTCTAGTCAGTACTCTTTCTGACAGATTAATGCAGAGATATCGAACCCGCAGCCGCCATGATATTAGCAATGAAGTGTTGAATGATTTCTTCGCCACCATACGGACTCCTTATGACTTCTTCACTCGTTTACTTCAAGATGAAAGGTTGGACCAGATTCAGGCTACCATCCAAGCTGTTAGAGACAGTCTAAACCGTGTGGACCCTGGTCCCAGTCGACGGTCAGACTCACCATGGGACGGTTTCAATTGGAGACTGGATGGACTAGCAACACCATATGAAGACATTAGCTTCGAAATGGACGTACAGGTAAGTTTACTCTCCCATCTTCTACCTTAAGGTCGGTAATTCATGAACGCGACAGATGTTCCCAGGTCTGGTCAGCTTGAATGGGAACACGACGTTCGTTGATGATGAAGATGATGATGATTTACCGCCACTTGAAGGTCTGGTACCTCCCAGCTCTCCGGCATTTAACACCGGCGCCGGAGCTCGACGTGAAGGAGAGGATAGGGAAGAAGAGGATAGTGCTTCCAACGCATCGATGCCAGATCTCCAATCTGTGGAGAACATCGACGATTCTGACCTTGAAATGGCGGGGCTCTGGATTACCGACGACGAGTCCGATGATGACGAGTTTGATCATCCAGATGTCGCCATTGCTGATGCGTTTGCATCAGGAGTGCTGTCGCCTCGCCCTGTGGTTGCAGAACTTGAAGTCGTAGCACTTTCACCACCAGATGTGTCTGATTCGCCCCGTTCCTCGAGCGTAGAAGTGGGTACGATGCCTAGTATGGATTCAGATAGTGGCTCCGGGGGCCTGGAGGCTTTAGAGGATATTGAAGTAATACGTCCTCCGTTTGTCACGGATGGGCGTGGAAGAGTGATAGGTGCTAGTGGCGAAAACGGGGAGGAGTCGTCTGAGGAACCCAGTCTGTGTTTGGGGAGGTACATGGAGATTGATTAAAGTGTAACAGGAAATGTACTATGCCCTTCTATAGGATAGTTGACTTACAGAGTCGAGTTGTGCTTCACGATACTTTTATTGCGAATAATATGTTCTCGACGCGTCGACGCGTCGCGCATCGCGTGATTTGGACTGCTCTTGCTTGTTGACCAGCATGCAGGTCACCTTTGACTCTGCTGCTCTCAGACGTAGGCCACCTTGCTCATTATCATTCGCTGTACTTACAGTCTAGTCAGCATTTACCAGAGCCCTCTTATGTCTCTCCAAATACGGCGAAGAACTAACTATATACGCGACCACAGACGTTCTTTCTCTTTCTTGCACCAACTCTTCTAAATCTGCCTACGGTCGGTTCCGGTATAGCAAAGAATTCTTTTCAAGGTATCGCTTGGGAGCTAGTACTGCCGATCCTGAAGGAATTGCTCCCGTCACTGGTCAATTGACGACTCGTGTTAGTACTAGTCCTGATAATGGCAAGAACTCATTTGGTCAACATATTGAAGCCTGCTTTTTCAGTCACTGCTATCCATATTGAAGCATAGAACTGTCGACTCAACTCTTGAACGATGCGAGATATCAATTGTGGAAAGCGTACAGGACCCCAACTCGAATTCCGGCAATACTGCGGAAGACGGCGAGGATGGTGTGGATGGGCTTGAGAACAAACTTGTAGTGCGTTTGCATTGTAAACATGGTTCGTCTACAGACGTCTGCCTTGTAGTCTCGTCTGACCATTCGTTACTAGGTGTCATAAAAACCCACAAACTCAATCTCAACACTCCAAACACTCTCCTAGCACCAGGCGCCCCCGACCCTGCCAACGAATCTCTTCTTTCCATCGGTCCTCAGAAGATTAAGGACATCATTGAACATTTCCCTCTGGCCAAGGCCGCCAAGTTGGATCCACAGCTTATATGGAATTTTGAAGAAACGGAAGTAGTGGTCAGAAGCCTAGAGTCTTCATTAGGTTCTTCAGGTGCACAAGCTCTCATATGGTGTCGAGCATCACCAGTTACTGACCCAACCTTTCAGGCAGCGCACAGTTAGTTACCGAAATGACGATGACTGCAGACGAGTTTACTATATATGACCTTTATGCCGTGCCAACTACCATTGCTTTTCATTTACGAGAATTCAATGTACGTCTCGGTTATATCCTTCACGTCCTTCCTTCTCATCTTCTTCCACCGTCGTCTAGGCTACCATCTCATTTGCAGATGCTTCCGACCTCGACCTTCGCATTCGCTTCACTGATCCAACCGCTCCACTTTTCATCGACGTCGAGGGCGATGCCTTCGAAAGCCTCTTTGTCATATCCACCAGCCAAGTCCAAACCTCTGCTACCCAAAATAGCAAAATGCGTAGAGAAAGATCAACATCCGTCGCATCTCTTCGAAAACGATTACGAGAAGAAACACCGGGAGGGGGAGAAACGCCTCGATTCAAGAAACCCATGAAAGTTGTCCAGCCTACTGATCGTGAATCTATGGCGAGGGATACTTCAATGGGACCACCTCGGCATAGTAGTTTTCCTTTACCTGCTACGCCTTTACCTCCATCCTCTTCTCCACACATTGGTAGAAATGCAGTCCCTTCAAGAAATCAAAATCAAGAACCACTCTTCCTTCCTACCTCTTCACAATTATCTATCATGGACGAGAGCGCACTGAAGGAATCAGGATTGGGCATTGAGGATATGAATCCAGACGAGTTCAATGCAATGTTAGAAGATGAGGGCGAGGAAGTGAATTATAATAGTGGAGACATTGACTCGGATAAGATTTGGTCGGAGATGCAGCTCGAATACGCAGATGCAGATTCAGCTGGTCCTGAACAGATGGTGGATGGAGGATACAATGGGACAGATGAAATAATAGCGTTGCAGCCTACGCAGCGTCATGAAGGGGAGGAGGCTGCCAAGGTGAGCAGAACTTTGCGATATAAATCAACTACTAATCCTTGCTGCTAGACATTTTATCCGCTCTTCGAGGATTAGAGAATTGTTCGACTTTTGCTACTTTACTGATTGGTACCATTCTGTAGAACATGTTAAAGTTCCATCAAATCAATGTAAAACTATTGTATAAAGTGTACAAACCGAAGAAAGAGACAGGGACACCAAGAGCAAAAAGGAAAAGCCCCATGAATAGTCCAGGGCTTTGTTGAAGCTCGGGGGCTCTAGTCCATATCCACATCCAAACCAACGCTTCCAGAGGACCCATCCTATAAAGGTCAGAAGCCGCTTCATTCTCCTTCATCTGCTGCCTCTTTAAGTCCTCATTTTCATTTGCACTTCTCCGAGTAGTAGCCCATACCCTCGCGGCAGCGATATACCACGCCATACCCACTCCAGCCCCTACTAGTTTAATTTTGGGTATTAAAGTCCATAACCAACTCCAAGGCCACTGCTGGGTGAATGAAAGGGTGAGATCAGGCTCAGGGAGGGAGTGGAGAGGTGTCATATCTGAAGGCGTAGTCGGATTTATGTATCGACCCACCCCGACATCTGACGCCTCGATCTGCCGCAAGACCGTTGGTAAACCCGGACACAGTAAAGACATTCGCCCAAAACCTAGCAGGTGTGCGTGGTCGGAGGCTAATGCGGTGTAGATGTGTTCGGGGGTCCGTAACCCGCCGGTGAGGAGGATAAGGGGTTTAGAATTGGATTTGGAATGAGATGAAGATGCAGACTGGTCCTGGGCGTCGAAGTTGTGTAGTACGGCCATAACACGAGAAGAAAAATGCGCAAAAAAAGCTTGTCGGGATGATCTAGCTTTTGAGGATATCATGAATTCTGACGAAGAGTGAGTATCTATAATGGCCTATCTTGGGATGCAAAGACCCGAAATCTTACCAGGGTTTTCATAATCACCACCACTTATTTCTATAAAATCCACATTCCCCCAACGGGCAATGTCGCAGATGTGACCAAGTGCAATATCTTCCTGTTCGTGCATGCGCTTGGATTCGTTTTCGTCTGACGAGCTATAGTCGCTCGTATTGAATTTGATTCCTAGGACGAAATTTTCCCTTTTAACAGCGGCACGTATGGATAGGACGATATGACGCAGGAGACGAAGAGCATTTTCAGGAGTAGATGTAGAGTATGAATCTGTACGCTTATTTGCCTAGGGCTGATAGTAAAATGTCTGCTGGGGTGATGATAAGAAAAAGTTCGGTGGAATAATCACCTTTGCAGAGACAAACTGAGCCAATAAATCTTTGAGACAAACTCAGTGAGCTTTTCTTGATGACTTCAGAAACAGATAGACAACTTACAGCCATGGGCCATATGTAATTGTATCCCATCGAAGCCCGCTTCCTCTGCGAGTTTAGCACCTTTGACAAACTCGTCAACTACTTGGTCGATATCGTCCTCGGTCATTGAACGAGGTGTTTGGAACAGGATGCGGTGAACCGCTTCGGATATGAGGCTAGGTTCTGTTTCGCTTCAAGTTAGACAAGCCAGGTGCTCATTCTACACCATACTTACTTACCTTTCGACGTAGACCCAACTCGAATAGCACTAGGCGCAAGAGGAGAAACAAACGGTGCTCTTCCACCAAGGAAATTAGAAGATTGACGTCCTGCGTGGTTTAGTTGCATTATCGCTAATGTGCCGATCGCGTTGTTGCTCTTGCTTTTAGCTTTGTTCTTCTCTCCGTGTATACAATTCGCCAGCTCTTTCCAAGGTTCTAGTGTTTCTTTGGAAATACACCTTGGAACAACCATGTCTCTTCCAAGAGATAAATGCCTATCTGATACTTGAACATTTCCAGTTATGATCATACCCCAACCGTGTTTTGCCCAGGTGGAATAGAGGTTAAAATGGTATGGATTGGGTGGACCGCCGAGAAAAGTAGCAAGGTGTTCGTACATTGCTGCCTGGAGTACCTTAACTACAATAAAGTAGCTCATATACAGGAAGGCTTACCTTGACAAGACGGTTTGAAATGACGCGCTGACATGGTAAAGTAATTGGTTCAAACACTGACTGTTCGGAAATCATGAGGGAAAAGGACGAGAAGCATAATTTTGCCTGCCGGAATACTTTTGCTTAGTACTACCATGATCGCAGTCCAGTCTACGCCTCAAGTCCCCAATCCTCTCACAGTTCCTTCCAATGCTCCAGAACATTGTCCTGTAGGACTCTCTCCTTCAATGTCCTCGAAAATATCTGACCAAAATTACAGGGAACCGAATCCGAATTGGCAGGAAAAGCAGCTGCTTGCGAAGGATGTGCCAATCAAGAAATATGCGCATCTGATACGCCCAAAGGTCCAGATCCTTCTCTTCCATTCATAAAACAACGTATGGAGACTGTCAAGCGTAAAATCCTCGTTCTGTCTGGTAAAGGAGGAGTGGGCAAGTCAACATTTACCGCGCAGCTAGGATGGGCTTTTGCAGCAGATGAGTCAATCCAGGTGCGTGTCTTTTGCTCTGTATGGAGCCAGAGACAACTGAGTTGTTGCAAACAGACAGGAATTATGGACGTGGATATTTGTGGACCTTCTATTCCGACTATCTTGGGAATTGCTTCAGAACAAGTCCATTCTTCTTCTTCTGGCTGGTCACCTGTCTACGTACAAGATAACCTAGGTGTCATGTCCGTCGGCTTCATGCTTCCATCCTCCAACGACGCAGTGATGTGGAGAGGCCCCAAGAAGAACGGTCTAATATCCCAGTTCCTTAAGGATGTCGACTGGGGCGAATTGGATTATCTGGTCGTCGATACTCCTCCCGGCACATCAGACGAACATCTCAGTATTGTTCAATTTCTCAAAGAGAGCGGGATAGACGGAGCAGTTTTGATAACTACACCTCAAGAAGTTGCTCTGCAGGATGTACATCGGGAGATTGATTTTTGTAAGAAGGTTGGGATTAGGATACTGGGAATTGTGGAGAACATGTCTGGGTTTGTGTGCCCGTCGTGTAAGAATGAGTCGCAGATTTTCAAACCTACAACGGGAGGTGCGAAGAGGTTGGCGGAAGAGACGGGGATAGAGTTGTTGGGCTCGGTTCCACTTGATCCACGGATAGGCAAGAGTGCGGACTATGGGGTTAGCTTTTTGGATGAGTATCCGGATAGTCCTGCTACCACTGCGTATCTGAATATTATTGATCGTATGTCTTACCTTTCTCTTCTCGTCGGTGTACTGACAGACTTTTTGCAGGTATCAAGGAGGTTTTAGGAGACTAGGGACTTTATCACTAGACATGTATCGATAGATAGAATGTATCCATTCATTGTGTTCTGTAAACTCTAAGTAATAGCATTAATCATCGAGAGGCGGTAATGCATCTCCGGCAACTTTCTCTCCCAAGGCAACCTTTTTGAACAGCTCGTATGCTCTATCCAGGTCGTCGTTGACAATGACGATATCGTGAACGTTGGGTTCTTTAGCGAATGCGATCTCTTTCAGAGCAGTTGCCAGTCTCTTCTTTACAGATCCCTCTGTCTCTGTACCGCGTTGTGTGAGGCGTTCGCGTAGAGAACTTAGTGAAGGAGGAGAGATAAAGCAGTATACAGGATTCAAGTTGGTTGCTTTTATTTGGCGAACACCCTATGGGTATGCTCGAGGAAAGACAGTGTACGATTACAGAAAAACATACCTGGGCTTCAATGTCAAGGATGCAACGTCTACCCTGTTGCTCTACTTCGCGAACGGTCTGAAAGCTGGTTCCATAAAAGTTTCCTGAGAACTCTGCATGCTCGATGAATGCGCCTTCTCCGAGAAGCTGGAGAAAGCGGTCGCGGGCGACAAAATGGTACTGCTTCCCATCGATCTCTCCTGGCCTGGGTGCACGAGTTGTATCTGAAGAAATATGAGAAAATTCGATACAGAATGATATCGACTCACGAGAGACACTGAAACCAAACTTGTCTGGGTACTCGGCGAAGAGACGTTGGAGAAGAGTGCTCTTCCCGACACCCGAAGGACCGGACAGTACTAAGGGACGCATGAGGTATGTGGGAGGAAGAGGAGCGCCCTAAACTAGGGTTAGCTTTCTTGCACCTTCTCCTCGACGTTCTGGCAACTCCCTCCTCTCGAGATATCCCTTCTTTCCTTCTTCCTTCCATCTTCTTCTTATTCCTTGATTAGCGAAGGAAATGGGGGCTCTTTGTTGTCGCCCAACAGTCCGTTCTCTTCTCTTTTCACCCGGGCCTCGTACTCATCCTCCCTTAGCCTGTGGATTTCGACGGCGACGTCAGTCTCTTTCACTTTGTCTTGCTCCGCTGTGTCGGAAAGGGTGCCTTTGGAAAGGTGAGTCATTGTGCCCTGGCTGGTATCTTTCGCTCACAACCCCTACGCTAGGTCCGTGTAGTACAACACAAGCAAA
The DNA here is from genome assembly GCA_013368315.1 of Tetrapyrgos nigripes. Classification (NCBI taxonomy): domain Eukaryota; kingdom Fungi; phylum Basidiomycota; class Agaricomycetes; order Agaricales; family Campanellaceae; genus Tetrapyrgos; species Tetrapyrgos nigripes. The sequence goes on from JAACJM010000069.1 coordinate 49,355, forward strand.
CCCGTGAACTATATGCCCTTAAATACATCAACAAAACGAAATGCGTCAAGATGAAAGCAGTTCCAAATGTTATTCAAGAGCGGCGGCTGCTGGAAGAAGTAATTTCAACCATTCTTTTCCTTCAACCCCGACGTTGACATATCCGTTTCCCCGCCTATTCCAGGTCGACCATCCTTTTATCGTCAACTTGCGTTATGCTTTTCAAGATGATGAAAACTGTTTCTTTGTTCTGGACCTTATGCTTGGAGGAGACCTGCGATGTGAGCAAGCGCACTACCTTCCATGACCCTCCCTCCCCCTGACTTGCAGTTTTCCTCCTCAAGTCCATCTCGAAAGACTGGGTTCGCTATCAGAAGAGGTCGTCAAGTTCTATGTCGCACAACTGTCATCTGCTGTCGAATTCCTACACCAGAACGGTATCATGCATCGGTGAGTTGCTACCAGACGCATGTATGTATACTACAGTCTTTGTTTAAACTAAACTTTTCACAGGGACATCAAACCAGACAACATCTTATTGGACGAGAAAGGCAACGCACATCTTACAGACTTTAACATCGCTGTTCACTTTAGTGAAAGACGTCTGACGGGTGTTGCTGGTTCAATGGCTTACATGGCACCCGAGTGAGTCTCTGTACATTTCCTAATGATTGCTCCTTTATTCCGTACCAACTGTTGTTATTATCTCATCCGCTTATTCATTCCGCTATTTCATTTAGAATTCTTGTCAAGCGAGGTTACACATGTCACATCGACTGGTGGTCACTTGGTGTCTGCGCTTACGAGCTGGTCTTTGGACGGAGACCATTCAGGGGACGTACCAACAGCGATCTCACATACAGCATAACAAAGGATACACTCAAGTGGCCGGAGGATGCGGAGAAGAAATGCAGTCGTCCGGGAATGCTAGTGATAAAAGGGGTAAGTTGCGTTTCGCCTGTTCATTCAGTCAAATTTCCTGATGTCCCTGCACACATCCCTAGTTGCTAGACCGTGACACCAGCAAACGTTTCGGATGCAAACCCGACGGCGAGGGCTACCAAGAATTACGGAGACATCCCTGGTTCAAGTCCATCGATTGGGATACCCTGGAATCCAAAGAGCAGATTCCACCGTTCGTGCCTGATGTGAGCTATTTTAATCCAAATTACCGGAATTACGTTTTGACTCTAATTATACCCCAGTCCAAAAAAGCAAACTTCGATGCATCACATGAACTGGAAGAACTCCTGTTAGAGGATAACCCTCTCAAGGCCAAACAACGTAAAGCCAACCAGGACAATATGACTGCAGAAATGAGACAGATGGAAGAACAGTGAGTTTTTTTATTTTCAGTATCCACACATCTCCACAAAAGACTGATCTATCTTGTCAAGATTCACCTCTTATGACTTCAAGAAGATGCAACGACGGTCATACTACCCCCACAATCAGCAGCTGATCTCCCAAGCAACCGGAACATCTTCTGGCATAGCATCATCACGGCCCGCAACACCTGCGAATGACCTCCGAGTAGAGAACGGCGTTATGATCAACAATTCCATGGAATTGCACAGCGCTGACTTGGATTCGTTTAGACCAGAAATGAATGAGAAGGAATATCACTAGGTGTGTGATCTGCTTGATCTTCGTCTTCCCTTCTACAACTAACTCTGGGTAGCGCTCTAGTCCTTTAGCGTATGTCTGTATATCTATGCAACATATGTATGCCACTGCTTCCTCTTCTTTCATCTTTTTACTCTAATATCTTTAAACCATCTCATTCCCTTGTGAATTTAATAAGACAATCCCATCATACCATTTTATCCTCTCTTTCGTCTCTCGCTCTCTTTATCACCCTTTTCCATGATTTGTTTGGGTCAACAGTATAACCCGATCGATGTTAACAGTACTTCATTTCCCCCCAGTAGATAGGTCCTGTTCTTTCTACTCTGGAGGATAGTACCTGCTTCTCATCTCATCCATCTCTTCCCGTCTTGTCCTTCCCTCGCGTCCGGGTTTTCTCTTCATCTTTTCATTGCTTTCCTTTCTTTCGTTTGTTCGGGGTTTTTTTTCTCGCTACATACATTGTTTCACTTCAAGCTAATGTTCTTGTCCCTTGTTTTCTACTTTTCTTTTGATATTCCCTACATATCTCCTACATATCTCCTACATATCTAGGTATGATGATCGTGCACGATGGAAACGGAAGCTTGTCGTAAATGATTCAGTGTTCCCCTGAGCCTCAGCCACCTACGACGGTGAGCTCACACCGAGTTCACACCGAAGTACTCAATCTGGACAAATGAAGGTTTGGTTTCAAGCTAAGTGGTCACCTATAAGTCGCTACATAAGTGCGGGTGCTGTAAACAACAAATCGAATGCTCAAGGGGATACTATATAAAGAGACACAATGGCCCGGTAGTGGCGCCGTCTACACACTACAATGCTCCCGGTCCCGACCACTCCTGGATACACACGTCCAGCAGCATTAACAACTCGAGGGCGATCGGGTGATGAGCCAAAGATGAAGCGACTGCCGCATTTGCATTTGCATCCTGCGACACAGGTTTGCTCAGAGCCACTGAAACCGATAAAGCTTCCTGAGAGCACAAAGAATGGAGAGAGCAGGAGTTGCTACTCCCGCTACCACTTCGACTACTCTGGCGCTGCAAGAAAGAGGACTCCATATCCCCGAAACCATCAGCTTTGACCAACAAAGCCGAGACGTTGACACTGGGACCGAGACCGAGAACGGAGGAAGAAGACGATAGGAACGATGGTTCGGTGGCGTTAGCTTGAGATTCAGGGTCTTTTTCCTCAGTGATACGCTCCTCAGCAATTGAATCAACAATGTCGTTTTTGTGACGCAATGAAGAGCTAAAAGACACCGGAAGCGTTTCTCGTTTGGATGGGAGGGTGAAACCGGAATCATGACCATCAGAAAGAGGCATAGTCGTATCTACTCCACCCAAAGAAGAAAATTCGGCACCAAAGTTGAGAGAGTGGGTGTAGATAGCATGTCTCTTGTACTTGGGCATGGAAGACTGAGGCTTCTCACTAGCACGACGAGCGTTACCGCGAGGCTTGTTGTTCTGCGTAGTGATGTCAGAGGATGAAATATCCTGTCCAGAGGCAGACGTCACCAACGACTGGAAGATTGAACGACAGGACGGTCTAGTAGATTGCGAAAATGTAGGAGTCCGGAACGAGGTAGTAGAGTGAGGCCGATGAGTTGGTGACATGGTCGTAGCTGTTAAGCGAGTGCTGCGAGGAGGTGAAATGGAAGCGAAAGACGAGGGTAGCATTCTGACGCCAAGACTTGACGACTTCAAGTGAGACGGGGAGCGTGTGGGTATCTGAGCTTTAGGGCTCAAGGTGGCCTTCGAGTAGGAATGAGTGGTATTCGACTTTTGATTAGGTGTTGTGGGCGAGACAATCTTCAGCTTCGTTGATACAAAGATAGAGGCAGAGGTACTCTGGTGACGATGGCGAGGACTTTTCTTGCTCAAATCCAGCTCGACGCTACGTGCCCGACTATGAAAAGAAGGGGAAGCATAGGGAAGGTTGAGATCCTTTTCAGAAATAGTCCGGTGAGATTTGGGTGTCCCGGACTTCTTCTGGAGTCTAGTGGGCGTCAGATTCTCTGCAGACTTGGTTCTGGAGCGATTATAGACATCTTGCAGATGGACCGCTTTTGTCCGGTCATTGCTTGCAGGAACCTTCAGGAAGTCCAGAGGGGGATTCTCAGACAGAGCGAGGTCTTTTCGAGCCGGACACTTGACAATTTTGAGAGGACGTGTTGACGTCGGGGCAACCGAAAGATTTTTAGAGTCCTGAACGAAAGGGTTAGATTAAAGAGGCTACAATCTTGCGGAATACAGGGACTAACTTGCGCAGTCTTTGCATCCTCTTCTATCAGTTTGTTTGGAAGAATAGGTCGCCCCCCAATCAACCCAAGTTGCCCGGGGTTTCTCCTTGGTGGACGTTCTGGTAAGGGCGAACGAAACGCCAAGTCGCTGTGTTGAGGAGTAGTACTACTGGGGATCTGGGTCTGGCTTCGAGCTCGCTGTCTAGCTTGTTGGAGTACAAGATGAGGATTGGAAACGTGGAGCGCCATGTTGAAAAGAGTGTTCAAAACGAATGAAGGTGGTGGTAGGAAGCAAACAAGCTGAGACGCGAGCCAGACGCGTTGCAATTGCTTCCTTTCTTGAACATACATCGATGGCATCTCCGCCGACACCCCTTGCTCAAGAACTAGACTCTCCTCGCTCCTCTCCTGCACCAGCAGGTATACAACATGACTTGGAAGTCGATCTTATGGCTCTTGCTAGTGCTTTATACAGCCTCGGCACCACCATAATCAATGATTCTACAAAAGACGGAGAGAAACATGCTGGACAAAGAGTGTATGCACTTCTCTTTCTTCTACTGGGCGACAGAAACTCTTCATCTCTTACATTGATGCTCCAGAAACGATGTCATAGAAACCCTAAGAAAAGTCGACGAACGGTCTCGAGATCCAGACTTGAGAACTATGGTTCCGATGCAAATCCTCCTGGATATCGACAATGCGAAGAATCCTATGAATGTAACGCGGGAAAGGCTTGAACGAGCTGCGACGGAGAATCAGTTCATGAATGGAAAGATCAAGCTATTCAGGTGTGCTTTGTTGTCAATCTTTCTCTGCATTCTGACCTAAAACATTGTAAATTAGAGCTATAACGAAACCCTCAATCAGGCACTGTGTCAGAATTTTCCAGAGTTGACAGAGTATTTGCAGCAGTCGCAGGATGAAATGCAGACTACAACTATGACTACCAACGGACATTGATCCTCCCCACTGGGCCCTTCCGAACGCGTCTGTCTCAACCCCACTTCCAATTTTGTCATACTCTACCTTCAGGGTTTTGCTCATAGAGCGCCAATTGCACCGCGTCGTTGGTAAAGAAGATGATTCGTGGTTGTCTGTAGACCGTGGCAGACCACGACCTACTTTCACATTGACAGTCATGATTCGCTGTTTGTTCGTGGCATGGTAGACCCCAGTTGGGACATCTCTCACTGGCGTACTGTGTCGACGCGGCTGACACCGATTATATTATTCAGGCTTGCTCTACTAGGGGTACCGGATATGTAGTGAAGGATAACTGATGAAGAGGCAATTGATGGAAGGAACGATTATCTTTCAATTTCGTAGCAGAACCATAAACAATATAACATTGCAACCAATTGCAAGGAGGCGAGCATGACAAAAATCCATGTCCTTTAACCTCATCTATTCCGGGGGAACATGATCGCAAGCTTCCCTCATTTTGACTCCCGGACGAGGCTTCCAGCGCGTGTTTTGGGGTCAATGTTAGTGTTCTCCCATATCCTTCTCCTGAAACTGACCTTGAGCGTTCAAATTCGCTAATTCCCAGCCTCCATAACCATGAATAACCCAATGCTCCCATCGGCTTGTTTATGACGCGAGCTCTCCATATTTGCACCGAAAGATGAATGTGTTTATGAGTTCTAGTGATAGGACGAGTCTTATTGAGTTATTCTGAGCTCAAATTTGGCCACGCTAATCGTATCCCGGGTATATATATCCTTTTCTGTCAACACGGCATACTCCACCAAGCAAAAATCTCCAGTTTCTGCGACATTCACTCGCAGTTTCGGTGTTAGCAGGAAGATGCAATTCCCCCCTAAAAGTTCCTTGGAAAGCCTTCTAAATCATCTTATGGTGAGCAGGCTGTCGCGACCAGGTAGTATCCTAGAAAAGACGCACCTATTTACCCAAGACTCGTCAAATCGACTAGACCGCAAATTTTCCTTCAAAGATGCCCTCTGACGAGTTTAGGCTGATACCTATCAAACGGTCATCAACCTCAAGGACAAGGACGAGGAACACCAGATGCACTCACGGTTCCTCCAAATACTTCATTTCATCTTCCGTCAACTCGAGCCCATTAATCCCAACAGCCTCCTCTACTCTCTTCTCGCTCGACAACCCCATAATTGGACTGGTGACTTTGGCATTAACCCAAGCAGACGAGATCTGAGCCATGCTTTTTCCATGTTTCTCTGCGATTTCTTGTACTCGCTTGATGATCGTCTTGTCGGCGTCGGTAGCATCAGGATAGTAGCGCGTTCCCTTGAACATTGCTGAGCGCGCTGTTTCTTCTTCAAGCGGACGTGTAAGACGACCGCCTGCGTTGGGTGCATAGGGGATGAGACCGATACCGTGGTAGTTGCAGTAGGCGTTCATTTCACGTTCCTGAAAGGTATCAGCAGTAACAAAGGGCAGCGAATAAGGAACTCACCTCCTCTCTATACAACAACGAATACTCGTTTTGCATACTGACAAACTTGGTCCAACCATTCCTCTCCGCGACCTGGTTTAACAACGCAAACTGCCAGCATCTCATCGAACTCGCGCCGATGTATCTCACTTTTCCGCTTTGCACTAGGTCATGCAAGGCTTTCATCGTTTCCTCTGGTTCAACGTTCGGATCAAAACGGTGAATTTGAAGGAGATCGATATAGGGTGTGTCCAGTCTCTTGAGTGAAGCTTCGACAGAGTTGAAGATAGCTGCTCGCGAAAGACCAAATTGGTTGACGTAGTCGCGGGTGTTGCTCAACTCGGGAGAGTTCGGATTGGTAAAGCTAACGTCTTTGTGGACGAGGTGGTGACATTTGGTCAGAATGAGGATCTCGTTACGAGGTATTTGGTACTGTGGTTATTTTGAACGTTAATAGCAGCCAGAACGTCAAACAGTGTTCTGTTCTCACCTTCTTGATGAATTTGCCGATGACCCTCTCGGACTCCCCGTTAGAGTAGGCATTAGCGGTATCAATGGTATTGATTCCACGATCCCAGGCAGCTTTCAGGACCTCCATGGACTTGACTTCGTCTAAAACCCAGTCCTGCAGAACCTTTAATCCTCGGAAGGTCGTTAGGAAACCAGATACTCACAAGCCATTTTGGCGAACCCATACTCATTGCACCGAGCTGTCCGTACAGTAACTTTGATGAGCAAGAAGACACGGAGATGTGAACCAACGAGAACACGCACGATGGGCATAGAGACTTTAAGGCCTGACTTGCCAAGGCGGACGTAGTTGACTGCTTGGGCGCTCAGCATAGTGATTGTCGCAATCCAAGGACTTGAAGTGATTCAGAGGTTGAGAACTTCCTCCAGAGACCCAGTGTTTTTATACCTTAACTGTCCTGGTTCAGCGGTTTGACATAGTGTCGGAGTTGGTGGAACGCCAATCTCAGTCTTCTAGCATCCGTCGGTCATGGAATGTAAAGTGGAATGACGAAGAGAACGGTGCAAGAAGAATGAATTGCTCTTCTTGACATGACTGCAAAGCTCGGAGGTAATGAAACGAATGGGCCGACGGTGTCTTCACCTTACATTACGGTAGGTTAGTCATTGGGCGCACGGAAAGTAGCCGGTTCAATAACAGCACAATATACTGAGTCCGAGTGAAATATGACCATTAGCTGTTGAGAGTTTTTAAGATTCTTCGCCACAATACCTTTCACGAATAATGCAGCAGAATAGAGAAACGCGGGTAGAGCAAACGTTCATAACATTCATGAGGGACGCGTGAGTTGAAGTTGGCGCTTTGTATATGATGTACTACTAGTAGGCTTCCTCTCAGCACAAATAGGAATGTATGTATGGCCGTCAGCGCGTCAGCTCCCTATGTAACTACAGGTATAGTTGGTTAGAGCAAACAAGATAGAAATTACGGCTACACGCCCAAAGGTCGCCGTTCACTCTCAAGCACAAAAATTGCCCAAGGCCTCCTTGGACTAGTCCCCAAAATGAAATCCGCTATCATCCTGTCAAACGAATACACTTCTGATTTATCTGAGTAGGGCACGAGAAGAAAGTGAGTTCAAAGCCAAAGCCGCAGCGAATTGGTCGCAGAGATAAACATTTTCATGATTTTGAGCAACGAGAACTGCTTGATCATGATTTCTTGTGAATAGAGGAGGATTGGAGGAAAAATGTTGCATCAAAGAGATAGCAAAAAGTGATACGAAGCACGATAGATTAAATGAATCTTCACAAAACTTCGTGGTGGAGGGTTTGACAGTAGAGGAAAATTGGATTTCGGAACTGAATCGGGCTCCGTGGCAAATCTGAGCCATGGATAAGTTGCTTTTGCCCTTTCGTTTAACCGACGAGGAAGGAGCAGCGCATTCCAGAGCCTGAGGGAAGTGAACTGACCGGGATAAGGATATGGGATACACAGCAGGCATTGACTCAACCACATACCAAAGCCATTTTCATCCCCAATTCCTGCAAGCCTAGCCATCGCACCTTTAAAGTCCCGGGGCTTCTTCGCATGCAGTCCATTTTTCTCTGTCATCACTTTGAAAAATCCTAATCCTTTTCCTTCCCATACAAAACGCGATTAACCATCCCAATCGGAATATCATACAGTTCCGGTATGGCATCAGGTCTTGCAAAAGGCGCATAAGCCTGGTACAGCGATGAAAGGGAGGGTTCGTTGATGTCCGTGTCTTCAGAGGAAGACGACTGCGGCATCTTAGGGAAGTGAGAACGGGAATCTACATCAAAAAAGGATGAGATTCAGGCGCTGCTTTTGGAGCGACGGCATACCAGATATCGCGCGAGGCTGGTTGAAAGCCGGGGTCCCAAAAAGCGCCAGAGCAAAGTAGATAAAATACGTGAGCAGTATGACAACGATAGTCCACGCTGGGACGAGGATTGACCATTCCCTGTTAATAAAGTCAAAACGAGCGCAGATAAAAGTATACGTGGAAGCTGACCTGTTGGGATACCACTCAACACCTAACCAGACGATCCATTCATCCGGTAGGAGAGCCCAAAGGACATAAATGACGAAAAGAAAAGAGGTAGATGTCCATGCAACGAAGCCGTAGAATTCGGGTGCTCTGCTCTTGTACTGGATTGGAAAGGGAGCGAGGGGCGTTGTTGGACTGGTAGGGCTCACATCTTTTGTCATGGCAGCTGTACAAGCACTGTTATGGAAATTTCATTTTCGGCAACTCGGAATCCCAATACAATGTGCAAGTACTATACAATGAGACATGAAGGCAAACTGAGGCTCAGTTTTTCAAGTTAGAAAGTCAAAGCTCCTCCAACAATCATGCCCGCAGCACTGAAGGCCATAGCTAACACGGCTGCCATATCCATAGAAGAAGCACCATTACCATCGGTGTGAGCCGAGGAGGTGGAAGATTGGGAAGCCGGCGAAGTATGGGTAGCCGAGGCGGAACCTGAGGCTGAGGAAGAGCTCGAGACGCCTTTATGCAGAAACACGAATGAGCGACATTTTCAGTGGACAAAAAGGCGTGTACTTGCCGTTACACAAATTGCCCTGCAGCGAAGTGGCAGTTTCTAGTTCAGCGTTTGAACATTTGCTCTGAAGACATTGGAGACTGGCGAGTTGGAAATTGGTACTTGTGCAAAGGCAATTGATGTCGGAAATTCTGTAAAAGAGTCAGTAAGGGAGAGAATGTAAAATTTAAAGGAGAGAATAACCCACGAATCACAGTTGCCTGGAAGAGCTTCTTGGATACAGTTCAACACGCACGGGGGAATATCAGCGGTGCTGACTGGAGCACTGGCAGAGGACGTCGAGGACTGGGCAGCGACGGAGGTGGCAAGGACAGAAAGGGTGAAGATAATGGAGAAGTACATCTTTGTTGGAGTCGGGGATTTTTCGCTGCATTTTTATCTGTGGACGAGGATAGGAGAGCTACCCAAAAAGGAAACTACCTTCTAGTCATGGTTCTCCTGAACAGCATTTCAATTGCGCCTCCTTTTCTCAATTCTTCTTGCGCTTGGGCTTCAGATCTTGATCAGCTCAGGGAGCTCTATCAGTCTCCTTACACAGGAGCTGTCACCACAAGGACGAGCACTCCCAATGGATTCAAAGAGGATCCTTCCATTCATACTGTAGCTTTTGACGAAAATACGAGTATAAACTCGTATGGCTACTCTCCCTACCCTCTATCTCAGTATCTCAATCTCATAAAATCTATTCTTGATGAACGAGAGAACCCAACTAAACCATTCATCGTCAGTATTACTACCTCCATCCCAGCCGATCTTTCTGTGATGCTCGCACGCATCCAAGATCTTCGAAAATCATATCCACATCTCATCGCAGTCGAACTCAACTCTTCTTGCCCTAACATCCCCGGGTCTCCACCGACCGCATACGTTCCCTCATCACTTCCTCCTCTACTGGCAGTGATGAGCGAAGCTTATCTCAAAGACCCTACTCTCACCCTGGGCATCAAACTTCCTCCGTACGTGTACGAGGACCAGTTCCATCAATTACTCCATGTACTCAAGGAGTATTCTTACACTACTCCGGACGAGAAAGAGACCAATCCGTTCTCATTCCTCACTTGCACCAATACGTTGGGGAATTCCCTCCTTTTCGAGGCTAGTGCTGAGACAGGTGCTACACCCTCGTTTGCGCTCCCGACGCCCCTAGGAGGTCTCGCAGGTGAAGCGATACATTCCCTTTCCCTTGGGAATGTTTATACATTTAAAAAGGTCTTATCGACGCACGCTTCACTGTCTCATATCAAGATTATTGGAGTTGGGGGCGTCACTACGCCACAGGCTGCACGTAGGATGTTTGAAGCTGGTGCGGACGCAGTAGCGTGTGCGACTTTGCTGGGAAGGATGGGTGTAAAGGCTTTTGAAGTTATTAGTGATGGTGTTGCCCATTAAGGGCAAAAAATAGGAATCGGGATGTACACGATCCGATTCCATCCTGGTCCCGTCATCCCCCCGACGCGCCCGACATTCTATCCCTTACTTTCATTCGTCCCCTGCCTCCTTTCACTGGTCACTATAATGAATATTCGCAGAATTTAGAGTACTAGTGTAACACGTACACAGTTGGGTTCAGCGACACGGTTCAGCGCATGTATGATCGCCGTTAAGGACTTGGTGCAAGAAGAGTCTTCACGCACATTGAACGCGCATACGACTTGTTGGGAGCAATTGAGGTCGGATTTTGAAAGAGACAGAGAGACAGATTTATTCACCGCACCGCAAAAGCTACGTAAGTGTAACGAGTAATGCAGACCTGATGGACCTGATCCAGCCACCAGTTGGTCATGGCGGTGAGCAGTAAGGCCTGGTCAGGTATCAAGAATTCTTCATCACGGTTTCGTGAAGTGGTTATAATACATCCGTCTTCAAAGGTCCCTACCATCATCTCCGTTGATGGTGGCTCCAAATTAGCGAATCATGACAGCTCATGACAGTCGGGGTAGAAATCGAACTCGGATCCGTGTTGCGTTGACATCGGTGCAAACCAGTACTGCAGTAAGGGTGATACAGTTTTTGGTTTTACTTCGGGTGTCGGTCGGTGCAGCGTTGAAGGGCTAAAGCAAAGATATTGCATACTGTACACCGGTCAGAAACTGAAAGCATCGCTGTGGTCAACTTGACAAGAATCTGAGTCACAGTGGGTTGATGAGGCGGTCACGAGAGGAATTGAGGGCCGGCTTTTGCGCGCTAAAATCCTTGTTTACTCCTACGCGTCTCTTGTCTTGTCTCACCATGTCTTCCTCTTCTCCCTCTGTATTCGATTACTCGGAGGAACCGCCTACCAGTACAGCAGCATCTAGCCCACCTCCTGTAGATGGCGACTTTAAAATGGAAAATGAAGAGGACGCCGACTCGGTGAGTCAGCTGTTTTGCAGCTTTTGATGCCAGCACTCACTACTTCCATTGATTGTAGAAAGCATTTTTTACCAATGATAACTTGGAAACGGAGGTGCGTAGCTGTTTGGCCTGTCATTGACGAAGACTTGAGCATGTCGCGTCGCAGGATATCGAGAAACGTTACCAAAGACTAGAAAACGTGCTTGAAAAGTCGGCGCTCTATGCTAAACTCCTCGGAGAAGAGATGGAGAAGCAGAGGGCTTTGAGGAGAGATTCCACCTACTACGTTTCTTCCTCTAGTAAGAATACCAAGAAGGAGCGCAAAGGACGAGGGAAACGAAGGGTAGAAAACGCACAAGGAATGTCGTCGAAAGTGATGAGGAGGAAGAAGTGGATTCCGCTGGCTCCAAACGACGCAAAACGGAAGGAGATGATGGCGAAACGGATGCCCCTTCAAAATTTCAGCAGTCCCCTCTCATCACTGGTGCTCAGCTGAAGGACTACCAACTAGAAGGTGTGCAGTGGATGACGATGTTGCATAGTAATGGAATAGCGGGTATATTGGGTGCGTCTTGTCTCGAAATGGATTATCACCGTGCTCACAGCTTTTGACCTTCTAGCGGACGAGATGGGTCTAGGAAAGGTGTGTCGGCAGTTCGTCTTCCTGTTACCATATTCAAAGCCTTGCTTTTTAGACATTGCAGACTATTGCATTTACCGCTCATCTCCGAGATATTAACTTCACTCAACCGATACTCATCGTCTGTCCATTGAGTGTTCTGCACAACTGGGTTGAGGAATATGACAAGTTTGCACCCACTGTACGAGATTTATTAATAATTATTCGTTCAGTTCGCCCCTAATCTCGGTTCTGTCACCTAGATCCCTGTGTGCATGTATCATGGCGCCCCAGAATACCGCGAAGAACTTCGACGCACCATTATGCGCCCGCCTCCGCCTGAAGTGAAGGATAAGAAGCACAACAAAGCCTCTTCACAACCTTCATCTCGAGGTAAACCCCAACGAGGCAGAGGAAGAGGCCGTGGCCGTGGCCGCGCCTCACGAGGACAAACAGCCAAAACAAAACAATCCAAATCCTCTGCAGGCGAAGATCTGGAAGAAGAGGATTCGGATAACGAGGAGCTTATAGCCTTTTCGAAAGAGTTCCCCATCGTAGTGACTACGTATGAAATCATCATCAGAGACCGTGCACATCTCGCTCAGTATGAATGGGGTTACATCGTTGTGGATGAAGGACATCGTTTGAAGAATTTAGATTGTAAGCTTATGCAGGAAATCAAAAAGTACCCTGCTGCTTCGAGGATGATTTTGACAGGGACTCCTCTGCATGTGAGTGTTCACTGTTTTGTCCCAGCTGCCGCTGACGCCTGCGTTCCTAGAATAACCTATCCGAGCTGTGGGCTCTACTCAACTTCATTCTCCCTGACATCTTCAACGATTTGAACTCTTTCCAGCAATGGTGTGTCATTTTCTCATTGGCTTCAATTTGATGTCGATTTACGCGTCTTTTTTTGTAGGTTCAACCTGCCCACCATGCAAAACAGCCTCGAATTATCTCAAATGTCCAAAGTCATCGACATGCTCCATGGGATCCTTAAACCATTCCTCCTTCGTCGACTAAAGGTTGATGTGGAGAGTAGCTTGCCGCCCAAGAAGGAATACGTCTTGTACGCTCCGTTGAGCGTGTCTCAGCGCGAGGCCTACGATGAGGTTTTGAATGGGAGCTTGAGGAGGTATTTGTTGAAGGGTGCGATTGCTGGTAGTTCTGAATCTAGAGAGGGAGAGACAGGGTCACCTGTAGATGTGGATGAGGAGAAGAAGGACGATGCAGTTGAGCAACAGGAAGACACACCCAGATCCCGATCTCGAAGGAGGAGGGGTACGAAGGAAGAGGTTGATTTGGTCAAATTGGGTGAAGCTCATCGACAAAAAGCTGCTCGTCAGTGTCTCTCTTTCCTTTCTTTTACTCTCTCCCATACTCAAATTTACATTTAATCGTCGTTTCCACTCTGCAGGCCAAAAAATCAACAACATGAAACTCCAAAACACCGTCATGCAACTTCGGAAAGTTTGCTCACATCCATTCTTATTCGACTGGCCTCTCGACCCGGATACGCATCAACCGATCTTGAATGAGGATTTGGTAGCTGCTTCGGGAAAGATGATGGTCCTCGATCGATTGCTCACAGAGTTGTTCAGGAGAAAACACAAGGTGCTGTTGTTTAGTCAGTTTACGACGATGCTTGATATTATTGAAGTGAGGACAAATTATAAACTTGGAGCGAATGATTTGACTGACAAAATGTGTTTTAGGACTGGGCAAAGGAACTCAAAGGCTGGAATATCTGTCGTATAGACGGTTCAACAGGTCCTCTGGAACGTCGTGAACAAATGAACGAGTTTCAGAATGGTGGTGATTCGCCTGATGCACCTTGCCTTTTCCTGTTGAGTACGAGGGCGGGTGGATTGGGAATCAACCTCACGGCAGCTGATACGGTGATATTCTATGACCAAGACTGGGTAGGTTTTCATCCGTTATGGACAAAGTTGACCCTGACGCTCACCATCCTACCCTTCTGATATAGAACCCTCAAATGGACGCCCAAGCTCAAGACCGAGCCATCGAATTGGACAAACAAGACCAGTTTTAATCTTCCGCCTTGTGAGCGCGCATACCATTGAAACCAAAATCATGCAACGTGCAACGGAGAAAAGACAGCTTGAGGCTTTGGTCATCGCCAAAGGTCAGCCTCACTCGCATCGCAATCCATGACAATACACTCACTTCACTTTTGCTCTCGTTGTATCCTGCAGGCAAATTCCGAGCTCCAGCCGCATCTAACACAGGTCGCAATCAGACGATTACAGAAATGGCAGCCGACCTCTTGAAACTTGAAGGCGAGGAGATTGAAGTTGTACCAAATACCTCTGAGGGAAAAGCAAATGTGTTGAGCGACCGGGATTTGGAGGTTTTGTTGGACCGAAGCCCGGAGGTGTTTGTTGAGAGAGGGAAAGGGTGGACTTCTGCGGGTGATGGTCATGGTGATGGGGAGGGTAAGGGTAAAGGCAACGCAGTTGAGGTATCGGAAGACAATGGGAAGAAAGCAGCCTTTGAGGTGTTTGAGGCACCAAAGGATGCAGGGAATGATGCCCTGGCGAGGATGCTCGGAGAGGAGACGGACGGGGACGGGGAGGAATATAGCAATCAGTAGATCTGTGGCACGGTGCATATTTTTTTTGCTTTTAGTCTCTTGGTATTATAGTCATGAGGATTTTGTTATACATGTACATAGACTTCCTTCCTGTAAGTAGTAGATTATCAGTAATATCCCTCTTGTAAATGAACTCGCCGCCGCCAGGTGTTGTGACGCGGTGTGATGCATCACCTGACCGCTCCCTCCTGCTCAGCCGCGGTCGCGCCGTTGACTGCTGGGCCTATTGTTCTGAGCTGTTCTGACTCCTGTCATTGAGCCTCATGTCCCAGTCAGACAGACTGAAGGATATCCCATTTAGCTTGTGCGTATCGTCCGCAACGTTTTCGAGTATGTCAGTTCTAACCATGTTGACCAGTTTCGCGGCTTTGCCTCGTGAAATCTCTCGGACAATCCGCCGAACACCTGTCAACAGCAAAAGAGAACAACGTCATCTAGCCCTTGAGGTATTCAAAAATTGGAAAACTCGACTTTATGATGAATTCTCGCCATTACCTCCCGATACATCTCGTATACTCTTTCAGCTGCTATTCCCCAAAGAAGACACGGCACGAAAATACCAAATGCAGGAGCCTGCGCTTTCGTCAGAATTGATGAAATGTTTTGGGATAAATGATTCGCGTTTGAAGGACTGGTCGAAGGAGGGTCACTCTGGATGCCTAGGCGAGGAACTTAGACAGGTTTTATCCAATGCATCCTCGGTGCGTGCTCTTGACTTGTTTTGGATTAAAGTACACTGAAATGCAACCGTTTTTCACAGGACCCAGATGAAACTAGTTCTCTGACTCTAGGCGATGTTGATAAGCTTTTGGGCGAGCTAGCCTTGCTCAGCCCCTGGTCGAACTCATCCAAAATCCGCCAAGACTTATCCCGACCCAGGAGATCTAGACAGGAAATTATTAAGTCGTTGTTTCGCCCTCTGCCACCTATGGATGCAGCTGTTATGACGCAGATTATTCTGAAGGATTTAGACGCTTTCTTGTATCCCTTACCCACTCTATCAACTACGGAGGCTTTGCGGTGCTATAATTCATTGTCGGTGAAAAAGCTAACCATGGAAGAAGCAATGAGAGCCTGGGATCCTATGACTCTGATGTTAAGGTCTTTCAGGCTTCACAATTCTCTTGATGAAGCTGCACTGGCGTTTGAACACAATGTCTTGGCGACCGCGCCAAGAATAGGGATACAGGTTCAGGTCAGTTGCTTTACTCCCTCCGTCATCGCGATCCTGATGCTTGTATATAAGATGCCAAAATCTGAAAAGGGCCGCAGTCCTCTACATGCTTTGAAACTCTTCAGAACTCCTGATTTGATATGGGCAGAAACTAAATATGACGGAGAGAGGGCCCAGATCCACATAGAGATCGTCGAGGGCGAGGAGCCTCGGCTGAATATTCTCAGCAAAAGCAAGCGCAATTCCACCCTAGATCGTCGTGCTGTACATCCCATTATCGTACAATGCTTGGGATTGCACAGTTCGCGGCCCAAAATCAAGAAGAATGCTATCCTTGATGCAGAGATGTGTGCATTTATTGGGGACCGCATTGATGCAGAGTCTTGGAGGATTGGAGGTCTAGTCGAGGCTACGGCTGCAGGAATACGTGCCAAACAGACTGGCAAACGGAAACGCCGCCATTCGTGAGCCTTCTGTTCTCTTGTATATTTGTCTTCCTAATCGTATTATCAAGAAGTGGGCAATATTCCAAGCCATCGGAAACCAGACATCTTGGTCTGGTATTTTTCGATGTGCTGCTCGTTGACGACAAATCTCTCATTACAGCGCCTTACTGGGAACGACGAAATATCCTCGAGGAGCTGATCATTCCGAAGCCTGGGTTAGTACTTCTGTCAACCAGGTGGCCTTTGACTATCGATGGACAGTCAGAGGCATCGGAATTATCCCAGTCATACCAGGACTATTTTCCCGACGATTGCACAGTGACCGCCCTTGCCAACATATTCGCCGAACGTACTGCACTTTGTTACGAAGAAGGTCTGGTTCTCAAAGCCTCAAGATCAACGTACAACGACTTCAGAGCACCATGGGTGAAGCTGAAGAGGGATTATATCCCAGGCCTAGGTGATTCAATCGACTTGATACTGCTTGGTGCAGTCTGGGATAAGGAAAGAGCCGCAGAATTAGCAGGTCAGTTCTCTCTTTTCTGCTTGAGATGTCTTTGCTGACTTGACCAAAGTGCCGACTTCGACGTACACTACATTTTATATTGGTGTCTGGCAAAATCCAGATGAAATAGAACGTGATGTGAGTGATACTGATCCATACCTGGTCAAAGAGCCTCACATTTTTCTGGTTTTGTCGTACAGCCCAGCGTCTTGCCTAATTTTCACATCTACTGCACGTCCTCCTATGGCCAGTCGAGAGCGGATTTAGAGACGCTCAATTTTCTCATCAAGAGTAAAACACCGATCGCTTACACAAAGAACCGCATGGTAAGAGTGCTCTGTATTGAGAAGGCATTCAGAACTGACTCCTCGCAGGTGAAAGGCCTGCCATACACCTACACCATATATGAAGGACTCAGTGATCCGGCTGTCTTACTAGCTGAGCCGGTCGTCGTAGAGGTTTTGGGAGATAGGTTTGTCAAAGCAGAGAGCAAAGAGGTCGGTCTTCCAACCCCTCAATTCTTCGAGATACTGACTTCACTCTGGTCCATACAGCCGTACCAGCCTCGCCATCCTAGGATAGCGAAGTGGTTCCGTTCATTTGAGCGTTCTTGGAGCGATACCGTGCCCCGTGAAGAGCTTGAACGAATTGCCATAAAGGCTTTGGGTGTGGAAGAGAATATGCTAGTCCAGGATGAATTTGACCAGTGGGCTAGTGGTCTAGGCTGGACGTTGAGCAAACCGAAGGCTCCAGCGTTGTCCGCCGAGAAACAAGCAGAAAGGAAGCGGAAGAGGGAGAAGGAAGTTGAGAAGATGTTGGTCGTCATGTCTGGCCTTGACAAGAGGAAGATAAAGCGAGTGAAGCTTACGCGTGAAACATGGGAAGGAGCAACGCTGTCGGATATACCCCTTGTCGGCCCGATGGAGAGATATGACGGTCTTCGTGATCAAGCAAGTCGACCTGTTTCAGGTTCACCGGCCGTCCCTGATTCTCGAAGCTCAAACATGGCCTCAGACTCGACCAGAGCACCTCTGCGTATATCAACCAATATCCAGCATGCCACAAGGGAAGAATCTCCTGACGTAAACGCAGCAACGAAACTCCCTCCAACACCGGATACTGGACATCGACACCCAAAAAAGATGGGCTCAAGAAAGGCTTCTAGCCCTGTCCGATCTCTCAAACCAATGTCATTAGACAAGCACTCTTCGAAGACGGCGGCCATGGATGACTATCCTCTATATGAACAGAATTGTGCGTTCTTCAAGAACGCAGTGATCTGGTATTCTGGAGGCGGTAATGCACCTTGGAAGACTGTTATCCGCCAATCATCTACTCGCGTAAGCGCGATTGAAGCCGTGCTTTCTGGATGTGGATGGCGTTGCTCGCAAACGCAGGCTCTGAACTCCAATCCGCAATGCGACTGGTCTCGTGGCGTTCTAGTGTTCGACCTTGACAATGAATATGGTCAAGCACAAAGAGAACATGCGTTGAGCTTAATTCGTGCCCGAAGTCGGGTCCCGTTCTCTGTTCGAAAACCGATATGGTTTTTTAATTCCCGTACGTTGGATCTACACGGGAAGACAAGTCTGAACAATCAGGCTTTGCACTCGTTTGAGTGACACTAGGGCTCCAAGCTTAAATTATTCTTTTTTATTGAGCATCTACAGAACATCTAGGGATT
This sequence comes from Tetrapyrgos nigripes, assembly GCA_013368315.1. NCBI lineage: Eukaryota > Fungi > Basidiomycota > Agaricomycetes > Agaricales > Campanellaceae > Tetrapyrgos > Tetrapyrgos nigripes. Next base: position 68,063 of record JAACJM010000069.1, read on the forward strand.
GGGATTTTCTAGTGAATCTTCACATTAATTTGTAGCTCACGATGTACAATGTATGCCGTTGACGTTAGGAGAAGTATTGGCCAAGCAGATATAATATTCCTCATCAACTTTTGGCAGAGTGTACGCAGCAAGTCCAACATAAACAAATTCAAAATTCTGTCATGTTTTTGAACGAGTGACTGACAGTGATTGACGCGACGGCTCAACGAACCTTCAAATGACCTGAGTTTGAGGTACATGTGCTTGATAAAGTACGGTTTCAAAAAAAAATAGGACTAATACGCTCCAAAAATTTCCATAGTGCACTAGGTGAGCCTGAGGCTCAACGAAGGTCTGACCGTGGTACCGTTTAATTCTCCCTTCCGAAGGCTTCTATATCAAACTCTACAGCTATTTCGATGGTGCTTGATGAATTACTTACAGCAGGTCAATACTCGCTAGGCCAAGCTTATAATAAAGTGCCGTGGGCTATAAAATCCTGAGTATTTGTCTTCCCAACGGTCAACCATCTCCGCAGATCCCAGAATAGAGAGCTTGTCTTTCACACTCCTTGGTCACCGTCTCTCTTTTCGCAAATCAGCTCCTCTAGAAGGACGATATATACCTATCCTTTGTCTTCCTCCATCGAGTAAGATATGGCCGATGATTGTTGCGGTATCTGCGTTTGCTGTTGTCTATGTTTCTGTGCGTATGCTGCTCGCTTTTTTTTTTGACGTTTGCAATGACGTCCTGTCACCATGTTGAAAATTTGTCTCTGATTCCGCCTCCTTCGTTGCGCAATCTTAGCCCTGTGTGGACCTACATCCCCCTGTATCCGTTTCTGTGAGTGCCTAGACTATTCATTCCACCTCGATTCTGACTACTTTTCTTTCCCTCACTTCACTTAACCTTCATCCAAACAGTCCCTTGTTCCTGCTGCAAAAACAGGCCCAAGGACTTCGACGATGATGATGATGACGGTAACTACAACCCCTATCCACCCGGTCATCCCGGAAATCCCATCCAACCCGGATCTGTTGGATCATTCGGGCAACCGGGTCAAACCCAGCATCAACCACAGCAACGGGATTTGATGTACAACCCTCAGACTGGCAACCATGTCAATGAGCACGCGCGGCAGCCTTCGCCTACTTCGAACATGGCGTATCCACCAATGCCTCAACCTACGCATTATGGTCCAGAAACTGGCTACGGTAGATCGCCTCCTGGGCACTCTGGACATGGACATGCGTACGGAGCCGGAGAGAACAGTGCGGACATTCCAATGGCGTTGAAGCCAGGCGGAAATTGAAGTTCTGAAAGGAACGATCTCATTCGTTAGAGGATGTGGGATAGAATATATACAATAATTTTTGAGAATCTGCGAAAGACGAGTATACTCGTACACTTGCGTGGCCAGTCTGAGCGGAGTCGATCTTGAGTCAATTGCATTCCCTGACATTGAATATCGGAAGACATGTACTCCGGAGCTGCAGGCATATACTGCTTCCAAGCTCTACACTGCACTCACTTCAGACATATCCCAAGAATCTCTCACTCTTGATGCGGCTTGGGTTCTCGGTGAATATTGTGAGATTGTGCTGGAAGGCGGACTAGTGGATGGAGAGGAACCTAAATCGGTATGTTAACTTCTTTTAGCTTGCGCCTTCAGTCACCCGAAAATTCGTTTGTAGATCACCGATAGTCGATTTATTCCTGTCCATCCTCCACTCACCATATGCCAACTATCTTAAGCGGCAATGCGTGCTCACCACTATCACGAAAATTTCTTCTCGGCCTGTGATATCTCCTGCCCAGCAGGAACGTATCTCAGAGTTAACAATGTACACAACCACACCCGAGCTTGAATTGCAACAGCGGCTGTGGAATTTGCTAGCCTGTTCAATTTGGGGCAGGTTAGAGAGGGTGTTTCAGAGAGGATGCCTCCTCCAGAATTAAAGGCCACAGTTATAGGTGTCGGTAAGTCCCTCCCTCAAGCCATCCTATTTAGCGGATTCAAGTCGACTGACATATCTTATAATTCACTGAGCGAGAATAAACCCATAGGATCAAGTTCGGGCGGAGATTTACTCCAAATGGACGATGCAGTATCACCAACAACAAACGGTCCAGCAGGAGACCAGAATAATGACGAACTGCTAGCTGAAATATTTGGAGGTTCTTCTGCGCCTTTGTAAAAGAACCGCGGATTTGGTTCGGGTTCAGGAGACTCTAAGATGAACAGTAGTGAGAAAAGGTACTTGAATCAAGGCAAGCTTTCGCGTTACCAAGAAATACCAGGTTCTCGAGTACTTGGTGAGCACGCCGGCGTCCGTCAAGGGCGAGAAATAGCACACTAAGCAAGCTTCTGAGCAAGGCAGGTTCATTCAAATTCGTCAATGGTATACAGTAGCAGACTATTGAGAAGACTCGAGTGAAGCACCTGTCCTACAATCGTCCCGAGGACCATGGGACGATCACATTTAGAGGTTGATGTTAACAGGGGTGCATCCAAGGGCAACGACGCCATCTAGAGGAAGACATACGTCAATACTAGTTAAAGGTACAGGGAAAAGCGACCTTACTGAAGCTGTTGTTCTCGCAGCAAACGGGCTGAGCAGTGCAAGAGTTTCCTCCAACGCCAATGACAGAAATTGGGCTGCAGGTTACGCCTACTTGGGCAGTGACAGATCCAATATCAATGCCGAGCAATCCGAGGAGGGCTGAGACAACGTCAGAGTTGGCATCCTGAACACTGTTGCAGCCTAGTAGCGAGGGAATCAGGGACAACGACGAGTACGAAGAAGTCAGTAAGGACAATCACGAAGATGAGGAAGGGATAGCCTACATTGGAGGTTTCCGGTGTTGCACTGGCTAGCAGGGGCACTTGTGGCAGCCGCAAGGGTGGCGAGGGCAGAGATGGCGAGGAGCTTGAACTGCATGTTTTCTGAGAGGGAGATGCTTGAACGACTGGGGAGGAGTGTTCGAGTGAGGAAAAAGGGCCTTTGGAGGTAGGCTTTTATACCCTTCGTGCAAGTTCGCCGTCCCGGGTCGAGGCCTGAGCAATGTTGAAATTTGAAACTTGAGAACTTCGGCAACGAGAATTTTGAAAGGCCCCGCCTACTCAGAAAGGGAGAACTGAATGGCTTCCCGGGTGTAAAAATTGTCAAAAATATGGTTGCAGACGAGGTCGTTTGTCCAAGCGGTCAATTACGTCCCAACCATCTCAGCCACTCATGGGACTGAAGCGAAGTATACAGAACATTTTCTGGTAGAAAAAAGGGAACTAAAACGCTGGTTCTGAAAAAGCATGCCTCCTCGCTCGTCCATCCTGTTTTTGGACCTTGGAGAGGTCTGTCCAGCATGCATTCTTCCCAAAGGAGACGCTATGAGTTGTCTTGAACCGTTGACGCAACATTGACGGTTGGTTGACGCTGTCCCAGCCCAGACTTGCACGTTAGTCTCCCCTAGGCTGACTCAACGGCTCACAAGCTCGCTTACTAGAACATACCAGTTGCAGACGAGGTCGTTTGTCCAAGCGGTCAATTACGTCCCAACCATCTCAGCCACTCATGGACTGAAGCGAAGTATACAGAACATTTTCTGGTAGAAAAAAAGGGAACCAAAACGCTGGTTCTGAAAAGGCATGCCTCCTCGCTCGTCCATGACGCATTTTGGGATTTTGGAGAGGTCTGTCCAGCATGCATTCTTCCCAAAGGAGACGCTATGAGTTGTCTTGAATTGGACCATTGATACAACATCGACGGTTGGTTGACGTTGTCCCAGTCCAGGCTTGCACGTTGTTTTCCACAGAAGCGCGTTTGTGATTTTCGGTGTTTGCCGAGCTCCTTAAACTATCACCGTGAGATAAGTCCGACGCACTTCTTTGCAGCACCCCATTCTGCCCGACGACGCACAGGCGCAGCGTCGCAAGTCAACTACATTAATCATCTGCTTCCTTCCTCTAAAGACGAGCGGCGACGACTGCATACCAGGTGTCTCTCGTTGCATGTGAAATTGTCGCTTATGTGTAGCTCTTAACTTTAAGCGCATACTGCACGGATTCTGATATAAGTACTCTAGAATTTAGTGCCCGAGTTGAACAAAAAACCGACAGGTCCAAATCCAAATCCTGAGTTCCCCAAAAGTTTCATCTTGACATTTTCAATGAAATTAGCGAATAATGCCCGGGGGATGTAGAAGACAATATTCTGGAGAGAAAAAACGATAGATTTACATGCGGAGAGGTTACGAGACGTATATTATATTATCTACAACCTAATATACTCTAATTATCCAAGAATCCTATTTTACGCCAATACCCAATCCACTTCTCTACATCTTCAGAACCAAGCTGGCGTTGCGTCAAAGTCTTCAGAGTATGACTAGATTCCACAGTCCGAGCTGTACTAAGAGATGGAAGCCCAAGAACTTCGCCATTGACATTATCAGCAGTTGCTACCTGGGATTGGAAAAATTCCAACAGCTTCAGGGCGGGGTTGCGAGCAGGGTCGGAAGCGGAAGATTGGGACTTGTTCAGCGCCTCGATCCATTGAGCATATGGTACTATCTCAGCTCCGATCATAGGTGCGACGAGGTCAAGGATGTGCGATGCCGTTGTAGGATGAGGGTGTACCAGATTGGCAAACTGGTAGTTGCTGTGACTGAGTTCTGTGATCACTTGAGCAGCAATGTCGATGGGAACCCAGGACAGATGCTAGCATTAATCGGATTGTCAGTCTCTTGTGAGTATTCAAAACAAATACTGTTAACTCACTCCGCCTAACATGGGTAGTTTTTTGAGAGTCTGGCTTGATCTGACGAGAGCAGGGAACCATTCGGTCGTATTCCACTCCCCATTTGGCCCACCACAGATCTGACCGACTCGAACAATGACAGGTTTCAAGGGAGTTTGCAGGGATGCTTCACGGAGAATGTTTTCTCCACACCATTTCGATTCACCGTAACCTGAGCTAACAGAGATCGCGGGATCTGCGAGATAGTCTTCTGGTCCGGGCTTGTCGCTGTGCCAATCTATGAGTGGGTTCTTGAGTCAATCTTTAATGCTAGCTGGGAGAAAGAAGATACGCACTGTTGAAGACAGCGATGGAGCTCACGAAGACAATTCTGGGAATTATCTCACGTCTGGATGTCAAGGCAAGGTCGAGCAAGTTGCGTGTACCCTGCAAATGAGGCTCCAAGGACGCAAGGGAGACATTAAAGTCAACGCGCCACGCTGCCAGATGGTGGTCAGTCACGAATTCCTCTATGACTCACTCAATCACTCACCATTGTGGATTATCAGAGTCAGTTCATTGCGAAGAGTCTCGTGGACCTCGTTCTGCAAGCCCAAGAGCGGCTTGCTCGAATCCCCTTCCAGAAGGACGAGTTTGGGTGACCCAAGGAGAGCAATGTCGAGTCCGCGTCCATTGAATGATTTTTCTTGTCGTGACACGAGAGTAGTGCTCGAGGGTCTATTGAGAGCATATACTTTCGCGAATTCCTTCGACTCGAGTAGTCGAGCCAGCAAATGACTTCCCAAATATCCAGTCGTACCCGTGATCAAAACTGCACCGGGAGTATCAGCCTTGACACTACTGGCAATCTGATCGCGCTTGGGGAAATCCTTGGTATATTTGTTCACCAACGACTTCATTTGCTGAGCTCTGCTTGAAGTATCCGCCATTTCCAGGGCCTTTCCTTGTACCAAATTCGTCATATACTTGCCGAGTTGTCTAGCAGTTGGATATGCGTACACAAAGTTCTGGGGTATTTCTCGGATGTTGACCTGGTCATTGAACTTCAATGCGTGCAGCACGGTATTCCTGATCCAAGTCACTTGCAAACTAAAACAGAAAATCTCAGAAAACAGCGGTTACAAAAAGGAAATGTCTCGCACCTATCGCAACCTCTCTGGAAGATATCATCCTCATCTCCGAGCTCCGAGTCACCCTTCATAATAGACTGGAACGCCACATGGATAAATGATATGCAATCCTCTGCATTCCAGCTTTTTGGCGGATCAAATTGCGTTTGAGAAGACTCGTCAAATGCGGTGTAAGCAGCTTCGATCTCTTCAGCGTAGTCTTTTAGTACAGCGTTCCTCTTGGGAGAGCCTTTGGGAGTCCTCTGGAAGGGCTTGTCTGGATGTGTTACGAGTATCATCTACCGGAAGGCTTTGGTTTAGTGCATGAAGCATAACGATACATGGAAACGAACTCACCTCCTTGAATATCCTCGAATGAGCCGGTGCAAAGTCATTTGCTTTGTCCACGGTTGGCCTGGTAATGATGTTATTTAGGCCCACATACTAACTAGAAAAGAAATCACTCATACCATATAAGACTTCGATACTCTGCTAGTTTCTCTGTATCTTGAGGATCAAACACCTTGTCGGGACTTGGAGCAATGATAACACCGGCATAGAATTTGGATCTTCCGAACATAATTGCACCATCGATATTTGGATCTGTGACGAGGATACTCTCTATTGGCCCAGGATTTGTCTGGGTGCCAGAAAATTAGCTTCGAAAGGGAAATCCAAAGTGACTGTACATACCTTTTCTCCAGTAGAATGCATGATTTGATCGTCCGCACGGCCATAGATCTACAAAATGTTTTCATGGATGTCAGTGTACATCAAAGCAGAGCCTAAGAGAAATCAACGTACTTGGAACAGTCTGGGATCCTGTGGATGCCGCGTAACCAAGTCAAAAGTATCCAAAACCGGTACACCGTCGATAAACGCGTTAAGGATAGCTGGTGTATGAGTTGGACATTTCTGTGGACGAATCAGTCATGAGCATCGACATCGAAAGGATTACTATAATCTCACCTTGAGCACCAACTTGAAAAGGTGGTCCACATCAGAGGGGACAAAGACAGGATCAACGTGTTCGGATATCTGTTTGTGCTATCAAAAGGTAATTCCTGTCACATGAAATGAAATGTGCATACACGCATCCATTGCCAACCTAGAGGATCCGGACCACCTGGAGAAGAAGGTTAGTCGAAATCGCCTGTCTCACAATGCTTCAGTTGATAACTCACTTGGGAACAAATGATTGATTGTACCACTTTCAGTTCTGGAGGAACAGAGAAATAATTGGTTCAGAATTTCGAGTGATAGACACAGACTTCGTTTAATGCTTACTGTCCGTAAAGAGGAACAATCTTGACGCCTATTCATGAAAATCAATGGACGCCACCACGGGAGAAGATTGGAGATAACTGACCTGCTTTGAAAAGCATGTCTCCTGTAGTAGTTTCCAGAGGGCCACCGGCATATAATACGCTCAGAAATTTTGAGAGAACCTTTACTTTCTCGGGGTCTCTTGCCAGTGCCTGTGACATGATCAATTAGTCGAGAATCAAATGACTTCGAATGTAAGTCATACACGTACCTCTACAAAAGATGGAACACAATATAACAGCGAAGAATTGGTCTTGACTGCCGCACTGAAGACCGAATCAGGAGTGGGTATGACAGGAGGAGTGGTAGGAGGGAAAACGGAGACTGTCAAGCCCAAGAAAGCCTATAGCTGGTATGAGCTCAGATCATCGTTCAGTCAGATCAAAGACTTACAGTCCACGCAATCTGAATAACACCCATGAGGTCTGGATGGGTTGTCAGTGTCTTGTGTCTATCAATGACTAGTCACTCACGAAACATGGGAACGGCGTGTGCGCTGAGAACTTGACTTCCAACGTCAATTTCACCGTAATCTGTGCAAGGACTAAGTATACAATATGAGGCCAGTCGCGACTTGAAACGTACAAGCAGACATTGCAGACTCCATGAACAGTCTCATGGTCAGCGCAATTGGCTTTGGAAATGCCGTGCTTCCAGACGAATGCAATATGACCGCTACACTGTCCTGTGTGACACCCTCCAACGAAGGAAGGTCGACTATCTTGTTTGACTTGTACAGTGCGTCGAAAGTGGGCATATCGTGAATATTGACTGTGAGCTCGGAATCCTGAAATGCAGTGTTGATTAGATCCCGCATAGGACCGTCCGTGTTGACGAAGATGTGATGAACATTCTTCTTCTGCACCAGATGGGCAATTGCAGCAGGAGAGTTACGCGTAGAAAGTGGGAAGGGTTGATAGCCAGCTCGCATGATTCCAGCGATAGTGGCGAAATAGGTCATGGAATCTACGAGTTATCGTAAATAAAGAGAGAATCGAAGACGACAGGTTTACGCACCAACGTTGGAGAGAACTGCCACCACAGGAATATCATCTCCGTTTTGAGAGACATACTCGCTGACTAGACCAGCTGCTCGTCGTATCGCCGCGGTCGCATCCTTCCACAAGATTGTCTTCAGCTCCCCGTCCTCGTCGTAGCGGAACAGAGGGTGATTAGGACTGTTAGTGCCGTGATAGTCAAAGAGGAGAGCGAGAGGTAGAGATTGGTCCAAGGGTGGCCTGGTGAAGGTGGATCTGCCTTTGAAAGCGTTGTAGTTCTTCATGATTGATTAGAGTAGTGCTGCGAGTGTCGGTTGTAAGTAAGGGTAGAGTAGATTTGTGGAGACATGGAAGGCTGATGATGGTCCTTATAACCGAAACTGGCCCAGGTATGAAGACGTCAACGACGAGGGACTCGGATCAGTCCATCCCCGAAGATGAGTACGCCAGTATTGGCTGTTTTCCTTGTGACCGATCGTTTTGTTTTGCAAAAAAGTAACCTGTTGAGCGATAAACGCGATCAGTGTAATGAAAAGCAGGCAACATCAAACTTGCGGTTCATTTACTTTGTATTCATCATACGAAGCCGTTGAGAAGAAGCATCTGGAGAGAGTCCGACGCGTGCGTGAGTGTCGGGCTGATGAGAAATAATGCGCCGTGGCTCCACCACAGCGTTCCAAGGGTTTTCAAAGAATATGTCCTCGATCTACTCCTTCTGTACTACCAAAAGACGCAAGTCTACTAAGGCTAGACGACGACCACAAGCAACGCAACGTTTATATGCCGAATTTAGAAAGATCCATGAGAAGAATATGGATATTGTTGGTCGGATAAGTCAGTCGATGACAGACGAAGACCTTACAACTTACCTCGGTGCAACAGTTCTTTGACTTCTGAGATGCCAGTGGAGAGCCTTGGTGGTCATGAAGCGAGGGTTACTACCAAATAAGGCATTTCCTGAATGAAGCGCACGCGACGTCAGCGGAACCATCTGCTAAACACCATCGTCTTTTTACTTGCTGTTGACTTTCTCCTTCGAAGTCGGGCCTGGTTTTTCTGTAAATCTCCGAGGCCAATACGAGATATCTTCAACGCAGTGAGACACAAGGCTTACCGTGAACACTCATCCACTTCTCCTGCATGAACTTGAAGAGCAGAATTTGTAGCCATCGAACCCCGTCGTTGCGTACGTATCTCAATCTATTCGCTCTGTGTCCGTGCAGCGTTTGGTTTTACCTGAAGCCGGTATTTCCTGCGACTGCTGTACGTGTATCTTTGCAGCGTGGACGCCCTTGTTGCTGATCAGATGAACACAGATTGGGCTGAGTACCTCTAATCCTCGCTGGAAACCCTTTGTGTCCGAAGTTATCAAGCATTCTCTAGCCAAGATCAATGCCTCATCGGTGTACCAGGAGGTCTTGTTTGCTTTGACCGTTCGTTTCAATCCATCTAATAGACAGCTTGCATGAACTCATTCTTCATCTTGTGCCGATGAGTTCCTCACCTTTGAGGCCTTCACAGGATCCCTAAGGCAGCTATTGATCACTATGGTACCGCTCTTGTCTTTCTTCCTGCCGAGTCCAATCATTTGAAAGTGAAAGCTACGTTTGGCGACTTTCAGATCGAGATTTGCTCCAATGAGAATCAAGGCCATTCCTCTGTCCATATCATTGTTCTCTACTCTGGAATTGACGACATTCACATCACATCACATCCACACACGCAGTCAGCCATCTGACATATCATGTCGTTGCCAAGCCTGATGCTCGGATTCTCTCTCCTTTCGACGTTTCTCCCACCTCACTGGAGCTGAGGCCCGAGGGACACTTTCAAGACCTGAAGATGGCTCCTCTAAAACCTTCAAGATCCATCAACCGAAGGTATTCTCGACCATCTCTTGTACATCCTCCCCAAAGATTTCCGCAATCTTTCCCAGACCAGTGCTGCAGGTGCAGAGGCTAACTGCACACCTGATTCCTTTACCCAAAGCGTACCGTTTTAAACTCTTGTATGTTGATGCAGAGCATTGCACCGAATCAATACACGGCATACGCCATCCATACAAGGACTACGATTGGTTTTTTAAGAAGACTGAGGTTGAGTGGGCACGGGAGTTGGAGAAAGAAAATGTGGAGCCAGAGTTCACAGTCTCCATTACCTTTATGGACCTAAATTGGGACTGATGCCCGACTTGGAGAAAGCCATTCAACAGAAAATCAAGGACTCGGATCAGGACTATGTCACAGATCACGGAAAACTTGGTGATAGGGATCCGCAGGTTTATGCGGAAGGCAATGAGTAGTAGTCTTTTCAAAGTTCAAGAGTTCCTCTGTTAGGTTTCAGCTGATGAAACTTCCTCAGCTCTACTTATTATGACGCGGTGCGTTATACTCGCAGTAAGTAGCTCTTTCGAAGTATACCGGTTTTTTTGTCTGAAGTCCTGCTGTCATGACCTTTCGGGAAGAAGCAGCAGAAACGTCGCATTTCGAGCTTTATCCAAGAGTCAATTGTGAAAGTTGAAGAAGAATGAGTTTTTGCCGGTTCAGGACAACAAAGAGTGTAACATACGTGCACTACTGTACTAAGACTACGTAGTTGTTTTCATATCTCACTGAGTCACTAAATTCGTTTGGCATGTCCAGCTCGCGTTTGATTTGCTGTTGTCCTTCTCTAGACTCTACGTCCTCGTAACTGACCCATCCGGTGTCCCACTGGCATAGTCTCAGAGCTCACTTTTATGATCAAATATTTAGTATGTCAGGACAGGAGTTCGGTTCGTGCAAGACAGTACTCAAGTCCGACGGCGTCGGCAGGCCTAGGAAAAATCGGAGTCGGGCTCTTGAAGATGCCGCTTCGCGGGATCAAGCTTCAAGGTCTAACTGCAAGTATCTTGCAGACAACGACTTGACAACGACCACCATGTGGGGTTCATCTTCCACGAAACAAATCCCCGACGCAAAGATTGCGGAAAGGTCTCGACTACTCAAGGCTTTCAGCACTTCTCTCACCCCAGGCGACTCGACTCGCTATCTCAACGCTTCCGGTAAGTATCGTGTGCGCGACCGTGTTTAGACGCGCTCATATCTATGACGACATCCAGTTAAGGACATTGTCACCCACATTGAGTCGGGGGAATGGACAGCGGTTCACGTTGTCGAAGCATATATTGCTCAGGCTATTGTTGCTCAGGAAGCTACGAATTGTATCACTGAAGGTGTGTAACATGTCCGTGTGCAGCAAACCAAACTTGACCAGACTGTCTTCCCATTGCAGTACTCTTCGAGCAGGCACTGAAACAGGCTAAGGAACTCGATGAGGAGTTTACCTCGACGAAGAAGTTGAGAGGTCCTTTTCATGGTGTACCGTTTAGTGTCAAAGTGAGCGTATGACCTTTCTTTCGAGATTTCGCTGACCCTTCTACTCCCATTGCTCAGGACCAATGTTAGCTCATTCTTTCGTTATACCCTGAATCTCAGAATTAACTGGAACCGTTGCATCTACAGTCGACATCACAGGATTCGACTCTACTATCGGTTTCACTCAATGGGCCAATAAACCAGCTACCACCAATGCTGTGGTACGTCCTGTTCTCCCGTTTCTTCACTATTCTATAATTCCTTCACAACCTCTCAGCTCGTCCAACACCTCATCTCCCTCGGCGCCATCCCAATCCTCAAAACCAACGTTCCTCAAACCATGTTCTCTTTCGAATCCTCCAACCCTCTCTGGGGACGTACAACGAATCCATATAATTCCGAATTCACCTGTGGTGGGTCTTCAGGCGGTGAAGCAGCTGTTTTAGCTATGGACGGTGCAGTTTTTGGGATTGGGAGTGATATCGGGGGAAGCCTGAGGATGCCTCCAGCGTATTGTGGGATTTATTCCTTGAAGCCGAGTGCAGGGAGGATTTCAAGGAAAGGTGCGGCTAGTCCGGATCCGGCGTTTGAGGGTATTAAGGATGTCGTTGGGCCTTTGGGACGGTGAGTGGGTGTTTTCTAAAACTCGACTCAAGGATCTTAACTGAGAATATTGCTGTGTATGTCTAGGTCGGTGGAGGATCTTGATTTATTCTGTCGTTCCCTGTTCGGACGTGACGATGATTTTGGCGATCATGGATTCGTCCCTCTACCCTACCGTGAAGTGTCTTTACCTGAGAAACTCCGTTTTGGATACTTTGTCAATGATGGCTTCGCAAAAGCTTCCCCAGCCAATAAGCGTGCAATACTGTTCACTGTGGAAAGTCTGCGGGAAGCAGGACACGAATGTGTTGAGGTTGAAATACCCGATGGTGAGCAACCTTGACACGAGTCTGTCAGAACTAGAGATTGCTTACTTTTCACTTGTCTGAATAGCTACCGAAGCCATTCAAATATTTACGGCTCTGTGCTCTGCAGATGCCTATAGGAGAATGACGAGCCACTTGGGCCCAGATTCTATGGTGAACACTAAATATATTGACCAGACATTGTTAGCTGAAACTTTATATAGGAATCATACCTCTCACTTCCAGTATACATGTCAAGGGTTCCTGGTATGACTTTTGGTACATCTCGGCTGAAGTTGACACTCATTTAATTTTGCAGGCTTCCTGCGCAGTATTGCAAGCTGGATTGTGTCGACATTTATTGGAGATACCAAATTCGCTTCCCTAGCTCAGGCGACTTCTCCCAAATCTTTCGGAGAGTACAGTGCATGGGTTGATAAGAGAAACGACTACAATGACCGATTCCATGATAAGGTTCATATTATGACCCAAAACCTTGGCAAAACTAGCTAATCCTTTGACATTCCCAGGTCTGGAAACATTATGCACTAGATGGTATCATTTGTCCCGTCCAAGCCGTGCCTCAGGTCCCCAATGGGTTAGTCTGGTGTTTGTTTGCGCTATATGCGTCACTGGAGAACTAACGTCTTGTTATTGCAGTGGCGCAACAGACCTCTTACCCATTGCAGTTGGTACGGCCCTTTTCAATGTGGTGAATAGTCCTTGTGGAGTCATCCCAGTCACACATGTCAACGGCAAGAAGGATCAGCTCACAGACGAATGGACTGATCCCAAAAAGAGGAACGGGTGCAAGTTGATTGAAAATCAGCTGTACAGTGGATTTATGGGAAAGAGGGCGTATTATGACGCGGAAAAGATGGACAATATGCCAGTAGGGATCCAATTGGTGGGGAGGAGGTACGAGGATGAAAAGGTGCTTGGGATGATGAGGGTTGTGGACGAGGCCGTGAAGGCGGGGAATAAAACAAAGTTTGGGCCGGGAGCATTTAGATACCGGTCGAGAACATCTGTGGCGAATTGAGGTAGATATGGCCGACTAACCTATCTTTATTTATGATTGTGGCACAGACCTGAAAGCAATCTAATTGAAATAGAATTACACTGAAGAAAGCTGAGAGTGGAAAAGGCTACATGCGACTATTAGTCCGCTGGGCGACCTGCTCTGCGGTCTGCTTTGCGTTGGTCCATCTGAACAAAGTAAGTAAAGTCTCGGGATTTAAGATGAGAAATGATTCATACCCAAGTCTTTTTGCAGTCCCTATATGCCTGGAAGTAGTCCAGGCATTTATCACGGTCAAAATCGTTCTTGGTCATACATGCCAGCGAGGCTTTAGATGCTGCTTCACAAGGACTGTTTTGATTGTCTAACGATATTCAGAGGTGGGATATTCTACTGACTCTGCAAACTGGGTAGCGTCCTGGCGACTCCTAAATGTTTCGCGATAGTCCTTGGGTTTGACATTTGCTTGTGGTTCAGGGAGCGAATCAGACATGTTGGTGAAAGAGTAACCGATCTTCCGGAATGCTACGTGAGTTTGTTGATTAGATAATGCCAAGATAAATGCCAGGCACATTGAAAATTTTATAGAATCGCGTATAAAAAGGATTGCCGGCTTCTGCCCTTCTTAGCAGCCCCTGTCATGCCCAGCTCTGCGTCCCTACACCAGGACTTCAAGGACAGCGCAAAAGACCACGTCGCCGACGTCGAGTCTCTTCACAATGTCGTGCCAAAGACCACTCCTCGTCCCCCAATCCGCTATTCCTCTCCTGCAGCCTTTGTCTCTAGCGTAGGGGAACGGTTCAAGAGTGTCTGGACCAAAAGGTTCGCGTTGTCACTGCTGGCTGGGCAGCTCGTCTCGTTGTGCATCACCTGTACCAATGTCACAACGACAGAGCTCGTGCAGAGGAACTGGGCCTTGTCTACCACCCAGTCGGTGTTTCTGTGAGCGCGACTCCCCATATGCTTCTTGTGGTGTGATCATCTGATTGACAAGTTGCTGTTGAATAGCTACTTCTCTCTATTCATGATCTATACGCCGTTCACGATATACAAATGTGTGTACTAACGTCGTCAATTCCAAGCTCCACCACTGACTGTTTTCTTGATCAGATGGGTTCAAGGGATGGGCTGAAGTCATCTTTAAAGATGGATGGAAGTGTATGCATTATATCTTCCATCCACTCCGTTCATTTCACTCAATCTCTTACCAGACTTCATCCTCGCTGCTTGTGATGTTGAAGGCAATTTTATGGTCGTGAAAGCCTACCAGTATACCGACCTTTTGTCTTGCATGCTCCTCGATGTACGTCTCCTACTTCCTTTTTGTATTCTCTCTATCTGACAATAGAATCACAGGCGTTCGTGTGCTCCTTTCCATATATTTCTTACATACTTACGCGTTCTGTGACAGATGGGCCATCCCAGTCTGCTTATTCTTCTCATGGGTGTACATGCGTACAAGATACCGGTGGACTCAACTACTCGTGCGGCTTCATCCCTCCCGTCTTTCAATCAAATTGTAACTTTTTATCTGCAGGGGGTATTCATCTGTATCATTGGCCTCGGACTTCTGGTTACCGCGGATGTAGTCACGGACAAAAACTTTTCACCAGTGGATAGAGGCAAGGGTGATGCTTTCATGGTAGCCGGAGCGACGCTCTATGGATTCAGTGCGTTGTTTTCTGGATTTCATTCCTACATGCTAATAATCTCTCATTGTGCTGTTTGTAGCCAACGCCACGGAAGAGTTCCTCGTACGAAGACGGCCTCTATACGAAGTCGTCGGACAGCTTGGAATGTGGGGTTTCATGATCTGTGCTATCCAGGCTGCAAGCTTGGAACATGCAGGCATGCACACTGCGACATGGAACGGAGCAACTGGTATGTACACAACTTTTCCTTGTTTTTTTGTTTGTCCGTTTGCTCATGGTTCCATGTCATTATAGTCGGCCTCATACTGGCATACACCGCTGCTATGTTCATCTTGTACACAGTTGCTCCCATACTATACCGTATGGCGTCCTCGGGTTACTACAACCTCAGTCTGCTGTCAAGTGATTTCTATGGACTGCTCTTTGGCTTGTTCCTCTTCGTGTGTCCCATTTCCTTATGCTTCCTCTATTTTGAATCTGACCTTTGTTTAATCTGTGAATAGCACTACTCCCCTTACTGGCTCTACTTTATCGCATTCGCAGTCGTCCTTTGTGGTCTGATCACATACTTTTGGTCATCAGCGCGTAAGTCAAATACTGGCTTTTTTGACGTTGCAAGGGCTAAAATTTTCAAATTTACAGCCGAAGAACAAGGTGAACTCAACCCTCAAGCACCAGAATATGTTCAAGCCAAAAGAGAAAATCTTCGTGGGCCGCAGAGCGTTGCTGGCAATGTTTAAATATAAACATTTCAAATTTGAGCCTTTACTCTTTTTCTCCTTACCCGCTGCGGCTTTGAGGAGTCAGTTTTTGACTTATTGGTTGTTTTGACTCGGAAAGACTTTGGACTGTTTGGGCTCGGAGCCAGAACCTGTTAGCTCTGGCAGATGGATGTCACATTGCTATGTGCGTGTCTCCGTCGAATAGCGGGTTTGGTTAGATCTACTTGCGTGTACTTATCTACGAATGAAATATGTAGCTGTTTTTGTTTTTGAGATTCTTTACTTTCCGTATTTGTTACATTACATACTTGTGAAGGTGTATAGTACGGGTACAAGTACACGAGTGGCCTGTACCGATTTAGAGTCAGATGGTGAAGGCATACAAGCTGAATAATTCTTCAAAAGGCTTGAAAGCCTTCAGGTCTGGCCACTTCGATACGATCCTAGCACGGACTTGTGTGTACTTATATGAATTGCCAGTATAGCTTCTGTGTAAGATCATACAACTTTTCCATGGATCATCATAAGTATATCGAGTAAATCTTGAGACGAGACTCGCATGTATCGATTGAGCGCAGCTAGTTTATTGAGATTTCATACTGATGATATGTAGTTTAGATTTCACTACTAGTAGTGTAATATGGTGAGTTGAGGAAGTTGGAATTCTTCAATCCGAGGCCGGTACTTGTGGCCAAGTTATGGGTAAGGGTTTGGGTTTGAGGAATTTGCTTTTGGTATAAATTGGGGCACTGGGTTTAGACTTTAGAGGATGTAGAGGTTCAGGTCGAGGTCGCCGATGCATTGCAGGAGATAGGTGAGTTGCCAGATTCCGCTAGTGCACGATGATGGCCTCAGTGGCGTCGGGTCTAAATGGCCTCCAGGGACAGTGTGAATATTACTAGAGATACGAGTCCTTAGGACTGACTAGATGTGGATAGGAGCGAAGAGAAGAAAATCGTCCACGTACGACAAAGCCGCCAGGTACCTGAGTCAGCTTCATAAATCGCCTCCATGGCCAGGGGATAGTCAGAATGAGCACTGGTCCAGAACGGAAGGAAGAAAACTCACTAGCAAGCACGGACCGTAAAGCTAAGTTTAGGTCGGATTAAAAATAGGACGACAGGATCAAGACAGGATAGACGTTCACTGTTACTGGTTTAAGAATGGAAGCAGAAGGCGTTGCAATTGTCTACAGCAGTGCAGCAACTAGGCGGAAAGGAGCTAGGGGGCAACAATCTTGTCGTACTTCGAGAACACCAGAACGCAGCTGTAGCTATCAATAGATATGCAAAACTGGAAGACGGGACGATTTATTGGCGACGAGCGATCTGATTCCGCTGTAGTTTGTTAGGCGCTCGGAGTTGGATTCGGAATTTGGAGGAGGATATGATCATCATCAAGGAGATATGCTCCTCGAATCGGTTCACGGGAGAAGAATTGAGAATTGAGATTGAAATGAGAAGTCGGTACGAGAGGCTTGACAATGACACTTCGTATCACCATGCTCGTTATCGTGAGGACGCCTACATGCCAACGGTCATTCTGCTACCGAGGATCATTGTGCGCGTCTTGTTCTTGCGATCATTCAAGAGTGATACGAGGACGAGGACTCGGGTCAGAGACGAGAGCGTGTATCGATTTCGTCCACCTAACCCTGCGGACACGTTCCTACCCCCATCCCAGATATTCCCTTGATATGGCATTATGCCAAGTGGCAGCGGCAGGAGTCATGGGGAGCTGCATGGACCGCCAGCAAAAATCTCTCAAGATACTCCAACAGAAAGAGTAGTGGGTCTGATATTTATGCACGGCACGAGTTGATCCTTACGGTCATGATATTTATTGTCGACCGCACCGTCGTCCGGGAATTCTTTGTAGCTGTAGAAGGTCTGGATGGGGAAGGATATTCGCCCCTAAACGGGTATTTGAAATGCCTGCCGTATGGTCTTGTTTGGATGGACTGTGCTAGAAAAGCCGGACTGCTGGCCAGTCACTTTCACTTTTCCCCCTTCTTAAACCGCAAATGTTGATATCCAGCAATCTCTCGTCCGCCATCGTGCGTCTGTCATAACAGTTGCGGCTTGACGTCGCTGGCGGGCGTGCTCGCCCAGCGTCTCCTTTGTCTCTCTCAAATATGGTGCGTACAACACCAGCAGCAACCTGCTCGCCCTGACTCTTTCACCCAGGTATTAATCAGCAGCAAGAAATACGCATGGTAGGCCATCTCTTTCATATCTGCTCATCGTCGATGCTCATCTCCTTCCCAGCGAAACGTGCATCAAAGGTCATCGGTCAAGCTCCTGCCAGCACACCGATAGGCCTCTTTACGAAATCAAGAAAAAGGGTCGTCCAGTCACTCAATGTGAACATTGTCGAGAACTACGCAAAACGAAACAAGTACATGTTAAATGCATATGCCAGAAAGCCGATGGAGCTGGAAACACAGCATCCACTAGTGGCAAGCAAGGTGTGTCTGCTCATCCTTCATGTCGGTCTACGGTCAGCTTAGTCATAAGTTTATCTTTCATTTCGTCTCCTTTCTGTTTCGTAGGGGTCAGTAAGATGTTGGAGAGCGCCGCGTTTCCCAATGGCTTGCCGGAAGCCTTGGAGGCGTCGGTCGCACTGCAACTCTTATCGGAGGGTACGTCCTCAGACTCGGACCATGGTCAGTGAATTTGTCGTTCAGCTGGATGTTTTCGACTGATGCCATGCTCACCAGTCGGTTGTACCTGCAAAACCAATGGAGAGTGCCATTGTTGCACCCCTAGGAAAAGTGCCCCGAAAAGTCGCAAAAAGTCTCCCCCAAAACCCTCTACTAGTGATGCTAGTCCGCTTCCTGGCCCGGAATTCCAGGCTACCGAATCTTCATCACACGTCCTCAACCGTATCGCCGAGCTTCGTCCCGTACTTCCGAAACCTGCCATAAGCTTCCCTGACGGGCCGCTACATGACCCGTCCTCGAGTGGACAAGTCTCCAGTCGGCACCATCCACTCGAGTACTACAGCCCGTATGGCCGAGCCTACGATAATATACATCCCCATGGTCATTCCCATGCCTATCAACAATCCCATCCTCAACTGCCACTTGATCTCCCCAATTATCCCAGCGCTGACAGCATCCCTCATGACAGCAGAGATCCCGAATATCTCCCCACGCAGACGAATCTCTCCTTCGTATCTCCCATTGAACCTTCTCAGCCTTCTGATCAAGGGTCAAACACTGCTGAGAACGATGTTTGGAATGTATTCCAACAGTACGGGGTTCTCTGTGGATGTGGCGACGCATGTGCGTGCCCTAATTGCTTGACGCATCGGGGTGCTAATGTTCCCGTCTCAACTCCCAATAATACACCCACCAACTCCCCTTCACATGGATATAGGTCACCATGCGTCAACCCCGACTCGTGCGGAGCCTGCCTAGAATGTCTGATGTTTTCATCTTTCCCGGGCTTAGCTCCACCGAACGCCAGTGACGTAGGGAACGACAGCAGCACTACGTCCGATATCGACCAATGGCTCGCTTCGCTACCTCAGTCTGCATTGGACAGCATCACGTCTGGGCCCATCACTCCATTCCAACTCCTACCTCCACTAGACGAGAGGATGCAGTCCCAACGTGATGTCCGCGACTGTCGATGTCCCCCTGGTCTCTGCCAATGTAGCGATTGCGGCAGTGATTGTCAATCATCTGTGCTGTCTGCACAAGGTTCGAGCGAGCGGCAAGTCTCTCCGCCCTACTCTGCGACAAGCTATCAGTATCCAATGAATGATTCCCTGTACAATGCCTACAACCCTTCAATCCCTCAGCTCCGTATGGATTTCAGTCAGGCACAAGCATCTTGGGAAGCCGTGGACACGACCAATGACTTTGATTTCTTCAATACTCCTTCCTCACAGTCATTGGATCCGATGATGGCCATGAAGCGCACCCGCTCTGCTTCTTCGTCATCGTCGGAGGCTAGTGATCATAGTCACTTTAGCGGACCCAAGTCAGCCTCTCCCGCTTTTAGTGATGGCCCAGTTTCTGGTCACTCTTCGCAAGAGTCGTTGCATGCGCAGAGCATGGGATATAATCAAGGCATGGGCATAGCAGACTTTTATTGATTCAATAGATGATGAATGTAATTTCTTGGTGTTTTATACCTTTGTCTACTCTTTTTTTTTCACATTCATCTACGTCCTAATGTTTACTCGGTCTGTCCTACATATGACCTGCGCATTTACTTGTCAACCTTCTTCACCCCCCGAATCAAAAATGTCTCTTCCGGCGAGTCCATTTTTCCATCTCTTTTTTCTACACATTTGCATCGTACGCATTCACATATACATACTTGCCTTTCCTCCCTTTTTACTCATTCTGCACGTATTGTATTTTCCTCCTCACCTACTTGTTCACTGTCTAGAACAGTGTGTACGACCTCCTGTACTTGTGTAGTTGATGGCCGCGTAGTTTGTCTATGTCCCGATTCGCATGTCTTGCTTGCTTTAAAATGAAATATTTTTTCTGCTGCTTCTTTCCATGCACTGAAAGCCATGATTGGAGTAACATGGTATTTACACTTGGTATTCACACTTGGGAACAAATACACACTTTTTTCTAGATCACATCACAACCCTTCCTCTCCGACCGGTTCAGCCTTTCCAGGACTTCCAGCTGTCCTCCATGCAGCCAGAATCAAAGATGCGACATCGTCCACTCCTTTTCCTTGTCTGACACTGGTGAAGATAGTAGGTCCGTCTCCTCGCATGAGTTTAGAATCTCTATCCATAACTTCGAGTGAGGCACCGACATGAGGGGCGAGATCGGTCTGGAAAGAAAGTTTAAAGGTGACAGGAACAGGAGAGATGGGTCAATGACGGTAATAAATCATGCATAATGGTGAGTGATTAAGGAGAGAGGGCGGTACGTACCTTGTTAATAACGAGTAGATCAGAGTGAGTAATTCCTGGCCCACCTTTCCGTGGGATTTTATCTCCTCCCTACGATAAATCAGTCGAGTGAGCAAAACGAATAGATTTCCAGTCTCGGATAGAAAGCTAGAGGGGAATCTCACCGAAACATCAATCACATAAATAATATAATCAGCCAACTCTCTCGAATAATTAGCAGCTAAATTATCTCCTCCACTTTCGACGAAGAGCATCTGGCATTCGTATTTAGCTTGGAGAGTTTCGAGAGCACCCATGTTTGCACTGATGTCCTCACGAATGGCTGCGTGGGGACATCCGCCTGTTTCGATTGCGAGGATTCGGGCAGGGGGTAGAGCTTTGTTTTTGATGAGGAATTCTTGGTCTTCGCGGGTGAAAATGTCGTTGGTGACAGTGGCTGAAGGCCAGGGGATTGAGTGAACCGGGGTGAGACAAAATCGATTTCCATACCGATGTTATAATCCTTGCGAAGTTTTTGACAGAGTGCGAGTGTCAGTGCAGTTTTGCCTGATCCTACCGGCCTGCATTATGGTTCTGAGTGAAGATTGCGAGGTGGCTTTATTTCAAAGACGTACCCACCAATCCCGATCGTAAACCCTCTTTCCTCGAAATTTCGAGAGGAGTAATCGGGTATGTCGCGTTCAGAGTATTTGCCTATCAATCCATCGATTTATTGTTCCCCAATGTAGAACCTGTGGCATACCAGCGTTGTCGTAGTGTTCATGGGTATGTCCATGCTCGTCTGGTCCATGAGAGTGAGAGATGCCGCCTTCGTGAGAATGGGCGTGTTCGTTGGGTCCAGTATTAGAGTTTGACAAGCTGTTGATGAATTGGACGTTCATAGTGATAAGTAAAGAAGAGATCCTTCAGAGCTGCAGCCACTGCCAAGGCCAAACCTTACACCTTGGGCGGCGTTGCATATGTATTTCCAAAGATCTCTGTGCAAACTTAAATTTCGGATTTTTCAGTGCCATTTTTGCTCTCCCGGGTCTACTCCATATGGGACCGATTTGAGGCCGAACAGCCATATGGAGCAGCTCCGGCGCCGAACATAAATTCGTCATTTATGTTTGCCCAAAAGATCTTTCCAAATATCCGAGACGCGTCCTCACGCAAAAACGCCGAGCACTGTCTGTCAGTACACGTGATCAGAGTTAACTCTCATCCTCTCCAGTTTATGATTTTTTATGAAAAGGACTGCTCTCGTTGCATATGAAAGCTCCGACGAGGATGAAAAAGCAGAGGAGATTCAACCCGTGAAAAAGAGGTGTGAGCACAGTTCTTTTATGTCTCTCTAATTTCTTCTACTTACTGATTTTACTCAGAAAGCTGCCCTCTTTATCTTCCTCAATGGCTGTTTCTATCCCAAAAGACAATCCAGCCCTCCATCAAGGTCGTATACGCGCCTCTCCACATGTAGATGGCCAATGGGCGTCCCACATCTACGTCGCAATCAAGCTTAGTCTTCGGTCTGGGCTTTATGGCCTCATTAAGAGAGCGTCGGACAGGGCAAGAGAGGCGGTCCCTACTCTCCGTGACATATGGGACCTACGCTCTTCATCATCTGAGGCTCAAGAGAATGAACCTCAGAACAGTTTAGAGCTGCATATATCGTTGTCAAAACCCGTGTTTCTGCGTGCGCATCAGAGAGAGGAGTTCAAGCAAGCTATTCGGTTACTTGCTCAGAGGGATACTGCGTGCGTATTTAATCGTTGTACAATGGTTTGGGCTGACAAGGAAGACAGGTTCAAGCTTTCGTTCACTACATTTTCTGTCCTCGTCAACGATGAAAAAACGAGAGCTTTCTTGGCTTTGGATGTCGGTGCTGGACATCATGAGGTGTGTTCTTCTGCAATTGTCATACACCCAATTAATTGTCGTTCCAGCTGAAAGCCCTGGTCGAAGGAATATCTCCTACTCTAAAGTCATTCCGTCAAAAGGACTATTATTCTGACCCCAAGTTTCACGCCTCAATCGCTTGGGCGCTGTTGGACCCACCGAATGAACCCGAAGCTGCCAAAGTCTCGTCTCCTGTCATTCCTGCAAGTTCAGACTTAACTCAATTTCCTACTATCCCATGCATCCCTGAAGAATTGGTGTCACAACTCAATGAAGAGTTCATGACTGAGCTGCACTCCAAGTCTGTAGGCATTCATGATGTCCGGAAAGTGAATGTGAAGATTGGGAAGGAAGTGTCTTCGTGGTTGCTTGGGTCTTGATCATTGCAGTTGTCAGGGTTCTTCTGACCGATCTTTCTTTCTGCGCCAGCCGCCTGGGTAGGAGGCTGTTTCTGCGCCGCATTTGCCGTAGGGCCAGCTTTAGCCCGCGGCCAAGGGCAACGAGGCTGACTTGCGTTTTTACGAAACCGACGTGCTCCTCTCTACATAATATGCTAGGCTGATCATCCTATACATAGCTCCCTTCCTAATCTTTTGATGCATTGATGGATCTGCGTTGTTATTTATAAGTGGTCTCTTCTGCGGGTATGTGGCGGCCGTTGAAATTTCCTAGTTCGCTTTTGGGCAAAGTTTCTCACGCCCGCCCAGATACTTCTCCCCCTCGTCAACACTGTGTTTATCGCTTTTGTAGTGTAGAAATGCTTGTATTAACGGCATGGAAGTAATCTAAGAGTATCCTAGAGTACGTAACAACGTGTTTTTGAAGTCCGCCGCTTAACGACGTGTCATTTTGGTTGGTTTTGCCCTCCTACACAAACCATGCCACTTTGTGGATATTACATCATATTAATCATGTATATATACTCTAGATATCCTCTTGTAGCTCTATGTACTTGTAAATACAACTAAATGATGCTTTTCAGCGATGTGAACGAGGAGGTAAGGTATCTGTGCAGGCGTGAGAAATTTTGCCCAAAAGCGAACTAGGAAATTTCAACGGCCGCCACTGTAGGCTAGGTTAGCAAATCGTCCAGCATTATACCTTCAAAGTTCAGACACTGACAGGGACGATGCACCGTGCACGCAAGTCCTCTCGTGACGAGTCTTCTTTGTTAGTTCTCTTCGAATTCTCAATCAATTGATCCTGTTTTCCTGTTTTCCGCCGCAACCAGTTCAATCGAAAATGTCACTTCTCTGTGCACGCACCCTGCTCCCGGGGTTGTATCCATGGATCAGCTGGAAAGCATTGATGAAATTTAGTTGGCGGCTACGTCAAACATCCGCTTACAGTAGCGAACTCCGATCCTTAAGATCCTGGACTCTGCAGGTATCGTGTTAGCAGAGACCAGCTCTGAAGCCTCTACAGAATCTTCTCTCTCCTACAAGCAATACGATTAAACATGAAAAATTACAACATCTTCAAAGGAAGACCTACTTTTACGCGACCACCTCGAGATCAACTGCCTCTTTCTCTGCTCTTCGAATACCAGGGTGCCAACAGTCCTGAGCATCCGTTGTTTTGCTATGACGAGGGTGGGGAACTGAAGACGATCTACTGGAAGGACGGGATAGCTGCCATACGACGAGCAGCTGGTCTTGTCCGAGACTATGTTCCCCGAGATGGAGAGGGTGTCCCTATAGTAGCTGTTCTTGCACACGTCGGTGCGTAGACCTGTCCACTACAATTTTATCGCTACTCACAATAAACCTTAGATTCAATGACTTGTTTTGCTACTCTTGCCGGTATCATGCGAGCAGGATATTATCCTTTCCCCCTCTCTGCCCGCAATTCTCCTGCTGCTATTGCCCATCTATTGCGTACGAAGAATGTTCAGCACGTTTTGGTGAACAAAGAGGGCCCAATGAAAGGACTGATAAACGCCTCACTCCAAAAGTCTGAATTAATCGTTCACGTCCATGATATGCCAACTTTCGACGAGTTATACAACTCAACCAAGTCGGTGGACCTTCCCCCAGTGGAGGGGGTTACTCAAGAGAGTGTTGCAGTCATACTTCATTCATCTGGAAGCACGGCGTTCCCAAAACCTATTACTCTAACCATGAGAATGGTAATGGAGTCAGCGATGGCTTCTTGTGAGTAGGTTTCTTTTCCTGGCCTTTCGATATCCTGCAATACGTAGTCAACGACCTCAACAACTGTCATAGATTACGGTGACATTGATTTTGGCAGTCAAGTGCTCAGCGCACATGCCGTGCCTATGTTTCGTAAGTCCGGGCCGTTGTTGGTTGTTCGTTTAGACAACTGACGATGCATTCAGACCTGATGGGTGTCATTCAGCTTGCCTGGACTGTGAGTCTTTCATTCCAATCTAACGATGTTAACTGAGTAGCTCACAATAGATCTGCAGACTTTCCTAGGTTTAACGGTTTCGGTTTTCCCTCCTACCACTCCGCCTATCATACCGACACCTGAATCGGTGTTCAACGCTGCTGTCGCGACGCGATGTTCGCTATTCTATTGCGTTCCGTCTTTTGTGGAGGTATGAAATCTTCTTTCCTTTTGCAACTTTTTTTGACTGTTCTTTGTGATGACAAAAGGCGTTATCTCAAGATCCAGATAAGGTAAAACTCCTCTCAAAATTCCACAGCGTCATGTATGGAGGAGGTCCTTTGGAGACAAGTACAGGTGATATGCTCGTTAAAGCGGGTCCGTTGTATCTTCTCTCTACCTTCATTGCCGTTTCTTGACTCTTGTTGAAAAGGCGTGAAGATTGTCCCACTGTACGGACAGTAAGTGGATAGGTTCTGCTTGAATCAGTCGGAAACCTGAAATGAATCATTTTCCGTCCTTACCAGAACTGAAAGCGGTACAATTGGCCGGATATTTCCGAGTGAGCTGGATGAGGCACTCCGAAAGATTGAAGTTGTTGACGCTGGTCTCTAGGTGGTCCTGATCCTTTGGGATGGCAATGGATGAGTGTATGAGTTCTACCTGCAGTCTTGAATTTATCTTTGACGTGGCCTGTATAGCTTTCAGAACATCTTGACCCGGTCTTTGTTCCGTATGAGGATCTGGACAATGTCTACAAGCTTGTTCTAAAGGTCAGAACATCCCATGTCTCAAATTCGGTTTTCTGAACAGTGCTCTATGAACAGAAATGTCCAAGTCATACACCCGCCATTCTCAACACTGTCATCGACGGTGTTCCCGCGTTGGACACGTTTGATTTGGTCGAGCGACATCCGCAAGATCCCAGGTTGTTCCAGGTAGGACTGATAATTTTTTTTTTTGCTTCTATCCAGGAAAAACTGACATAGGAAACGGTAGATATATGGTCGAGCAGATGACCAGATTATACACTCGACCGGAGAGAAGGTGGGCACTCCTCTCTCCACCGTCCATTCCTGCGCTCATCTCGTGAAAGACAAACCCAGTACCAATAGGTGAGCAACAATTTTTTTGACCGAAGATTTCTTGCGCCTCACCTTTTCTATCATCTTTCTGGGATAATCAGAGGCTATTCTTGAAAAAGATCCACATATCACAAATGTGATTATGTTTGGAAGATCAAAATTCCATGCTGGTGTCATCATTTCCCCGAGTCCTGAGAGCGTATTTGGTCCTGAAGACACGGAGAAGCTGACAGAGTATCGGACTTTGATCTGGTATAAGCTGTTTTCTTTGAAGTCTTTGCAAAAATAACACGAATGCGTGTCCCAGGCCAACCGTGGAGAAGGCAAACGAGTTCGCACCAGCTCATTCAAGGATCTTTAAAGAGGTGAGTTACATGTCGATCCTAAAACATGCTCTCATCGAAAGTCTTTTGATAGATGATACTCGTCGCACATCCAAACAAACTTTTTGAGATGACTCCTAAAAGCACACCTAGAAGGAACGCGGTATTGCGGGATTACGCTGAAGAGATTGAAGCGGCGTACAATGCATTTGATGAATCTTCTCAGTCGCAATTTGATCCACCGAAAAGCTGGAATACGAATGATTGTGTCTCATTTGTTCGTGCTGTGTTCAGATCCGTTATGAAAGAAGACGTAGAGCTTGGCGATGATGACGATATTTTCCAGAAGGGATGTGATAGGTGAGCCTCCTTTCAGTGGCTCTTCGAGTGATTATGGTCTGAAATTCCTTTGCAGTTTGCAGATGACTTGGATCAAAAACACCATATTGCATGCTTTAAAGTCCAATTATAAGGTCAACGTACGGGAAATACCTCAAAACTTTGTGTATACCTACTCGACTGCCAGACGGTTAGGCGACCATATGGCCAATTTGGCGCAAGGAAAGGTTTTGGAACCAGTGGATGTTGCAAGTAGAGCTCGTCAGATGAAAATTTTGGCGGACAAGTACTGCAAGAATTTCCCCATCCGCGATGCGATTGCTGATGCTCTCAAGCCTGATACACCTGGTGCAGTTTTAATCACGGGCTCGACTGGATATTTAGGGAGTTATCTGCTGGCGAAACTTCTCGAGTCAAAGGACTTTACGAAAGTCTATGCTTTGAATAGGCCGTCGAATACCGCCCTTTCTGCCCGACAAGAGGCCTCTTTTGCCGCACGAGGGCTGAATACGAGTCTTCTTCAATCATCAAAGCTCGAGTTATTGGAGTCTGATCTGAGCAAGGAGTACTTGGGTTTGCAGAATGGTGTCTACGGAGATATCCGTGACGAGGTGACGTTGATGATTCATAACGGTAAGTGAGGGACTTCGTCGAAGTGAACCCTAGCACTGACCTTTCACAGCTTGGCACGTTGATTTCAACATCTCTCTCTCGTCTTTGGAACCTCATTTACATGGGTTACGCAACTTGGTTGACCTTGCCTTAACTTCCAAACGTCAAACGATTCCGAGACTTGTGTTTGTGAGCTCCATTAGTGTATTCAGCAGTGCGTGCCCTACATTTCATTTTGTTTCAAGTCCACTAAGAACGCAACGTTAGACTGGCCCAAAGATAAGCAGGGGCCAGAAGACTACCTTGGAGACCCAATGATAGCCTTGAGCTCTGGATATAGTGAATCAAAGTGGTGCGGAGAAACAATCCTCCATGAAGCTGGTCTGCGCACTCCTCTCAAACCTGTCATCCTTCGTGTCGGTCAATTATCTGGTGGGCCGAATGGAGAGTGGAACACGACTGAATGGTTCCCTGCATTGGTTAGGTCAAGTCAGACTCTCAAAAGGATACCAATGTTAGCGGGAGTGAGTAACGAGTCTTCTGAAATTTTAGGGAGAGACTAATGGCTCCGTTATTGCTAGCATGTATCCTGGCTTCCTATCGACATTGCTGCACAGGCAATAGTAGAGCTCAGTGACAGCAACCATCAGTATGCTAATCTGGTGCACCCTCATCCGAGTCCTGCTTCGGCCATTCTCGAGCCCATTGCATCCCTGATTGGGGCGGAAGCGGTGTCATATTCCCAGTGGATTGATGAGTTGAACAAGACTTCGACCGATCACCCAACTCGAAATCCTGCGTTGGGGCTATTGGAATTTTTCCAGTCTCATGTAGCCTCTGCTGATAAACCTTGCGGGGAAGTTCTGGGATTCCCGTCTTTGAGTTCGACGCGGGCTTTGGAGTGTAGCCAGAGCTTGAGAGGTTTGATGGACCGCCGGCTAGATGCCAAGGATGTAGAGAAGTGGATTGGGTATTGGCGCAAAATTGGATTTTTGGATGATTAGGTTGTACTTACCACGGTTGTTCGTTGCTGTATATAGCCTTGTATTATCTACAGCGTGAGGGCCCGGAATAATAATTGCTACTAGATGCTGCTTGCAAGTTGGAGCATACACCATAATTACAGACGCGTCGTCGTGTTCTAACCCTAGTTAACCTTACACCCTTTTTACTCTACTGAGTCTCCTCAACTTACACTTCAAGGTCTTCGGCAGCCTCCAAAATCATTTGGTAGTATCAAGTTGATCTAAAGTGCCTCGACGAACTGTTGAAGAAGATTTACCTGTCTGTAGTGACATTTCCTAGATCATGATCACTCCAGCATGAACTTTCCCGAGGTCCTCTTCCTTAGCAGGGCTCGCCTCGCCTCACCGCTAGAAAGACAGGCTAGCTTACCAAACACATGGTAAGACATGTCTATGGCTAAAACCTGGAGGCCCCTATTATAGCTGGTCTCATCCTTTCTTTCCTTCTTCCAAGTGACCCGTGCAAACAGCACCCATTGCAAAAATGAAAAATTACGACTCGTTCAAAGGACAGCCTACGTTTACGCGTCCACCTCGGGATCAGAATCTACCTCTTGCTCTTCTCTTCGATTATCAAGGTGCCAATAGCCCTGAACATCCGCTGTTTCGCTATGACCAAGACGGGGAACTGAAAACAATTTTGTGGAAAGATGGCAATGCCGCGATACGGCGAGCAGCTAGTCTTGTACGCGAGCGTATCTCTCGAGATGGAGATAGTATCCCTGTCGTGGCTGTTCTTGCACACGTCGGTGCGTAGACTTGTCATCTTCGATTTTGTCTCCACTCATAATGGAGATTAGATTCTATGACCTACTTTGCTACGGTCGCGGGAATCATGCGAGCTGGATACGTACCTTTCCCTCTTTCCTCTCGCAACTCTCCTGCTGCCATTGCCGAACTCTTGCAGAAGAAGACTGCTCGACACATCTTTGTCAACAGCGGCCCAATGAAAGGGTTACTAGCCGCAGCGATACGGCAATCTGGAGTAAAGATCAACATCCATGATATGCCCACTTTCGATGAACTGTACAAGTCAGATCAAGCGGTTGACCTTCCGCCGTTAGAAGGTATCACTCAAGAAGATGCTGCAGTCATACTACATTCCTCTGGAAGCACCGCGTTTCCTAAACCTGTCACTCTCACCATGAGGATGTTGATGGAGTCAGCAATGTCTTGTTGTAAGTTTGGATAGCCCCCTAATGTTACTGTTGAACTCAAGTCTCGCTCAGATAGCGGTGAAATCGATGTTGGTAGTCAAATCCTTAGTGGACATGCCGTGCCTATGTTTCGTAAGTCGTCCTGTCATTGACTCAGTGCAATATTAACGATTCGCTCCACACCAAAGACCTGATGGGACTCATTCAGATTGCCTCGACTGTAAGCGTTGATTACAACTCGACGATGATAATAGCTTATGCCTGTTTTCTAGTCTTACCTAGGTGTAACGATGGCAGTCTTTCCTCCTACCATTCCACCCGTCATACCCACCCCAGTATCGGTTTTCAATGCAGCAGTCGCGACGCATTGTACACTATTTCATTGCGTTCCAACCTTTCTGGAGGTATGTCCCTTTCTTCCGAGATGTTGGATACACAACTGATAATATATGATCAAAGGAATTGTCTCAGGATTCCGAGAGGGTTAAAGTCCTCTCAAAGTTTCTCAGTGTAGCGTACGGCGGTGGTCCTTTGGGAACTGATACAGGCGACATGCTTGTCAAAGCAGGTCAGTCGTATCTGATTTGTTTATTCTGAATGTGGCCAAATGACTGTTGTGAAAGGTGTCAAGATTGTTCCCATGTACGGACAGTGAGTGATTCGTTTCTCAGCCTTCCAATAGAAGGCTCATTTCAATTTTTGCCCATTCATCCAGGACTGAAAGTGGTATCATTAGTCAATGCTTCCCCAGTGAGTTGAACTGCTATTCTGAAGGGACGCGCGAGTGACGTTCACGTTTAGGCGGTCCTGAACCTCTAGGGTGGCAATGGATGCGTGTATGAAACCTTCGTCTGAGTTGTTGGAATCATTTTTGACTGGCTGCAATAGCTTTCCGAACATCTGAGTCCGGCCTTTGTTCCATATGGAAATCAGGAGAATCTCTTCCAGCTGGTTCTGAAGGTTGGAACATAGCATTCATTCCTTAACATTCTTGTTCATGTTTCGTGGATAGAAATGCTCCACTCACACACCCGCTGTCCTCAACACAGCTATTGACGGCGTTCCTGCATTGGATACGTTTGATTTGGTGCAGCAGCACCCGCAGAATCCCAACTTGATTCAGGTATGGTCTATTTCTAGGTGGCATAATGGGGTTGACCTCTGTTCAATTTCAGATCTATGGTCGAGCAGATGATCAGATTGTACACTCCACTGGAGAGAAGGTGCATATTCTTTGTTCAATTCTCGGTCCCTATGCTTATCCCATCTTAGACAAACCCAGTGCCAATAGGTGAGGAGTGAAAATCTAATTCGAATTAGAAGGACTCTGAAATCCTCTCGCTGGACAATTAGAAGCCATTCTTGCGAAAGACCCGAATGTCGCGAGTGCAATTATGTTTGGACGATCCAAATTCCATGCCGGAGTTATTATTTCTCCCAGTCCTAACATTAAATTTGATCCCCACGGTGTCGCGAAGTTGGCAGAGTATCGTACTCTCATCTGGTACGGCGATTTCTCCACGAACTTTCGCAAAATAAGTGACATCAGTGATTAGGCCAACCGTGCAGAAAGCTAATCAATTTGCACCAGCGCATTCAAAAATCTTTAAAGAGGTGAGTCCATTGAGCCTCCATCATACGCTAGCATTGAAAGAAAAATATGATAGATGATACTCGTCGCAAACCCCAACAAACCCTTTGAGATGACGCCGAAAGGCACTCCCAGAAGGAATGCGGTATTGAAGGACTACGCTGAAGAGATTGACGAAGCGTACATCGCGTTTGACGAGTCTTCTCAAGTACAATTTAACCCGCCGAAAAGCTGGAATACCGAAGATTGTACATCGTTTGTCCGTACGGCCTTCAAATCTGTCATGGAACAAAATGTAAAGCTAGAAGACGATGATGATATCTTCCAGAAAGGATGTGATAGGTGAGAGTCGTCACGTCAGTGTCACTGTCTTTACTCTCTAGAGATTCATTATTATTATTTTTATGAACAGCTTGCAGATGACCTGGATCAAGAACACAGTGCTCCATGCTCTAAAGTGCAATAACAAAGTAAACATTCGGGAAATCCCTCAGAACTTTGTGTACGCATATCCGACTGCTAGACAACTTGGCGAGTATATGGCGAGTTTAGCGCAAGGAAACAGTTTGAAGGCAGTGGATGTCGCAGGCAGAGCTCGTCAGATGAAGTTGATGGCGGAGAAGTACTGCAAGAATTTCACTGAGCGCGACGTGGCTCATGGTGCCGAGGCTGATACTTCTGGTGCAGTATTGATCACGGGTACCACTGGACATCTGGGAAGCTATCTGCTGGCGAAACTTCTCCACTCGAAAGACTTCACGAAAATCTACGCTCTAAACAGATCCTCGAGTACCGCCCTCGCCGCCAGGCAAGAAAGCTCATTCGCTGAACGTGGACTTGATACGAGTCTCCTTCAATCACCTAAACTCATCTTATTGGAAGGGGACCTGAGCAAGGAGTTTTTGGGCCTGAAGAACGATGTTCACGAAACTATTCGTGAGGAGCTAGCTTTAATCATTCACAATGGTATGTTTTCAATCCGTGTCAATAGCGTGTCATGGCTGAATGATCTCTCATAGCGTGGCATGTTGACTTTAACGTCTCCTTGTCCTCTCTGGAGCCCCATTTGTTGGGAACACGCAGGTTGGTTGACTTGGCGTTAAGTTCCAGACGTGAAGCCATTCCCAAAGTTGTCTTCGTGAGCTCCATTGCTGTATTTGATAGTATGTACTCATCCTCCTATTTTGTCAAAACGAAAATTGACTCAGAGAGTGTACTCACAGACTGGCACAACAACGAGCCTGGGACGGAAGGCTATCTTGATGACCCAGCTGTCGCTGTCAACTCAGGTTATGGTGAATCAAAATGGTGTGCGGAAACGATTCTCCAGGAAGCATCTGTGCACACTCCTTTGAAACCTGTCATCGTGCGCGTTGGACAACTCTCAGGCGGGCCAAATGGAGAGTGGAACACCTCTGAGTGGTTCCCTACACTGGTTAGGTCAAGTCAGACTCTTAAGAAAATACCAAAGTTGGCGGCAGTGAGTCAAAATTGTCCTGGGACATTCATGATATACTGACGAATTCATCATTAGGATCTATCTTGGGTTCCTATCGACGTCGCTGCACAGGCGATCATAGAGCTCAGTGACGGCAAATACCAGTACGCCAATCTGGTGCACCCTCGTCCTATACCTACTTCGGTCATTCTCACTTCCACTGCTTCCCTCATTGGGGCCGAGGTGGTGCTTTACCGTCAGTGGATGGAGGAGTTAAGCAAGTCCGCTGACAGATCCGCAGGGAACCCTGCCCTGAGACTTTTGGACTTTTTCCAAGCCAAAGCCGCTTCTGTTGATAAAGCTGACGCGGGACTACTGGGATTCCCGTCTTTGAGTTCAGCGCGAGCTTTGGAGTGTAGTCAGAGTTTGAGAGATTTAGTTCATCGTCAGCTAGATTCCAAGGATGTAGAGAAGTGGATTGCGTATTGGCGTAAGATTGGGTTCTTGGATGGATAGTCATTAGGGAAGTTGTACGGAAGTCAACATCAAGGCCATTTACTGCATTTATGAGTCCTCGAGTATATAGAGTACAACTAGCATGTTGAAGTTCGAAGTTGACTCAACGGTGACCAGAAAACGTTGTCCGTACTAGTATTACATCTTATTGCACTGTGGACTGCCGGATGGGTGATTTTCCCCCACCTTGACCGGGTTTTTAGTAGGTTCTTATAGATATGTTTTCGACGGATTTTACCCCTCTTTTGGAGGGATTAGTACCTTCATCTCAATCGGGTGATTTTGTCCGCCAGAAAACCCGGTTTGGACCCACCGCCAATTTTCCAAGAATTTCACCCGGTCGGTCGAAATGACACTGTTCCCGGGCAATTCAAGCTTGGTCCGGCAGGAATCGTTGTACTTTGTTAATCAGTAGAAAGAGAATCGTATTTGGTAGTTGTGAAAGGTGCACTATAGATTTCCGATACAGTGAATACAAATAGTACATACACTTTCTGCCATTCTGCACGCTGCGCAATCTGTAATATCCCTCCTTCTCCTCGAATATCCTCTTCGCCCCTTGTCATCATGTCGCCTGCCCATGCCTGGCGGGATACCTGGATTGGATTAACGGTGTTGAAGAGGGGCTTGAGGGGGTTGAGGGCCTTGATGACGTTAACGTTGTGGATTGAGGGTCTTGAAGACGTTGAGGATTGAGGGTCTTGAGAAAATTGAGGGAGGATCTTGAGGACGTTGAGTATTGAGGCTGTTGAAGACATTGAGGACGTTGAGGTTTGCATATTGCCAAACGTTGAGGGTGTTTGAGGAGCGACGGGCTTGCGTTGTGGACAAGTCCAACATTGATGACATAATTTTTTTTGTGGCTTGGTGACTGTACAGTCATGGGAAAAATTGGAAATGAGCCTTCTCGCGCACATTTTCTATTGATATGTTTACCACATTCCAGTGCGCTGCGACTATATGCCACTTTACTAGATACAAATTTGGAGGAGGACTTTAGCACAGCCAAAACAGGGGTATTTACCTCTCTCCAAAATCCCTCGTAGAAAATCGCCTGTTCTCCGGGCGAATGTGATGAGCTCCGTAAACCGAGTGATTTTTCCTCGCAACTTGAATCACTCTTAAGTGCCCGGTAAGCGAGTGATAGGGTATAATACCCCTGCGTTCGTGGTAAAAATCACCCGGCTTGGGTTCCATAGTGTTGGATCCCGAGACGCAGAGGAAGAGAATGAGCTGGAGTTGATTTGATTGGTATTGCTGCAGACTATTATCAGAATCGTAGTACTATCTACACATGGAAAATGACATAGCAGGCATCTCTTAGCAGTTAGGTTTGGTCTGGGGGAGAAGCAGGAGAAGATCCATTCGTCGGGTTGTAAGGCGAGGTTAGAATATGTCCAATCAAAACAACAGCAGAAGCGAATACTCACTGTGAATAACGCCCACATTGCAGTAGTAGTCCTGAAAATGAGAGGGTTATCGGTGAATTAGTCTCGGGAAAAGGCAAATCGCAGACTTACATTATCATCCTCCAAATCCAACTTAACCTCCGGCTCTCTATCATCGAGTTCATCCTCCTGACGTCGAATAAAATCGTCTTCTTCAACCTTTTATTGGATAGCTTCCTTCAAAGTTTCCGGCAGATTCACATCTTTGTTGTTCAAATCTCTGACGCCAGTGAAGGAAAAAGTGATCTCCAAGTCCTTCCCAGTCTTAACATTCAACTTCCCTTCAACTCGTCCGCCACGCCACGATAGTACGACCACTCTTTATTTTTATACTCGTGCCAATGGTCATGATATGACTGCATTTGGTGTTCTACACCAAGAAAGAAAAGTCTGAAACTGTATGCTTTAGCTAATGGGACCAGGTGAGCCAGGTCGGCTTCAGCACCGCCAGGTCGAAATAGGCTACAGAAGGTTTCGGGAAAAGCGTAGAGAGCGAGTCTGGGAACATTCTCATCATCGGAGTTGTCAAGAAACCATCTCCAATCCCTGAAGATGACCCTCAATTCCGGCGAGGCGGGAGAGATTTGGGAAAGAGAGGGAATCGTTGAAGCATTTACATCTGGCGAGGCATTGATATGATAGGTTAAGAAGCTGGTTGGATGAGTGGAGGTAATCTCGAAATGGTCGATTCCGGCGTAAAGAACAAGAATTTGGGCAGCGAAACTAAGATCTTATTTTTCCTTGGAACAGATATTAGTGCAAAAGTCGCTGTGGGTGGCTTTGATAGTCAAGCGGTTCGAATCGGCAGTAGGAAGAAAGACAAGGGCAGTGGCAAAGTGGGTCTTTGTTGTCTTCGGCAAACTAAGTTTTTCGAGAGAAGGACATAAGAGGTTGTCGCATCATTCCACAAAGATGTAGAAAATGAGCTCACAGGAGTCGTCGGTCAATAGGGTCGGGATGGACAGTGAGCGCAGACAAATTCACCTCCAGAGTCGCTCTGGCATTGATCTGTGTGAGAAGATAACCTATTTTCTTTGATAAAAAGCGGTTCCATCAGGCATTCAGGGTTTTCAGACCAACCTATAAGTTCATTTCTTTTGTCACTGGCATGACATCGTTCCTGGATGAGTCAACTTACAGCTGCTGAAAGGTACTCCACTGGTTCACCGACTTTTCCAATGTTAGGAAGCATATTAAGGCGCCCATTATTATCCACCAGACCAGGTAAGGGCGGATCGGGACAACAAGTCAAGGCAGCGAGAGCAGAATGTGTCAACCTCAGATGACCCAGATAATCTGTCAACGAACACTTCAAAGAAGAAAATTTGAAGAAAATGATGAGAAGAATTGATGAAAATTAAAGCAAAGAGCGTGAACCTCACCAAAGTATCCTCGGCGTAGTCACTTATTCTAGCTGGCGGGAGGTAGCATTTCAAAGAAGGAGAGAAGGTACTCCAGTTCAGTGCAGGGGGAAGAGGCACGAGAGGACCCATGAGAGAAACCAAGCATCTCAATGACCGCTTTTATACCCCTGCGACCAACCTGCGACAAAGGGTAGATCCAACATGAAAGAGCACAACGGTCAAAGAAGTCTGCAATGTGTGGCAATTCGGACAAAGATTACGATTACTACATGCACGAAATTTGCACGGAGCTAGCAGGTACTACAAACGCGGTGCCGTGTGGCAGTCTGTGGCAGTGCACAAAAGAGAACATAAGGTCACCTGACCAAACGCGTGAAGTTGGAATTGATCGGACACGCGGAACGAGTCGAGAACAAGACCCTTCTTTCTTAATTTTGGACAGCCTACACGAGGCAGACCACTTTCGCCAAAGTCGACACTTGAGCACTTTATTCATTTTGTGTAAATCCTCCTTTGTACACTTTCTATCTGTCTCTGTCTCTGTCTCTCCTTTTCCTTCATGTCCGTTTCAAGACCTCCGTTGGCACCTCCAACCGCGACTTCCACTCCTGGAAGCCCAATAAGACCTACTGACGACCAGGTGCGGTACCGTGGCTCCTCCTCGTGGCCAGGAATGGGGTTGCCTTTTCTTTGTTATGACTTATCAACTTACTGACCTACTTACTTGCGTTGCAGATTGTCGTGTTGTATGTGGTGTGTGCAGCCCTGAGCCCTTACCCTGCAATCTCTTCACTCGATCTCACTTTGACTCCTTGACCTTTGCCATTCAACCCTACTGTTTCTGGCTCTGTTTTCTCTTCAGATAATCGCTACATCCGTGGTCATCTTTGGTTTTTGGAATGTGCCAGGGATTAGGAATATAATAAATCCCCTCAAGTTACTTACCATTGGTATTCACGAATTCTCGCATATAATAATGGTGCGTAGTTGCGCTTTGGTTGAGCAAAGATATTTCAACCAACCATTTACCCACCCACGCAGGCACTATTCACAGGTGGTCGAATATTACGAATAACAATAGACCCACATGTCGGAGGAGCAACGATCGTCGAGGGTGGGATACCAACGCTTATACTCTCAGCGGGGTATATCGGTTCTTCTTTATTTGGTGGCCTATTCGTGCTTGCGGGATGGGATATCTTGGTTGCGAAAGTTATGAGCTTTGTGATTGCGTTAGGGTTGATAATGCCGTTAACTTTGGTGAGGGATAAATTGTGAGTTTTACTATTGCTTTGCTTTTGACTTGACTTGTAACCTAATGTCTTTTTGTTTTCATCAAGAACGATACTGTTGACAGTGTTGTATGAAGGACTGCTTATTGGGTTTTGGTTTATTGATCATGGGTGTGTACTGTAGACCTTACCC
Source organism: Tetrapyrgos nigripes (assembly GCA_013368315.1). NCBI lineage: Eukaryota > Fungi > Basidiomycota > Agaricomycetes > Agaricales > Campanellaceae > Tetrapyrgos > Tetrapyrgos nigripes. The sequence continues at coordinate 105,331 of JAACJM010000069.1, forward strand.
GGCTCTGCAAAGTCTGACGACTCTACCCACCAGATCAGCACTACGGTGGTATTGTCTCGTCATTGGTGTCATGAAGTGGGTCTTTCTTCTCGTTGTTCCAAGTGTTAAATAACTTCGTTCTGACGCGTGTTTCCTATATCAGTACCCTCTTCGTCGTGTGTATGTCCTCCTCATTTTTCCTACCGGTCCACACTTACACCTCCTTACTTACGTTTACACCTCGGGCATTAAACCCTTCACACATTTACACGGTTACACGTCTACAGGGGACTTTGCAGACGATAGATTCTTCCACAAAATCAACGATTCAGACGCGACGCAGTTTTCTCTCTTATACCCGAGTATGGGGCCTCATGGTGCGTTAACACTCTTACCCTCTTGAAATTTTTGTTTCTGTTTCTTGTCTTTCTGTTTCCAGATTTCAATTCTAATTCTCCATTAACGTTCACTTCTGGCAGTATGGGCATTATTCTGGGTAGTCTTTCAACTTTGTGTACTTGCAGGGTTTTCAGTGTTGGGTATATTGGCGTTCAAGAGGACGCCGGATGAGATGTATGCTGAGGCGGGTGAGTGCTTATCCTTCTTGTAGTGCTTATTCTTCTTGTCGTGCTTATGCTTGATGCCGTTTCTTCCTTTTTCTCACTAGCGAAATTCTTGCCTACAAGATGATTAATCACAGTCAGGCCATCAATGATGTTATCGAAGACGGTTCGATATACACCATGCTACACGATGGACGTCAGGACGGACAACGAGTTGCACGCTATGTAGGCCGAAATTTGACTGTACGATGGGTTTTGAGACGAGAGAGGCCGATTAGAGAAGGTTTGGGTTCTCTACAGGCTATGATTGACGAATGGACAAACGATTTACGACTGTCGATGACGTGATGGACGATATATTTCTGGTTTCGAAAAGTCGATGGAGATTTGGAGAGATGGGACGTCGTTGTGTGTTTTGTTTACTTGCATATATTTGCATGCTCATATACATCCACATCCACATTCCGCTGGGATTTGCTCTATCTACACTTACACACGCATAACTTAACATGTATGCTTTCTTGTACTATTTACACTGCGCATCTTGTAAACTTATTCCTGTCATTTTCGGTTGATTGTGCATCTTCCTGTTTTGAGAAGAGAAACTTTATCCCGGTGATAGTAAGTGTATGTTATGTTTGCAAGTAGCTTCGGAAGTAAGAATACATCGTGATATTGAGAAGAGTAAGTTCGAAAGCGTTCGTTAAAGAGACTACTTGGAACTATATTACGATTATATAGATCCGATTAGCAGTATAACAGCAATTGCACGAAAGCGTTAAGACGATGAGTCATTATTTAAGGGAATGGAGCCGGTGAGCCGCAGTCATTGGAGAAAGAGTGGGCGAGTCGAGGGGAAAGAGGATCCATGAATGAGCGCGTCGAGGTATTTGCACCAAAAAAGACCGTAAACGGAACATAAAGTAATAGAAAACGTAAACGAGTCAGCACCAAAGAACGGAGATGACGATTACTTTCTAGTTGCTCGCCGTATGAGACTTGCAAGGACTATTGTCCCCACGGCTGCGACGCCGCCTACTAGAGCCATGCCGATGTAGCCCTCTGATACGTATAATGAGACAAAGTTTAAAGGACGAAGAGAGGATTGAAGACGCACCTCGTGTGACACCCTTGTCTATTAGTTGTGATAGACTGATTGCCTGCATATTTGCTGGCTCCTTCTCGAGTAGTAGGGCTGCAAGGCGTAAGACAAGTGATAACTAGCGACATTGAATACTCACCGTTGAACCGTTTTGCCTCTTCAAAGTTACCCATCTTGTAATGACCAAGCGCGAGGTAGTAGAGACATTCTCTCCTTCGTGAGGGTTCGGACCGGTATAGGTCTGGTAACAAGGTAAGTGCAGAACGGAAGGGAGTGAGAAGGGATTGACCTTGTAGCAACTTGACGCCCTCTACTTGATGTTCTCTTAGAGGACTCTTGACGAGACCCCAAGCATAGTTGAATTTGGTTTGTACGGTGACGTGAGTGAGCGACACCTCCTTCTCGTACTGCAATCTCAGAACCTACACGACAGTAAGCAAAAGGATTGTATAAAAGAAAAGTCGTACTTCTAATTCATCATAAGACAGAGACACTTCGGCGTCAGCAGCGTAGGGGAGTTCAGTCGTCATTGGAAAAAGCAGAAAGGCGGAGTTTGAATCACGTCTTGACTTGTTCTTTCAATGCCAGACGACGGTGAGCTCAACTTTTTCTCTTTTTCTCTTCCGCCATGGTCAACGCCATGCTGTTCCATCTAGCTAGCTAGCACGACGATTATCATTACCCCAGCAGGAAGCTTACCCGCCCTCGGCTTTTTTTCTTTTACCTCTTTTTTACAGAACGTGGTTCATACCGTGAAGAACGTCACCGGTCGTCTAGACACGATGACGGGCACCGTGATAGGGGCGGGGAAAGGGACAGAGATAGGGACAGAGATCGTTCGGAGCGTTACTCGAGCAGGCGAGATGACAGACACAGAGACAAAGGAAGGGACAGAGAACATGACAGAGATCGCGGTGACCGTTATGCGCGCTTTGATGATCATCCTCGGAGGTCTCATCGTGACGACGATGACCGTAGGCACCGTCGGGGACGTGATGACGATGCGCACGGTGGTCGCGACAGGCCCCGTGAACGGGACCGCGACGGAGAGGGTGGAGACAGAGGTGATAGAGGAGAACGTCGCGGACGAGGTGGCAAAAGAGACGGTGTAGGTACGCCTGAGAGGAGGTCCCCGACTCCAGAGGGCGCTGTGCCTTTGTCTCAGAGAAGACGTAAGGCCTCTGGCTGGGATGTACATGCTCCAGGGTATGAACAGTACTCTGCCATGCAAGCCAAGCAGACTGGTATATTTTACTGTCATACGCCTTTTCAGGATACTCATATGTTTCTTTCTAGGTCTCTTCAACCTGCCAGGTGCCAACCGGACACAAATCCCGCCCATTCTCGGTATAGCCGGTCTTCCTCCTCCACTTCCAGTTCAGACCTTTGGCATGGGTATTGGAAGCAACCCCAATCTCTCACGTCAATCCAGGCGTCTGTACATCGGAAGCATCACCCCCGAGGTCACTGAACAAAATCTCGCCGATTTCTTCAACGCCAAAATGATGGAGATGAACATTGGAACGGGCGGTTCCGGGAACCCCGTTCTCGCCGTCCAATGCAATTATGAAAAGAACTATGCGTTCATTGAGGTACTATTCATTTTGAATGTCCTGAATTTGCTTCTCACTTGCATTGTCTATAAACAGTTCCGCAGCGCCGAAGACGCCACCGCTGCCATGGCCTTCGATGGTATCATTTTCTTGAATGGTCCTCTCAAAATTCGTCGTCCCAAGGATTACGGCGGCGAGCCCATTGCTCAACCCCCTGTCCAAGTACCTGGGGTTGTGTCAACAAACGTTCCTGACTCAATTAACAAAATCTTTGTTGGCGGTTTACCGACCTATCTAAACGAAGAAAATGTGATGGAATTGCTGAAGAGTTTTGGCGAGTTGAAGGCTTTCAATTTGGTCAGGGAAAATGGCAATGGGCCCTCAAAAGTGAGCTTTCCTTTTCATTATCCATACTCTTATTCATGATCATTTGTTAGGGTTTCGCCTTCTTCGAGTACAACGACGCCTCCGTGACAGACGTCGCCATCCAGTCTCTCAATGCCATGGAACTCGGCGACCGCTACCTTGTCGTCCAACGTGCTTCAGTTGGCGCCAAACCCGGCTCTTCCATCACAGGCATGATCCCCAACCCCAATCTTCCCTACGACCAATTCCCCGAAATTCCTCGTCCCATCATGCCAGCCGGCGAAACCCAATCCCAAGATGCTCGAATCCTTCTCATGTTGAACATGGTTACCACCGACGATCTAATCGATGATGCTGAATATGGAGACCTGTATGAGGACATCAAAGAAGAATGCTCGAAGTATGGACCAGTAGAAGATTTGAGGATACCTCGTCCCATCAAAAAAGATAAGAAACAATGGGGTTCGGGTGAATCGGGTACTATGATGGATCCTCAGGCTGCTGCGAGAGTGGATGAAGCTGCTGGTGTGGGGAGGGTTTATGTCAAGTATGTGAGTTCGGAAGGGGCGAATCAGGCGTTGTCGGCCCTGGCGGGTAGGAGTTTTGCTGGGAGGAGTATTGTTGCGACGCTGTTGTCGGAGGAGTCTCAGACGACACCACCTTTGAATTTGATTTTTGCACCTCAGCCTGAAGCACCCCCGCCTTTGCCAATGGAGGAGTGAGTGATGGTGAAGGTGTTGTTGGTTATTGGGTGCTTGGGTAATGAGGGTGTCTGTATGTACACAAGTATTAGCATGCTCTGCTCTCCGTGTTATCGCTATTGAACAAACAGAATACCATATATTGTCACTAGTTACACACAAAGATGTTGGCAAAAGTGACTATTGTTTCCTTAGCTGCGCTGCTGCTTTCCCTGCTTTTCTTCCAAAGACTGTTCCGGCCGTTAAACCACTTCCACCTGGATAGTTGCCGTGAAAAAGACCTCCAACCATTTCTCCAGTGCAGAATAATCCTTCTATCGACTTCCCAACTTCCGACAAGACACCTGCTGTCTCAGGATCTATGGCTAGTCCACCAAAAGTGAAGGTAATTCCGCATGTCACTTTAACAGCCATGAACGGTTTCTCATCCAGTGGAAGTGCCCAATTGGATTTGGGTGGTTGAAGTGAATGTTGTGAGGATTGTGTAGACATGTCATCTTTGATAGCTGGGTCCCATTTCAGGTGAGGGTTCTCCTGTCGATGAGTAGCAACAGCTTGGTTGTATGTATTAACAGTGCCGATGAAGGTCGGGACTTTTGCTTCCTCTAATCCCTCCTCAACCAATTTGGCAGCCAGTTCCTCGACAGAATCCGCATAAATCTTGCGCACAACCCCATCACCATACTCTTCCTTCCTCAACATCCCCAACACCTTTCCATCGTATACTTGAAAAACGTATCCACCTGGCTGACGGAGTATCTCTCTACCAAACTTTGCATAGGTGTAATTCCTATAATCTTCACCCTCATCGACGAAACGCTGTCCAGTGGAATTGATCATAAGGCCAAGAGGGTATCCGGACTTTGTGTAGGTGTTAGTGTGGGAGCGAGAGCCGGAAGAGGAAGAGGTGTGGTAGTCCCAGCAGGTGGAGTGACAGCCAGCTGCAGACCAGTTTGACGTCACTTTGGGGTTGAGAGGGGAGGCGAGGGTGAAGCCGTCTCCAGTGTTGTAGGGTGTTCCACGCACCTACAAGAGTAAGAAGAGGCCCCCCAAAAAAAAACAAAGGCAAGCCCTCACCTTTGCATTCCCCCATTCCTGTCCTAGATACTTCATGCGCATTGCAGGATCAGCTTCGAAGCCTCCAGCAGCGAGTACGACTGCAGGGGTTTCAAGTTTGAGGTGTTGTCCGTCTTTCTGAGTAACTACTCCCGTTATGACACCATCTTTGAAGAGCAATTCTACAGCAGGAGAATCGAACCAAATCTCTACCCCAGCCTCTTTCAAAGCTCTATGATGAGCTTCAATCAACCCCTTACCACCATCCTCAACACTAAGCACCATTCCTCCCCAAAACTTTTGTCGACCATCGACTTCATACGCTTGCCGATGAAACGAAAATATAAACGGGACATTCACTTTGTCTTTCAACCACTGGATAGCATCTCTTGACCCGTCGACCATCGCACCCACAAGCCTCTCATCCGATCTCTCTCCACTCAAACGCATGATGTCACCGATAAAGTCTTCTCGGGTATATGGATCCATATCGATTTTATTGGCTTGTTCAGAGTTGGGTTGGACGTTTGTCACGATGGGAAGGAGGTCCGAGAGACCGGTGTGTGTGGTACGGTAGCCACCAGCAGTGAAGTAGCCGTTACCTCCGGCCCAAGAGGTTGGGGATTTTTCGAGGATAAGGACTCGGTTGCAGCCGTTGTGGATGGCGGAGAGGGCAGCTGAGCATCCTGCGTTTCCGGAGCCGATGCAGATACAGTCGTACTTGTTAGACATGAGCAGAACTGGGTTAGATGATAGATGTAGACACGAAGGAGATGAAGGTAGTCTAGAAACTCCGTTCCCAGGTCGCGTACTTTTTGGTGCTCGTGATCAGTTAGTTCTTCGTCCCAGGCTCACGACGTGGAGTCCAGCCAAGTTACGGGAGGCCGTTTTCGAAGCCTCTTACAGTCATGGCATTTATAAGCGCGTCCCATTCGTCTAAATCGAGACCGACAGATGGGGTGGCCAGTATCGCGTTCACGAACAGGGTGCAGTCCAAATTTGGTGGTCTAGCAAACGCAGGCATGTCTGGTATTGGTAGGGGAGTCTATCCACTCCTTAGCAAACCCTACCAGCAAGTATAGGGATGAATACGTGAAACTCACTTCCGACTTTTCCAAATGTCCAATAATCATCACCGGTGTCCATTTATCATTGACCCAGCGTGAAGATGGGTCTAGAGCTAAAGACACATCGACAAGGACTGCTTGGCCCCTGGAAGCGAACAGCATAAGGCCTGTTTCTTCACTGTAGCATATCAAACTAAGGGCAGTGAGTCTGAGCCAGATGTAATTAGTGGTGAGTATTGAGGGACTTGCCTCCCTGCAATACGAAGTTTGCGACCAATGAGGGATTCTCGGATTGACGCTATACGGACAACAGCTGCAGAGTCTGTCTGGGGCATAGTATATGAAAGACTAGTATATACTTGACTGAAAATCTGTGTGCTTTAACGCAGAGATTGAGGGTGACAAGAAGCCCGGGATTTGCCGTAGAACTGTACAGTTACACGATCGGCAAGCGTAAAGCGTAATCACAAAAAAGTTAGCAAGACCAACAACTCAAGACCCAAAAAAATCCAAGCATGAGGTATGTGTTTAGTGTCGGGGTGTATAGGACGTTCTGACTGTCGTATAGTGGATCGAAACTCTCAGTGTCAAGTGTGCGGGGCTCTATCAAAGATCTTTTGGCAGAAGCCAATGGTGAAAAGCGTCGTAACTTTGTGGAAACCATCGAGTTGCAGATTGGTCTGAAGAACTATGACCCTCAAAGGGACAAGCGTTTCTCTGGAACTGTCAAGTACGTCGTTTGTCGCTGTTCATATTTATCCTCTAACAAGTTGTGTGTATACAGGCTCCCTCACGTTCCCCGTCCTCGCATGTCGATTTGCATTCTGGCTGATGCTGCCGACATTGACCGTGCCAAGCAGATTGAGCTTGAGTACATGTCCGTTGATGATTTGAAAAAGTACGTTTGAGAACCCTTGAGATTTGTGTCGTGCTAACGTTACTTCCAGACTTAACAAGAACAAAAAGCTCGTCAAGAAGCTTGCCAAGAAATACGATGCTTTCCTTGCCTCTGAGACTTTAATCAAGCAAATTCCTCGTTTGCTCGGTCCTGGTCTTTCCAAGGGTTAGTCGACTGAACTCTTTTTTATGTGATGATTTCTTATACTCTGCTCTAGCTGGCAAGTTCCCTACCCCCATCTCCCATGCTGAAGATCTCAGCAACAAGCTCGTCGAGGTCCGCTCCACTATCAAGTTCCAGCTCAAGAAGGTTCTTTGCTTGGGTGTTGCAGTTGGCCACGTCCAGATGAACGACGACCAGGTCCTCGGTAACGTCATGCTCAGTAAGTTCAAAGTTGTGCATTTCAGCTGCTGTTCCCTCACATGCTTTCCAGGTATCAACTTCCTCGTCTCTCTGTTGAAGAAGAACTGGCAGAACGTCAAGTCTTTGCACATCAAAACAACCATGGGTAAACCCGTGCGTTTGTTCTAGATGTCGGCATACATATCCTCTGTTTTGGAGATGGTGGAGGAGGACTACGAGTGGGATTTGCATGAGTGGTATTATCTAGGAGTACGCTTGAGAAAGGGTCGTAATGCATACCACGAAGCCCCGCACGCTTGTACCAACAGCTCTGAGGGAGAGTTGATTGGGAGCTGATGCGATCTTTTTCTCATGTCTTGCTTTCTGGTTGATGCTACTTTTGTTGCTTTTACGCTCGTGTTGCTATGATCAATCATGCGATGTATGCTGTATTCTATAGTACTTATGTAGCAATCTTGACGTCTATTGAACACACTCAAACAAAAAGCCTGATCGCGTCGTTGTCTTGATCACGCGCCTCACGCGTCGTTGTTCTCAGACTTCCACCTTGTAACAGAGCCCCCTCTGTTGGGCTCAACGCTGTCTCAGCATGTATATCAAGACGCTCACTATCCAGGGTTTCAAATCATGTACCGACCGTGCCTTTCTTTTCGCGTCTTGATCCTGACTCCTTTTCGTAGACCGCGACCAAGCTCAAATCGAACATTTTTCACCAAAGCACAATGTGGTTGTAGGGCGAAATGGTTCTGGGAAGAGTAATTTTTTTGCTGGTGAGTGACGCCCTCAGGACATGTAGACTGCTTGCTCAATCCGCACCCAAGCCATTCGTTTCGTGTTGTCCGATGCGTATACCTCAATGTCGCAGGAGGAGCGTCAATCTCTTTTACACGAAGGTGTTTCGATTACCACTACTCTGTCTGCGTACGGTGAGTCTACTACCACCTCTCTAGTCGCGTCATTTCCTGATCTGCTTGGCTATTTTCACCTCTTCTGTGTATGCAGTGGAAATCATCTTTGACAACTCGGACAACCGTTTCCCAACTGGTCATTCCGAAGTCATTCTTCGCCGAACCATTGGATCCAAAAAGGATGAATACAGTTTGGACAAGAAAAGTGCAAGCAAGGCGGATGTGATGAGTTTACTCGAGAGTGCTGGGTTCAGTAAATCTAATCCTTATTACATTGTGCCTCAAGGTCGAGTACGTGCCACTCTCTCTTCTAAGAAATCATCTGTCGCCGAAAGTTGACACCTTGTTTTACAGATCACGTCGTTGACAAATGCCAAGGATCACGAACGTCTCGCGCTGTTGAAAGAAGTTGCTGGCACAAAGGTTTACGAGGACAGACGGCGGGAGTCTATTCGGATCATGAGCGAGACTGAAGCGAAACGGGGCAAGATTAACGAGTTGTTGGATTACATCGAAGCGCGTTTGAACGAGCTTGAGGAGGAAAAAGAGGAGCTGAAGGAATTCCAGGAGAAGGATAAAGAACGGAGATGTCTGGAATACGCGTTATATCAACGTGAATTGGAGGACGTCGGTTCGGCTTTGGATGAATTGGAAGAAGAAAGGCAGAAGGATGTTCATAATGCCAATGTCGGGCGCGCGAATTGGAACCAAAGGGAAAAGCAAGTGCAGGTTGGTTCGCGTTTTTCTTGTCTGATTTAACCTTCTGACGCGTTGTTTGCAACGTTTAGGACCTCGAAAAGGCCACAGCAGAAGCCAAACATGATCTCGAAGCACTATCTCTGACACGACAAGATGCTCAATCAGAGCTTACAGACTTTATCCGAAACCGTACGGAACTCGAATGTCTCATCGAGGACATGCGTAACGCCGGTCTGCAAGCCGGAAGCCGTCGCGAAGAACTCCAGACAGAGCTCGACACCGTCAACCAACTCATCGAGGAACGTGAACAAAGTCTTGCTGAACTTCGTCCCAGGTGGGAATCCCAACGAAACAAGGAAAGCTCAGAAAAACGGAAATTGGACGAAGTCAACGCGCAATTACAAGCTTTATTTGCGAAACAAGGTCGTGTTACCAAGTTTAAGACTAGAGCGGAGAGGGATACGTTTTTGAAGAAAGAGATTTCGTCTATGGAAACATATAGTGGGAATCAGGCTCAGGCGTTGGAGACGACGAGGAATGAGTTGGAACAGATGAGGAGGTCGCATGAGGAGGTTGAACAGGGGATTAGGGATGTTCAAGATAAAATCGAGGATGGGAGAAGGCGGACGGGAGAGTTGACAGAGCAGATGGTGAAGTTGAGGGATCAACACGCTGATCTGGTTGAGCAGCGGAAGGATAAATGGAGAGAAGACACAAAACTGGAAAGTTTGGTTGGGAGAGCGGCCGATGAACTGAAGACAGCCGAGAGGGCTTTGGCGAGTATGATGGATAAAGTATGTCTTCCTTTCAACTGCAAGATCTTTTCGTGACTCAACAGTTTTTCAGGACACAGGGTCTGGTCTTCGAGCTGTTGACAGGATTGCAGAGCGCCATCGACTCAACGGTGTTTATGGCCCTCTTTACCGATTGTTTGAAGTCACCGATCCCAAGTTTAGTACTGCTGTAGAGCTAACAGCTGGAAACAGGTAAAGCTCTCTTTGTAGCGGATTGACACGACGTACTGACGAGAGCTCAGTTTGTTCCATGTCGTCGTAGACAACGACGGGACTGCGTCCAAAGTTTTGGACATCATGCTGAAGGAAAAAACGGGTCGTGTCACCTTCATGCCTCTCAACCGACTCAAGCCCAAGAATCCTCCCATCCCCAACGCCGCCGATGCCATTCCCTTGATCGAGAAACTCAAGTTTGACGAAGCGCACTCTAAAGCTTTCCAACAGGTCTTTGGAAAGACTTGTGTCTGTCGAGACCTCACCATCGCAGCAGCCTACGTCAAAAGTCACAACATTAACACTATCACTCTAGATGGTGATAAAGTTGATCGAAAGGGTGCGCTTACGGGAGGTTTCCATGATGTCCGTAGGTCGAGGATTGAGGCGATCAAGAATGTGACTTCTTGGAGAGCAAAGTATGAAGAGGAGAATAAAAAATCGAGACAGACAAAGGCAGCTATTGCAGAGTTGGATCAGAAGATTACCCAAGTTAGTGGTCAGTTGACGGTTTTGGCTGGGCAGCAGAATCAGATTAGGGAAGCGAGAGAGAGGCTTATGCACGAAGGTCAGACATTGTCGAGGGAGAAGGAGAGATTAACAGAGAGGATATCAAAGCTGGAGAAGGATGTCCAGGAGTTGGAGACTGAGCTGGCGGAATTAGAGACGAAGATTAAGGGATACAAGAATGAGCTCAAGAGTCCGCTCGTGCAAGGAATGACTGCTGAGGAGGAAGGCCTCATCGAGTCATTGGGCAAAGAGGTTGAGAAGAGACGAAGAGACTTGGTGGACATCACGAAGAAAAAGAACGAGGTTTGTCCTTCTTTACTTTGATGCGAGTTCAGAATCTGAATTCCTGGACTGGTATAGGTTGAAGGCAAGAAGAGTGCGATAGAAATCGAGTTGAACGAGAGATTACGTCGAAGGAGAGAGGAGTTGCGTCTGAAAATTGATGCTCTGGCTTTAGCAGAGGGTGATGAAGTTGCTTCGGCTGACGATCTCGAGGCCCGGACGCGCGAGTTGAAGACTCTGAACAATTCAGTTAAAGCATTGACAAAGAAGACACAAGGTCTGATTCATGTTGACCTGCACATATCTTCAGTCACTGATTTACTGCTCTTGTTTTGCAGACATGGAGAAAGAGAGTGATCAGCTTTCCAATCACATTCAAGACCTTCAGAAAGACCTCGAAAACGTGCAGTCCCAACAAGTGGAAGACAGTCGCAACATTTCTCGACAGCAGAAGACAACTGAACGCTATCTGGCGAAGAAACAGATGTTGACGGGACGTCGAGATGAGTGTAACCGAAACATTCGTGATTTAGGTGTGCTGCCCGAAGAAGCATTCGAGAAATACACGAAGGAGAAGATGGATCGAGTAAGCTGATAGTCCCTGTCCAGGAGCTTTGATTGATGATTCTGTAAAGCTCGTTCGAAAACTCCACTCGGTCAACGAAGGCCTCAAGAAATTCGCCCATGTTAACAAGAAAGCCTTTGAGCAGTACAACAACTTTACGAAGCAAAGGGATCAATTGATTCAACGACGTGAAGACCTCGAGAAATCGGCTCAGTCCATTGAAGAACTAGTGGATGTCTTGGACAAACGCAAGGATGAGGCTATTGAGCGGACGTTCAAGCAGGTCGCCAGCAACTTCGAAGAAATTTTCGAGAAGCTAGTTCCTGCAGGACGAGGACGGCTTATCATTCAGCGTCGGGTAGACCAAGTGAGCCTGAACCTTTTCCCGTCAGTTTCTACAGTTGTAACGGTATAATGTAGGATGATCAAGCGGACGACGACGCTGAGGAAACTCAGCAAAGTTCTGTTGACAATTACACTGGAGTGTCCATCAAGGTGAAAACACCGTCTGCTTCGAGTTCCTTCATCTTATGCTAATCCCTGCTCAGGTTTCCTTCAATTCTAAAGTTGACGAAGGCTTAAGGATACAACAGCTTTCTGGTGGACAGAAGTCGCTCGTCGCGCTTGCTACAGGTCTGTTTGATGGTTTCTCGCTTTTGTTCTATTGCTCACTCATCCTCTCGTAGTCTTTGCCATTCAGAAGTGTGATCCTGCGCCTTTCTATCTTTTTGACGAGATCGACGCCAACCTGGATGCACAATACAGAACAGCTGTGGCTTGTGAGTATTGGTGGTTCCCTGCTAGTTGTACACGATATGACCTGTAATTTTCACAGCTATGATCAAAGAACTATCTTCAACAGCACAGTTCATCGTGACCACCTTCCGACCAGAGATGCTTGTTACTGCTGACAAGTTCTATGGTGTCTTGTTCAACGAGCAGAAAATATCTTCTATTCGTCCTATCAAGAGAGAAGAAGCCATGGAGTTTGTTGACCAGGTAAGACCTTGATAGCCTGCAAACCACCTTCAAAATTGCTCACCGACAACAGGAAGCGCAAGCTCGATAGTGTCCCCTGCTTTGTTCTTTTTCGCCTCTCATATCTTTATGTTGCTGTCGATGTCCCTGGTGCTTTGGATCTCTGTTGTATTCTGTTCCTGTAATGATACTAGTATTAAAAGGGATAAACTCTTTGACATCCCAAAGACTTGCTTCATCAATCTATTTTCGCTGAATAGAAGCATGACTTCGTTTGACTCCAATGATGAACTTGCGACGGCCCATTTGCTTTGGACGACAGCTTCTCTCCCTGAAGAATATTTGGGTCGCTTAAGGCTGACACCACATCCAGACTGTACTGTCAATTCGTCTTTCAAACTTGCCGAGGCTGCACAGGTAAAGCGATTCTTGATGTTGTCCTCAGTCCAAGGTTGACGCAAACTAGACATCAATAGGCCTGTCGGCGCTTTCTGCAGCCTTATTTCACGATCTTCGTACTGGAGTCAAACAGGATGTTAGCGTAGACGCTAGACTGGCCGTCCTGGAGTTCCGTCAGTGCAGACTCGCGACAATATCGATGTCCGACACCTTATCTTTCTCGCAGGGAGTGAGTCCTTTTACACGCTGGATCGGAAAGCTCCTGGTCCTATCTGGGATCAAATTGCCGGGTTATACAAGACAAAAGATGGTCGTGTTCGGATTCATACGAATTTTCCTCAGTAAGTCTCTTGCCTCGAGAGAGTGGACTTTTTGACCTTTATGACCTATTGCAGTCATCGTCATGGTATTCTCGACTTACTCAAGATTCCGAATACTCCAGCAGTGACTAAAGCTCAAGTGCAAGACGCCTTACTTCAATGGACGTCGCAGGATTTTGAGAGACAAGCTGGAGAGGCAAGGATGTGTGCATTTGCACTACGCTCGTTTGAGGAATGGGACCAACACCCCCATGCTCAAGCTTTAGTAGGAACACCACCAGTTGTCATCAAAAGGATCGGCGATGCACCAAGGCGGCAGATCGAAGAGGGAGTACAACCGTCGAAACATGCTCTAGAAGGTATTAGAGTGCTGGACTTGAGTAGGGTCCTTGCTGGACCAGTTGCTGGTAGGACCTTGGCTGGTACGTCCTCAACCCCTAATCATATCTGATCGTCTCTGTATAAAACTGCCTATTAATGTACACACAGCTCATGGTGCCGATGACCTCCTTGTGACCTCTCCCCTTCTTCCTGCACTTCCCGACTTGGACGTCGACACATCCCGCGGAAAACGCACTACCCAACTCGATCTTACCCACACTGAAGACTCTGAGAAACTGAAATCTCTCGCTCGAGATGCGGATGTGTTCCTACAAGCTTATCGTCCTGGAGCGTTGGAAGTCAAAGGTTTTGGTGTTGATGAATTGATGAAGATGGAGGGCAAGCGCAAGCACGGCATTGTATGCGCCAACCTGTGTGCGTGGGGTTGGGACGGGCCTTGGAAAGACCGCAGAGGTGTAAGATTCCCTCACCACGTCCATGGGAGGTACTGATTGAGTGACCTTTGACGATAGTTTGATTCGCTTGTCCAAACAAGCACTGGCTTCAACGTGGCTGAAGGGCAAGCATACTCAGCATATCTTGCATCAATTGGTCAAGCAGCAGATCCTGAACCAAGACCCTTCCCGATGCAAGCTCTCGATCATACTGCTGGTTATCTGCTCGCTTTTGGAATTAACGCTGCTCTCTGTAAAACTATAACAGTGAGTATGCTGGTAACTACATTTCCGTAATCTACTTCACTGATTTTCCCGTCGGCGTGGCGTTGGCAATAGGAAGGCGGATCTTGGGAAGTCCAAGTTTCTCTCGCAGCTGTAGGTCAGTGGATCAGGTCTTTGGGTAAAGTATCCCCCGAGGAGGCGTTTGGGAAAGGGAAGCCTTTGCCTTCCTCGTCGTTTCCTCAGCATGAAGAAATTCAGCGGTTGTCTGTAGATTGGCCACAGTCAAACCAGCTTCACGGCCGTTCTCGGACAATGACTGCTTTGAGGCATGCAGCTGTTCTGTCGCGGACACCCGTCCGGGAAGGCCGAGTCGAGGAAGGAGAGCCCGGGGCTCCGTTGGTGCTGGATTCAAGTCAAGCAACCTGGTGATTCTGGAGCAATATAGCACCGCTATACTAAGTTTATTCTGGTGTAAACTGTATATGATCTGCTGTACATATATGTAAATCTTCAAGGACTTTAAACTTGCCGACCACTTCAAAAAGAGCGAAAACATGCTGAAAAACCTTTCTGTTTCACTGACGGCAGTCAACCATTCTGCGGTAAGGTTTCACAGTACTCCATCACATACCAGAGAAGAGCTGGCCCTATTTCCACTCGCCGCCCATATCAGTAAGAAACTTTCAACGTCAATCCGAGTTCCAGCCCATCGTGCTCCAATTCTCGTAAAGGGGGTTCGGCGCTGTGTCTGAAAGACGGGACCCAGCCGCCCGCAGAGAAGAGTGCCTTTTATCATCGAGATGCGCCTCGAGAGTGAAAGATAACAGATTGCTGAAGTAGCCTTGGATTTTCGTCGACGCTCCTGTGCGAGATTCCACTATTGAGAGGATAGCCATTGGGGTGGGTAAAAGAATATCGTAGGTCTCACTGCTCCAACTATGCTTCCCAATCCGCATATGAAAGAATGTCACCCGAGGGATCAAGGCTACACACCTGAGTGTGAGATTCGGGAAGAAAGAGGGAGTAAACAAGCCACAATCTCATTCCAGTTCGAGATGCGCAAGCGCCGGGGTCAGTGAGAATTTGGGCAAGGCCTTGACCTAACGCGAAAATCCCAGACCCTAGCCTATCAGATTAGAGAAAAGGTCTGGAGAATGGGGGCGAGCGTGTTAGCCTGCTCGAAAACAGCCTTTTGAAGACCAGAAAACGCGGACCACAAGTCTTGAAGATGGCGGTAGAAACTCTTGTAATCCTCCCGAGAATGCAGACCATGGCAAGAGCTACCCTGCGATGGTTGTCGGCGTTGTTTGGCTGCCTTACGGCGCAACCCAAACTAGCGCAAGCTGCTTTGTCTCGAGGGTCCGGGTAAGGATGATGGTGGACTGTCCGGGATGTTTGAGAGGAAAAGGACGGCTGGGCTAACGACGTTACGATATGTCACCGAACGCTGGGACAGCAATTGCATTAGTGAACCATGACCTGCAACACTGGCCATTTGCATGCCGATGGTAATAGTAGTGGTGGTGGTAAAGATAATAGAAGATAGCCTACAGCAGGGAAGAACAGCCGTGTATCTCACCATAAATTGAATTTGTCACGAGGTAAATCCGTGAGCGTCGCGCAGGAACCAAATTTGGTAATAGGAATTGTCCTCCATCATCCTGGTGCCCAGTCTGCTCACCGAGGTAAGTATCTAGGCCTTAATATCTTGCTCACCAATCATATACTTATTTGGATGGTAGAATAGAATTTCTCTAGCTCAAGTTTGCTTCTACGCTTGTTTGATATTCGTCATATCAGCATTACACTTAATGAACTTTTTTTTTTTGCCTTTGAATCGTAACGGAGAAGTTGTGGATCGAGAGAAGACACCCTCAAAGCACTTTGTCCTACTTTAAGAATGCAAAAGGAGGAGCTCTTCCAGCTCGACGCATAGTATGATTTCTGACAGTCCGACACTGGCGCGCGCGTCGGACCCTCTCCAGATGCTTCTTCTCAACGGCTTCGTATGATGATTACAAAATAAATGAACCGCAAGTTTGATATTCCCTGCTTTTCATACACTGATCGCGTTTATCGCTCAACAGGTTACTTCTTTGCAGAACGAAACGATCGGTCACAAGGAAAACAGCCAATACTGGCGTACTCACCTTCGGGGATGGACTGCTCCGAGTCCCTCGTCGTCGACGTCTTCATACCTGGGCGAGTTTCGGTTATAAGGACCGTCATCAGCTTTCCATGTCTCCACAAATCTACTCTACCCTTACTTACAACCGACACTCGCAGCACTACTCTAATCAATCATGAAGAACTACAACGCTTTCAAAGGCAGATCCACTTTCACCAGGCCACCTTTGGACCAATCTCTACCTCTCGCTCTCCTCTTTGACTATCACGGCACTAATAGTCCTAATCATCCTCTATTCCGCTACGACGAGGACGGTGAGCTGAAGACAATCTTGTGGAAGGATGCGACCGCGGCGATACGACGAGCAGCTGGTCTAGTCAGCGAGTATGTCTCTCAAAACGGAGACGATATTCCTGTGGTGGCAGTCCTTGCCAACGTTGGTGCGTAAACTTGTCGTCTTCAATTCTCTCTTTACTTACGATAACTCGTAGATTCCATGACCTATTTCGCCACTATCGCTGGAATCATGCGAGCCGGCTATCAACCCTTCCCACTTTCTACGCGTAACTCTCCTGCTGCAATTTCCCACCTGGTGCAGAAGAAGAATGTCCATCACATCTTCGTCAACACGGAAGGTCCTATACGGGATCAAATCAACGCTGCAATCCAGGATTCTGACCTCGCAGTCAATGTTCACGACATGCCCACTTTTGACGCACTGTACAAGTCAAACAAGACAGTTGACCTTCCTTCGTTGGAGGGTGTCACACAGAACAGTGTAGCAATTATATTGCATTCGTCTGGAAGCACTGCGTTCCCAAAGCCAATCGCGCTCAGTATGAGACTGTTCATGGAATCTGCAATGTCTGCTTGTACGTTTCAACTCACTATTGGCTTCGTATTTCATACTCACTTCTTATACAGATTACGGTGAGATTGACATTGGAAGTCAAGTTCTCAGTGCACACGCCGTTCCCATGTTTCGTGAGTGACTAGTCATTGATAGACGCAAGACACTGACAACCCACCCAGACTTCATGGGTGTTATTCAGATTGCATGGACTGTAAGTGTTTGATCTGACTGAGGGATGACCTGAGCTCATGCCAGCTATAGGCTTTCTTGGGCTTGACAGTCTCCGTTTTCCCTCCTACCACTCCTCCTGTCATACCCACTCCCGATTCGGTGTTCAACGCGGCAGTCAAGACCAATTCTTCGCTTTTATATTGTGTTCCATCTTTTGTAGAGGTACGTTTATGATTTACATTCGAAGTCGTTTGATTCTCGATTAATTGATCATGTCACAGGCATTGGCAAGAGACCCCGAGAAAGTCAAGGTTCTCTCCAACTTCTCGAGCGTATTATATGCCGGTGGCCCTCTGGAAACTACTACAGGAGACACGCTTTTCGAAGCAGGTCAGTTATCTCCAATCTTCTCTCGTAATGACGTCGATTGATTTCCATGAATAGGCGTCAAGATTGTTCCTCTTTACGGACAGTAAGCATTAAACGAAATCTGTGTTTATCACTCGAAATTCTGAACCAATTATTTCTCTATTCCTCCAGAACTGAAAGTGGTACAATCAATCATTTGTTCCCAAGTGAGCTATCAACTGAAACGTTTTGAGGCAGGGGACTCCGACTGATTTTCTTCTTCAGGTGGTCCGGATCCTCTAGGTTGGCAATGGATGCGTGTATGCACATTTCATTTTATGTGACAGGAATTACCTTTTGATGGCACGAACAGATATCCGAACACGTCGATCCTGTCTTTGTCCCCTCTGATGTGGATCACCTTTTCAAGTTGGTGCTCAAGGTGAGATTATAGTAGTATTTCCGAATCCTTTTGATGTCGATGCTCATGACTGCTTCGTCCACAGAAATGTCCAGGTCATACACCAGCTATCCTTAACACGTTTATCGACGGTGTACCGGCTTTGGATACTTTTGACTTAGTTACGCGGCATCCACAGGATCCTAGATTGTTCCAAGTACGTTGGTTTCTCATAGGCTCTGCTCCGATGATATAATGACATCCATGAAACGTGTGTAGATCTATGGCCGTGCGGATGATCAGATTATGCACTCTACTGGAGAAAAGGTAGGCACAGTCCATCTGAAGCTTCTTTCTACAATCCATTGATGTCGCTGTAGACGAATCCCGGGCCAATAGAGGGTATACTCGTCACAGATCCAAACATCGATGGTGCAATTATGTTCGGAAGATCCAAATTCTATGCCGGTGTCATCATTACTCCAAGTCCCGACAAGGTATTTGATCCTCAAGATACGGAGAAGCTAGCAGAGTACCGAAGTCTTATCTGGTATGAGTGATTTCTTTTCTCGTTGGTATGTGGTCCTAAATTACATCATTACCAGGCCAACCGTGGAGAAAGCAAATGACTTTGCACCGGCTCATTCGAGGATATTCAAGGAGGTGAGTTCTTTTCCATGTATTGTTATTCTTCATGCACTAAACCAAAGCCTTCCGGTAGATGATACTTGTAACACATCCAGACAAGCCCTTCCAGAGGACTCCCAAAGGCTCTCCCAAGAGGAACGCTGTACTAAAAGACTACGCTGAAGAGATCGAAGCTGCTTACACCGCATTTGACGAGTCTTCTCAAACGCAATTTGACCCGCCAAAAAGCTGGAATGCAGAGGATTGCATATCATTTGTCCGTGCGGCGTTCCAGTCTATTATGAAGGGCGACTTGGAGCTCGGGGATGAGGATGATATCTTCCAGAGAGGTTGTGATAGGTGCGGACCATTTCCTTTTTGTAACCGCTGTTTTCTGAGATTTTTTTGTTTTAGTCTGCAAGTGACTTGGATCAGGAATACCGTGTTGCACGCATTGAAGTTCAATGACCAAGTCAACATCCGAGAAATACCCCAGAACTTTGTGTACACATATCCAACTGCTAGACAACTGGGCGAGTATATGGCGAATTTGGCACAAGGAAAGGCTCTGGAAACGACGGACACTTCAAGCAGAGCTCAGCAAATGAAGTCGTTGGTGAACAAGTACACCAAGGATTTCCCCAAGCGCGATCAGATTGCCAGTGGTGCCAAGTGTGATACTCCCGGTGCAGTTTTGATCACGGGTACGACTGGATATTTGGGAAGTCATTTGCTGGCTCGACTACTCGAGTCGAAGGAATTCGCGAAAGTGTATGCTCTCAATAGACCCTCGAGCACTACTCTTGTGTCACGACAAGAAAAATCATTCAATGGACGCGGACTCGACATTGCTCTCCTTGGGTCACCCAAACTCGTCCTTCTGGAAGGGGATTCGAGCAAGCCGCTCTTGGGCTTGCAGAACGAGGTCTACGATACTCTTCGCAATGAACTGACTCTGATAATCCACAATGGTGAGTGATTGAGTGAGTCATAGAGGAATTCGTGACTGACCACCATCTGGCAGCTTGGCGCGTTGACTTTAATGTCTCCCTTGCGTCCTTGGAGCCTCATTTGCAGGGTACACGCAACTTGCTTGACCTTGCCTTGACATCCAGACGTGAGATAGTTCCCCGAATTGTCTTCGTGAGCTCCATCGCTGTCTTCAATAGTGCGTATCCTCTTTTTCTCGGCTCGCATTAAAGACTGACTCAAGAACCCACTCATAGATTGGCACAGCGACAAGCCCGGACCAGAAGACTATCTCGCAGATCCCGCGATCTCTGTTAGCTCAGGTTACGGTGAATCGAAATGGTGTGGAGAAAACATTCTCTGTGAAGCATCCCTGCAAACTCCCTTGAAACCTGTCATTGTTCGGGTCGGTCAGATCTGTGGTGGGCCAAATGGCGAGTGGAATACGACCGAATGGTTCCCTGCTCTCGTCAGATCCAGCCAGACTCTCAAAAAACTACCCATATTAGGCGGAGTGAGTCAAGAGTATTTGTTTTGCAATATTCACAAGAGACTGACAATCCGATTAATGCTAGCATCTGTCCTGGGTTCCCATCGACGTTGCTGCTCAGGTAATCACAGAACTGAGTAACAGCAGATACCAGTTTGCCAATCTGGTACACCCTCATCCTACAACAGCCTCGGACATCCTTGACCTCGTCGCACCCATGATCGGAGCTGAGATAGTACCATATGCTCAATGGATCGAGGAGCTGAACAAGTCTCAGTCTTCCGCTGCCGACCCTGCTCGCAACCCCGCCTTGAAGCTGTTGGAATTTTTCCAATCCCAGGTAGCAACCGCTGATAATGTCAATGGCGAAGTTCTTGGGCTACCATCTCTGAGTACAGCTCAGACTGTGGAATGTAGTCATACTCTGAAGACTTTGACGCAACACCAGCTTGGTTCTGAAGATGTAGAAAAGTGGATTGGGTATTGGCGTAGAATAGGATTCTTGGATAATTAGAGTATATTAGGTTGTAGATACTTACAGTAATATAATATACGTCTCGTACCCTCTCCGCTTGCTCTCCGCACGTAAATCCATCGTGTCTCTCTCCAGAATATTGTCTTTTACATCCCTCGGCCATTATTCGCTAATTTCGTTGAAAATGTCAAGATGAAACCCTTGGGGAACTGAGGATTTGGATTTGGACCTGTCAATTTTGTTTAACTCGGGCACTAGATTCTAGAGCAGAAACCATGCGGTATGCTATGCGCTTAAGAGCCACATGCAACGAGAGACACCTGGTATGTAGTTGTCGCTGCTCGTCTTTAGAGGAAGGAAGCAGATGATTAGTGCAGTGAACTTGCGATGCCGCACCTGTGCGTCGTCGGGCAAAATGGGGTGCAGCAAACAAGTACGTCGGACTTAGCTCACGGTGATAGTAGACTAAGTTTGCAATTGGCAATTGCGGTCGGCAAACTCCGAAAATCATAAAAAAACGCGCTTCTGTGGAAAACAACGTGCAAGCCTGGGCTGGGACAGCGTCAACCAACCGTCAATGTTGCGTCAATGGTTCAAGACAACTCATAGCGTCTCCTTTGGGAACAATGCATGCTGGACAGACCTCTCCAAGGTCTAAAAACAGGATGGACGAGCGAGGAGGCATGCTTTTTCAGAACCAGCGTTTTGGTTCCCTTTTTTTCTACCAGAAAATGTTCTGTATACTTCGCTTCAGTCCCATGAATGGCTGAGATGGTTGGGACGTAATTGACCGCTTGGACAAACGACCTCGTCTGCAACCATATTTTTGACAATTTTTACACCCGGGAAGCCATTCAGTTCCCCTTTCTGAATAGGCGGGGCCTTTCACAATTCTCGTTGCCGAAGTTCTCAAGTTTCAAATTTCAACATTGCTCAGGCCTCGACCCGGGGCGGCGAACTTGCACGAAGGGTATAAAAGCCTACCTCAAAAGGCCCTTTTTCCTCACTCGAACACTCCTCCCCAGTCGTTCAAGCATCTGCCTCTCAGAAAACATGCAGTTCAAGCTCCTCGCCATTTCTGCCCTCGCCACCCTTGCGGCTGCCACAAGTGCCCCTGCTAGCCAGTGCAACACCGGAAACCTCCAATGTAGGCTATGCCTTCCTCATCTTCGTGATTGTCGTTACTGACTTCTTCGTACTCGTCGTTGTCCCTGGTTCCCTCGCTACTAGGCTGCAACAGCGTTCAGGATGCCAACTCTGGCATTGTCTCAACCCTCCTCGGATTGCTCGGCGTTGATATTGGATCCGTCACTGCCCAAGTAGGCGTAACCTGCAGCCCAATTTCTGTCATTGGCGTTGGAGGAAACTCCTGCACTGCTCAGCCCGTTTGCTGCGAGAACAACAGCTTCAGTAAGGTCGCTTCTCCCTGTAACTTTAACTGGTATTGACGTATGTCTTCCTCTAGACGGCGTCGTTGCTCTTGGATGCACCCCTGTTAACATCAACCTCTAAATGCGATCGTCCCATGGTCCTCGGGACGATCGTAGGACAGATGCTTCACTCGAGTCTTCTCAATAGTCTGCTACTAGAGTGTTTTAGTTGCGCATTTCTAACAAATGTTTCAAATGTGTTTTATTATGAGATAAGGAAATTTGGAAAAGATTTTGAGCTCCAACGCTGTCCGTGCAATTGCTTGAGAGCTCTGGACAGCCCAGGTGCACTTCACTTCTACCTGCTTAGCTGGATACAGGGGCCTTGCATAGGCCAGAGCTCGAAGCAGTCTCAACGGGTTGCTAGCTAGGCTGCAATGAGTCTGTCAATATTGCAGGAGGCACAGTTTCGAGATATTTTGTTGAAAGTGTGTTACATGTTGTTAATTTTTTGAAACTATTTCTAACCCGCAACTAAAACACTCTACTGTATACCATTGACGAATTTAAATGAACCTGCCTGTAAGGCATTTTCTGTTGATATTACTTGTAAGCGTGCCATCACATACTCGAAATCTTTGAGGAGCTACGTAATTGCAAGAATTTTTAAAAAACACCTCGGGACGGGTTTCACTGAATTTTACCCTTCATGTGGCTGGGAGGTCTGTTGGCCCGTTTATCGTGTCCGGAAGTGTCAAAGGTTGCGAGTGTAGAGGCGGGTCGAGGTGAAAGGAGGAACCGGTCTTGTGTGGCCGCCATGGAGAAAACACGATGTCGGGCTGCATAGGAGGTCGGATGTACTGAACGACGGGAAAATCGCGATGAGCCTGAGCTACATTGAGGCCTGACGTCCGCCCAGGAAGCGGGAGAGCAAAGGACGCGTCGTCAACGCACCAACAAGTCACAAGTCACACTGTGACGGGCTTCATCGCTCTAGCTTATCCTTAGATAAGCTCTCCTGCGTCGAACTTATCGCGGACCCTTTGAGAAATCCAATCGAGTCATACATGATACATATAAGATGACGACTTTTGTGGTTCTCTTCTCTCCTCACCATGTCTCTCCACGAGAAAGAGACGCAGACTCTTCCTAGCTATGCCAGCTCCAACGAACAGCCGGGAAGTAGTCGCAAATCCCGTATTTTTGGTCGACTAGCTGTGTTGGTTGGCTTGACTTGGGTCCTGCTTACCGCTAGGTATTTCGCTGGTCCAGGACCCTTTCCTGTGTCGGATTACGTCCCGGAACGCGTTCGAGGGTGTGCACATCGAGTTCTCGACTATGTTCCGTCTTTCCCTGGAGGAAAACCTCATGTACACCACCATGGGTCCGAAGGTCTCTGTCAGCAATACGATGCACTAGTCCCGAGTAAAAAGACGGAGAATAAGGACTTGTGGGAACAGCTCGGTCAGACGTACAGGACTGAGGATTGGAAAGCTAGGGCCAGGGAGTGGTTGGCAGGTGCTGTTAGGGTTCCGTAGGTATCCCTTGTTTTCCTTATTCTTTATAACTGATGTCCAAGTCTGCAGTACCGAATCCTACGACAATATGTCAGGTCCTGGAGAAGATCATCGCTGGGAGACTTTTGGAGAGCTGCACGAGTATCTCGAGAGCGCGTTTCCTCTCGTGTAAGTAATCCTTGAAATTACATCATATTGACAGTGTCATTAAACTCGTCTTGTTTGAATCTAGTCACTCTACGCTCTCCTTGACCAAAGTGAACACCTATGCTCTTCTCTACGAATGGACTGGAACCAACGCATCCCTCAAACCTCTGCTCCTTGCCGCGCATCAAGACGTCGTTCCCGTCGAGCCCAAGACCGCCAACGAATGGACTCATCCCCCTTACTCTGGCCACTTTGACGGGACACACATTTGGGGCAGGGGAACCTCTGACGATAAATCGGTCTCATAGGTATTTTAACCGCGATCGAGACTATGTTGGAGAAGGGTTTCAAACCGGAGAGAACAGTGGTTCTTGCATTCGGTTACGACGAAGAAGCAAGGGGACATTATGGTGCTAAACAGCTGGGCATCAAGATGGAGGAGGTGTATGGCCAGGGTGCTTTTGCTTTCATCGTTGATGAGGGAGGTGAGCATCATTTGCTTTTCCTTGTAATAATTCTCGTTTTCCTGGTATACTGATCTTGTCTTTCATGAGCTCCAGAAGGCTTTTCTGATATCTATGGTACTTCGTTTGCCCTGCCAGGCATCGCTGAGAAAGGCGGCATAGACGTCCGTATCGACGTTGCTTCACCTGGTGGCCACTCCAGTGTCCCACCTCCACACACTACCATTGGTATGCTCTCCAAATTGGTGGTGGAGATTGAAGACCACCCTTACGAGGCTGAATTAACTCGCGACTCTGTTCTCTATTCCTTGTTGCAATGCCACGCTGCCCATGGTTCTTCCATAGAACCACGCCTCCGCCGTCTCATCCATCGTTCTTCCCACTCGAATCATGCTTTGCATAAACTCCAAGAGGTTGTTTTCGAGGAGCCCACCTCGAAAGCACTCGCTGGGACTACTACTGCCGTCGACCTTGTTAGCGGTGGAGTCAAGACCAACGCACTTCCAGAACAGGCGTATGCCGTGGTCAATCATAGGATCGACACGAAGAGTAGCGTTGAAGAAGTCACCAGAAGGGACACTCACACAATCAAGAAATGGGTTGAGAAGTTCAATCTCAGTCTGAATGCATTTGGTGAGGAAGTGACGGATTCGAGCAAAGCGTATTATGGCAGTGTTGTCTTGAGCGATGCGTTTGGGAATTTGGCTCCTGCACCTGTTACACCCACTTCTGGAGATGAAGCGAAGCCTTATGAACTTCTTTCTGGGACGATTAGAGGGACTTTTGCTGCTTTCAGAGGACAATCTTTGGAGGAAAGAGGAATTGCAGTCGCTCCTGGCATGCCCTCTGGCAATACAGACACGAGGTACTATTGGGGTTTGAGTGATCATATCTTTAGGTATAATCACCAGAATATGAAGCTGAGCAAGAGTCTCTTGGCCAATGGAATCCATACTGTAAACGAGAGTAAGTTTTTTTTTTTTCTTTTCGGTTTACCTTGCTTTTCCTGATATCTCGATGCATCCACAGAAATTGAAGTCGAAGCTTTGTATGAAATGATTTGGTTCTTCTCTGCGTTGATCCTGAATACCGATGAAGCTACATCTGTGTAGACTCGATCAAAATTTGTGAATTACGCTGTAACGCGGTTGTAATCCATATTCCGTTTATTGAAGTTTATTGAAGTTTATTGAACGTCCTTTGTCGAACAAAAGGATAGTATAACGTTGTGAGTCGCTAAGGTACACAAATAGTACAAGCTATTTGAGTGACTCAGTCACAGGACTACTCGACCTTGTACTTTCATGAAGCGAGTGTTGTTGTCAGACTGCTTGAAGAGGGATATTCAAGAGAAGATTGAGAACAAAGAGTACACTAAGTATTCAACCAGATATCCTTCCAGAAGAAAATTATTCACCAGGTTTCATCAGGATCGCTAATGCAAGCCTTATCACTCTCAGCTCGAGAAGCGAAATTTCTCTTATTGCTGAATAGACAGTACTA
Organism: Tetrapyrgos nigripes; assembly: GCA_013368315.1. Lineage (NCBI taxonomy): Eukaryota > Fungi > Basidiomycota > Agaricomycetes > Agaricales > Campanellaceae > Tetrapyrgos > Tetrapyrgos nigripes. The sequence continues at coordinate 131,110 of JAACJM010000069.1, forward strand.
GTATTGCTATCGAATAGCTTTGGATTTACGGTTTCCCAGGAACAATGCTTTGTATCATTCTCTCTTCACTGCGAACCAGCAAATCAGACGTTCTGAAGTCTAGAAGTGATTCCGCCGACTGCGAAATCAGGGTAAAATTCAGTGAAACCCATCCCGAGGTGTTTTTTAAATTTTAATTCTTGCAATTACTGAGTTCCTCGAAGATTTCGATTATGTGATGGCACAGTAATATCAACAGAAAATGCCTTACAGCAAGGCAAGTTCATTCAAATTCATCAATGGTATACAGTAGCAGACTATTGAGAAGACTCGAGTGAAGCATCTGTCCTACAATCGTCCCGAGGACCATGGGACGATCGCATTTAGAGGTTGATGTTAACAGGGGTGCATCCAAGGGCAACAACGCCGTCTAGAAGACATCCGTCAATACCAGTTAAAGGTACAGGGAAAAGCGACCTTACTGAAGCTGTTGTTCTCGCAGCAAACGGGCTGAGCAGTGCAAGAGTTTCCTCCAACGCCAATGACAGAAATTGGGCTGCAGGTTACGCCTACTTGGGCAGTGACGGATCCAATATCAATGCCGAGCAATCCAAGGAGGGTTGAGACAATGTCAGAGTTGGCATCCTGAACGCTGTTGCAGCCTAGTAGGGAGGGGACCAGGGACAACGATGAGCACGGAGAAGTCAGTAAGGACAATCACGAAGATGAGGAAGGCATAGCCTACATTGGAGGTTTCCGGTGTTGCACTGGCTAGCAGGGGCACTTGTGGCAGCCGCAAGGGTGGCGAGGGCAGAAATGGCGAGGAGCTTGAACTGCATGTTTTCTGAGAGGCAGATGCTTGAACGACTGGGGAAGAGTGTTCGAGTGAGTAAAAAGGGCCTTTCGAGGTAGGCTTTTATACCCTTCGTGCAAGTTCGCCGCCCCGGGTCGAGGCCTGAGCAATGTTGAAATTTGAAACTTGAGAACTTCGGCAACGAGAATTGTGAAAGGCCCCGCCTACTCAGAAAGGGAGAACTGAATGGTTTCCCGGGTGTAAAAATTGTCAAAAATATGGTTGCAGACGAGGTCGTTTGTCCAAGCGGTCAATTACGTCCCAACCATCTCAGCCATTCATGGGACTGAAGCGAAGTATACAGAACATTTTCTGGTAGAAAAAAAGGGAACCAAAACGCTGGTTCTGAAAAAGCATGCCTCCTCGCTCGTCCATCCTGTTTTTGGACTTTGGAGAGGTCTGTCCAGCATGCATTCTTCCCAAAGGAGACGCTATGAGTTGTCTTGAACCATTGACGCAATATTGACGGTTGGTTGACGCTGTCCCAGCCCAGGCTTGCACGTTGTTTTCCACAGAAGCGCGTTTTTTGTGATTTTCAGAGTTTGCCGACCCCATATCGCAATTGCCAATTCCAAGCTTAGTGAACTATCACCGTGAGCTAAGTCCGACGTACTTGTTTGCTGCACCCCATTTTGCCCGACGACGCACAGGTGCGGCATCGTAAGTTCACTGCACTAATCATCTGCTTCCTTCCTCTAAAGACGAGCAGCGACAACTACATACCAGGTGTCTCTCGTTGCATGTGGCTCTTAAGCGCATAGCATACCGCATGGTTTCTGCTCTAGAATCTAGTGCCCGAGTCAAACAAAATTGACAGGTCCAAATCCAAATCCTCAGTTCCCCAAGGGTTTCATCTTGACATTTTCAACGAAATTAGCGAATAATGGCCGAGGGATGTAAAAGACAATATTCTGGAGAGAGACACGATGGATTTACGTGCGGAGAGCAAGCGGAGAGGGTACGAGACGTGTATTATATTACTGTAAGTATCTACAACCGAATATACTCTAATTATCCAAGAATCCTATTCTACGCCAATACCCAATCCACTTTTCTACATCTTCAGAACCAAGCTGGCGTTGCGTCAAAGTCTTCAGAGTATGACTACATTCCACAGTCCGAGCTGTACTCAGAGATGGTAGCCCAAGAACTTCGCCATTGACATTATCAGCGGTTGCTACCTGGGATTGGAAAAATTCCAACAGCTTCAAGGCGGGGTTGCGAGCAGGGTCGGCAGCGGAAGACTGAGACTTGTTCAGCTCCTCGATCCATTGAGCATATGGTACTATCTCAGCTCCGATCATGGGTGCGACGAGGTCAAGGATGTCCGAGGCTGTTGTAGGATGAGGGTGTACCAGATTGGCAAACTGGTATCTGCTGTTACTCAGTTCTGTGATTACCTGAGCAGCAACGTCGATGGGAACCCAGGACAGATGCTAGCATTAATCGGATTGTCAGTCTCTTGTGAATATTCAAAACAAATACTCTTGACTCACTCCGCCTAATATGGGTAGTTTTTTGAGAGTCTGGCTAGATCTGATGAGAGCAGGGAACCATTCGGTCGTATTCCACTCGCCATTTGGCCCACCACAGATCTGACCGACCCGAACAATGACAGGTTTCAAGGGAGTTTGCAGGGATGCTTCACAGAGAATGTTTTCTCCACACCATTTCGATTCACCGTAACCTGAGCTAACAGAGATCGCGGGATCTGCGAGATAGTCTTCTGGTCCGGGCTTGTCGCTGTGCCAATCTATGAGTGGGTTCTTGAGTCAGTCTTTAATGCGAGCCGAGAAAAAGAGGATACGCACTATTGAAGACAGCGATGGAGCTCACGAAGACAATTCTGGGAACTATCTCACGTCTGGATGTCAAGGCAAGGTCAAGCAAGTTGCGTGTACCCTGCAAATGAGGCTCCAAGGACGCAAGGGAGACATTAAAGTCAACGCGCCAAGCTGCCAGATGGTGGTCAGTCACGAATTCCTCTATGACTCACTCAATCACTCACCATTGTGGATTATCAGAGTCAGTTCATTGCGAAGAGTCTCGTAGACCTCGTTCTGCAAGCCCAAGAGCGGCTTCCTCGAATCCCCTTCCAGAAGGACGAGTTTGGGTGACCCAAGGAGACCGATGTCGAGTCCGCGTCCATTGAATGATTTTTCTTGTCGTGATACGAGAGTAGTGCTCGAGGGTCTATTGAGAGCATATACTTTCGCGAATTCCTTCGACTCGAGTAGTCGAGCCAGCAAATGACTTCCCAAATATCCAGTCGTACCCGTGATCAAAACTGCACCAGGAGTATCAGCCTTGACACTACTGGCAATCTGATCGCGCTTGGGGAAATCCTTGGTATACTTGTTCACCAACGACTTCATTTGCTGAGCTCTGCTTGAAGTATCCGCCATTTCCAGGGCCTTTCCTTGTACCAAATTCGCCATATACTCGCCGAGTTGTCTAGCAGTTGGATATGCGTACACAAAGTTCTGGGGTATTCCTCGGATGTTGACCTGGTCATTGAACTTCAATGCGTGCAGCACGGTATTCCTGATCCAAGTCACTTGCAAACTAAAACAGAAAATCTCAGAAAACAGCGGTTACAAAAAGGAAATGTCTCGCACCTATCGCAACCTCTCTGGAAGATATCATCCTCATCTCCGAGCTCCGAGTCGCACTTCATAATAGACTGGAACGCCACACGGACAAATGATATGCAATCCTCTGCATTCCAGCTTTTTGGCGGGTCAAATTGCGTTTGAGAAGACTCGTCAAATGCGGTGTAAGCAGCTTCGATCTCTTCAGCGTAGTCTTTTAGTACAGCGTTCCTCTTGGGAGAGCCTTTGGGAGTCCTCTGGAAGGGCTTGTCTGGATGTGTTACGACTATCATCTACCGGAAGGCTTTGATTTAGTGCATGAAGAATAACAATACATGGAGAAGAACTCACCTCCTTGAATATCCTCGAATGAGCCGGTGCAAAGTCATTTGCTTTCTCCACGGTTGGCCTGGTAATGATGTAATTTAGGACCACATACCAACGAGAAAAGAAATCACTCATACCAGATAAGACTTCGGTACTCTGCTAGCTTCTCTGTATCTTGAGGATCAAATATCTTGTCGGGACTTGGAGCAATGATAACACCGGCATAGAATTTGGATCTTCCGAACATAATTGCACCATCGATGTTTGGATCTGTGACAAGGATACCTTCTATTGGCCCAGGATTTGTCTGGGTGCCAAAAAATTAGCTTCGAAAGGGGAATCCAAAGGGACTATGCCAACCTTTTCTCCAGTAGAGTGCATAATCTGATCATCCGCACGGCCATAGATCTACACACGTTTCATGGATGTCATTATATCATCGGAGCAGAGCCTATGAGAAACCAACGTACTTGGAACAATCTAGGATCCTGTGGATGCCGCGTAACTAAGTCAAAAGTATCCAAAGCCGGTACACCGTCGATAAACGTGTTAAGGATAGCTGGTGTATGACCTGGACATTTCTGTGGACGAAGCAGTCATGAGCATCGACATCAAAAGGATTCGGAAATACTACTATAATCTCACCTTGAGCACCAACTTGAAAAGGTGATCCACATCAGAGGGGATAAAGACAGGATCGACGTGTTCGGATATCTGTTCGTGCCATCAAAAGGTAATTCCTGTCACATAAAATGAAATGTGCATACACGCATCCATTGCCAACCTAGAGGATCCGGACCACCTGAAGAAGAAAATCAGTCGGAATCCCCTGCCTCAAAACGTTTCAGTTGATAACTCACTTGGGAACAGATGATTGATTGTACCACTTTCAGTTCTGGAGGAATAGAGAAATAATTGGTTCAGAATTTCGAGTGATAAACACAGATTTCGTTTAATGCTTACTGTCCGTAAAGAGGAACAATCTTGACGCCTATTCGTGAAAATCAATCGACGTCACCACGAGAGAAGATTGGAGATAACTGACCTGCTTTGAAAAGCATGTCTCCTGTAGTAGTTTCCAGAGGGCCACCGGCATATAATACGCTCGAGAAATTCGAGAGATCCTTGACTTTCTCGGGGTCTCTTGCCAATGCCTGTGACATGATCAATTAGTCGAGAATCAAACGACTTCGAATGTAAATCATAAACGTACCTCTACAAAAGATGGAACACAATATAAAAGCGAAGAATTGGTCTTGACTGCCGCGTTGAACACCGAATCGGGAGTGGGTATGACAGGAGGAGTGGTAGGAGGGAAAACGGAGACTGTCAAGCCCAAGAAAGCCTATAGCTGGCATGAGCTCAGATCATCCCTCAGTCAGATCAGACACTTACAGTCCATGCAATCTGAATAACACCCATGAAGTCTGGGTGGGTTGTCAGTGTCTTGCGTCTATCAATGACTAGTCACTCACGAAACATGGGAACGGCGTGTGCACTGAGAACTTGACTTCCAATGTCAATCTCACCGTAATCTGTATAAGAAGTAAGTATGAAATACGAAGCCAATAGTGAGTTGAAACGTACAAGCAGACATTGCAGATTCCATGAACAGTCTCATACTGAGCGCGATTGGCTTTGGGAACGCAGTGCTTCCAGACGAATGCAATATAATTGCTACACTGTCCTGTGTGACACCCTCCAACGAAGGAAGGTCAACTGTCTTGTTTGACTTGTACAGTGCGTCAAAAGTGGGCATGTCGTGAACATTGACTGTGAGGTCAGAATCCTGGATTGCAGCGTTGATTAGATCCCGTATAGGACCTTCCGTGTTGACGAAGATGTGATGGACATTCTTCTTCTGCACCAGGTGGGCAATTGCAGCAGGAGAGTTACGCGTAGAAAGTGGGAAGGGTTGATAGCCGGCTCGCATGATTCCAGCGATAGTGGCGAAATAGGTCATGGAATCTACGAGTTATCGTAAGTAAAGAGAGAATTGAAGACGACAAGTTTACGCACCAACGTTGGCAAGGACTGCCACCACAGGAATATCGTCTCCGTTTTGAGAGACATACTCGCTGACTAGACCAGCTGCTCGTCGTATCGCCGCGGTCGCATCCTTCCACAAGATTGTCTTCAGCTCACCGTCCTCGTCGTAGCGGAATAGAGGATGATTAGGACTGTTAGTGCCGTGATAGTCAAAGAGGAGAGCGAGAGGTAGAGATTGGTCCAAGGGCGGTCTGGTGAAGGTAGATCTGCCTTTGAAAGCGTTGTAGTTCTTCATGATTGATTAGAGTAGTGCTGCGAGTGTCGGCTGTAAGTAAGGGTAGATTTGTGAAGACATGGAAGGCTGACGATGGTCCTTATAACCGAAACTGGCCCAGGTATGAAGACGTCGACGACGAGGGACTCGGAGCAGTCCATCCCCGAAGATGAGTACGCCAGTATTGGCTGTTTTCCTTGTGACCGATCGTTTCGTTCTGCAAAGAAGTAACCTGTTGAGCGATAAACGCGATCAGTGTATGAAAAGCAGGGAATATCAAACTTGCGGTTCATTTATTTTGTAATCATCATACGAAGCCGTTGAGAAGAAGCATCTGGAGAGGGTCCGACGCGCGCGCCAGTGTCGGACTGTCAGAAATCATACTATGCGTCGAGCTGGAAGAGCTCCTCCTTTTGCATTCTTAAAGTAGGACAAAGTGCTTTGAGGGTGTCTTCTCTCAATCCACAACTTCTCCGTTACGATTCAAAGGCAAAAAAAAAAAGTTCATTAAGTGTAATGCTGATATGACGAATATCAAACAAGCGTAGAAGCAAACTTGAGCTAGAGAAATTCTATTCTACCATCCAAATAAGTATATGATTGGTGAGCAAGATATTAAGGCCTAGATACTTACCTCGGTGAGCAGACTGGGCACCAGGATGATGGAGGACAATTCCTATTACCAAATTTGGTTCCTGCGCGACGCTCACGGATTTACCTCGTGACAAAATTCAATTTGTGGTGAGCGTTATACTACCCTTTTGTTCGACAAAGGACGTTCAACTTGAATAAACTTCGATAAGCAGACTATGGATTACAACCGCGTTACAACGTAATTCACAATTTTTGATCGAGTCTACACAGATGTAGCTTCATCGGTATTCAAGATCAACGCAGAGAAGAACCAAATCATTTCATACAAAGCTTCGACTTCAATGTCTGTGGATGCATCGAGATATCAGGAAAAGCAAGATAAACCGAAAAGAAAAGAAAAAAACTTACGCTCGTTTACAGTATGGACTCCATTGGACAAGGGACTCTTGCTCAGCTTCATATTCTTGTGATTATACCTAAAGATATGATCACTCAAACCCAATAGTACCTCGTGTCTGTATTTCCAGAGGGCATGCCAGGAGCGACTGCAATCCCTCCTTCCTCCAAAGATTGTCCTCTGAAAGCAGCAAAAGTCCCTCTAATCGTCCCAGAAAGAAGCTCATAAGGCTTCGCTTCATCTCCAGAAGTGGGTGTAACAGGTGCAGGAGCCAAATGATTCCCAAACGCATCGCTCAAGACAACACTGCCATAATATGCCTTGCTCGAATCCGTCACTTCCTCACCAAATGCATTTAGACTGAGATTGAACCTCTCGGCCCATTTCTTGATTGTGTGAGTGTCCCTCCTGGTGACTTCTTCAACGCTACTCTTCGTGTCGATCCTATGATTGACCACGGCATACGCCTGTTCTGGAAGTGCGTTGGTCTTGACTCCACCGCTAACAAGGTCGACGGCAGTAGTAGTCCCTGCAAGTGCTTTCGAGGCGGGCTCCTCGAAAACAACCTCTTGGAGTTTATGCAAAGCGTGGTTTGAGTGAGAAGAACGGCGGATGAGACGGCGGAGGCGTGGTTCTATGGAAGAACCATGGGCAGCGTGGCATTGCAACGAGGAGTAGAGAACAGAGTCACGAGTTAATTTAGCCTCATAAGGGTGTTCTTCAATCTCCACCACCAATTTGGCGAGCATACCAATGGTAGTGTGTGGAGGTGGGACACTGGAGTGGCCACCGGGTGAAGCAACGTCGATACGGACGTCTATGTAGCCTTTCTCAGCGATGCCTGGCAGGGCGAACGAAGTGCCATAGATATCAGAAAAGCCTCCTGGAGCTCATGAAAGACAAGATCAGCACACCAGGAAAACGAAAATTTTGCAAGGAAAAGCGAATGATGCTCACCTCCCTCATCAACGATAAAAGCAAAAGCGTCTTGGCCATACACCTCCTCCATCTTAATGCCCAGCTGTTTAGCACCATGATGTCCACTTGCTTCTTCGTCGTAACCGAAAGCAAGAACCACTGTTCTCTCCGGTTTGAAACCCTTCTCCAACATAGTCTCGATCGCGGTTAAAATACCTATGAGACCAGATTTATCGTCAGAGGTTCCCCTGCCCCAAATGTGTGTCCCGTCAAAGTGGCCAGAGTAAGGGGGATGAGTCCATTCGTTAGCGGTCTTGGGCTCGACGGGAACGACGTCTTGATGCGCGGCAAGGAGTAGAGGTTTGAGGGATGCGTTGGTTCCAGTCCATTCGTAGAGAAGAGCATAGGTGTTCACTTTGGTCAAGGAGAGCGTAGAGTGACTAGATTCAAACAAGGCGAGTTTAATGACATGGTCAATATGGTGTAATTTTCAAGGATTACTTACACGAGAGGAAATGCGCTCTCGAGGTACTCGTGTAGCTCTCCAAAAGTCTCCCAGCGAGGATCTTCTCCGGGACCTGGCATATTGTCGTAGGATTCAGTACTGCAGACTTGAACATCAGTTATGAAGAATAAGGAAAAACAAGGGATACCTACGGAACCCTGACAGCACCTGCCAACCACTCCCTGGCCTTAGCTTTCCAATCCTCAGTCCTGTATGTCTCACCGAGCTGTTCCCACAAATCTTTATTCTCCGTCTTTTTACTCGGGACTAGTGCATCGTATTGTTGACAGGGACCTTCGGACCCATGGTGGTGTACATGAGGTTTTCCTCCAGGGAAAGACGGAACATAGTCGAGAACTCGATGTGCACACCCTCGAACGCGTTCCGGGACGTAATCCGACACAGGAAAGGGTCCTGGACCAGTGAAATACCTAGCGGTAAGCAGGACCCAAGTCAAGCCAACCAACACAGCTAGTCGACCAAAAATACGGGATTTGCGACTACTTCCCGGCTGTTCGTTGGAGCTGGCATAGCTAGGAAGAGTCTGCGTCTCTTTCTCGTGGAGAGACATGGTGAGGAGAGAAGAGAACCACAAAAGTCGTCATCTTATATGTATCATGTATGACCCAATTGGATTTCTCAAAGGGCCGCGGCAAACAGTTTACATGTATAGATAGCGGCAATCATCCAGTTTTTGATCTTATCTGAAGCGTATGCCAATCCTCGGACAGTGATTCCAGAATAAAATTGAGAAGTGATGCAACGAGATCAGCTACAAGTTATAAATAGATAGTTCAAAGGTTTGCTGGCCGAATGGAATGTCTAAAACCAAACAGATAGTCTGGGGTCTAACTCAAGTGTGACATACATAGCTCATATGATGCAAGGACTCATTGACTGCATAATCATTTCGCCCGAAGGGGGAGTAGTGACGTTTGCAGAAGTCGCGGTGTAGGGATTAATTGCAGTCGGTAGTACCAATAGCGGTAACTGAACCGCCGGGGAGAGTGACCGTAGTTGTAGAGCTCGTAGCAGTCACCATAGTCGTAATTGTTGCTTGAGGATTGACGATCCGTATAGCAACGGGTGCGGGGGAGCAGCACCACCAACAGCAGCAGGTTGCACAACGACGACCACAGTGGCCACTGTAGCACTCAGAGGGGAAGGGTGCACGCTTCTATGCTTTGCATATTCTTCAGTGTATTTCTCCATGAGCACAAAAATCCGATCTATGGTAACAATTTGTAGATGCAAGGCCCGGCCCGCCAAAGAAAAAAGTTACGAGTGTAATATGTACACACGACAATTATGTACCTCCAGTCAAACCAGGTGGGAAGCCTGAAAAATCAACTTGGTCCTGGACAGCCTGTCCATTGATACTGTACGATATCCGTAACCGCAACCGTATCGCACTCTGTCGAGCAAGAAAAAGAGACAAAAAAGCCTTCAGTACCTCGCAAACTAAAGAAAAACAAAACAGAATAGACTCACTCCTGCAGGCGCAATCACCCTCATCTGCTGCGTTTCTATCGACCCAGGATTCACATCCGGATTCGACATGGGAAGCATCTGCAACTGCTGAGTCTTCGGAACAGCAGCTTGGAACACTATCCCAGTCGCAGGAACGGAACCCGATACCTGGAATCTCGCTAGGATCATGACTACACCAGGTTTTGCAGCGGAGGTTTGAGGCGTTAGTGTTATCTTGACATCGTTCTTTTCGTAGGCAGTGTAGGCAGTTAGACGTGATGGAGCGGGTTGTGCAGGAGCGGCGGGAGCAGGGGGTGATTGGGATTGAGGAAGAGAAAAGACAGAGTTAGCGTTGGATGCTGTTGGTGGAGGGCTACTGGTTGAGAATAATCCTCCCAGAGGGTCAACAGACGCCGAAGGTGCTGCTGGTGCTGCTGGTGCTGACGAGTTGCCAAAGAGACCCAATATGTCGTCGATAGTAGACTTTTGGGATTTCGGTGCTGCGTTTGAAGGAGATTGTCCTGAAGCTCCTTGATCGGAAGGCGCAGAAGAACCTCCAAATATTTCAGCTAGCAGTTCGTCATTATTCTGGCCTCCTGCTGGACCGTTTGTTGTTGGTGATACTGCATCGTCCATTTGGAGTAAATCTCCGCCTGAACTTGATCCTACGGGTTTATTCTCGCTCACTGAATTATAAGATATGTCAGTCGAATCGAATCCAATAAATAGGATGGCTTGAGGGAGGGACTTACCGACACCCATAACTGTGGCCTTTAATTCTGGAGGAGGCATCCTCTCTAAAACACCCTCTCTAACCTGCCCCAAATTGAACAGGCTAGCAAATTCTACAGCACGCTGTTGCAATTCAAGCTCGGGTGTGGTTGTGTACATTGTTAGCAAGTCTGAGATACGTTCCTGCTGGGCAGGAGATATCACAGGCCGAGAAGAGATTTTCGTGATAGCGGTGAGCACGTATTGCCGTGTAAGATAGTTGGCATATGGTGAGTCGAGGATGGACAGGAGTAAATCGACTATCGCTTTATCTGTGATCTACAAACGAATTTTCGGGTGACTGAAGGCGCAAGCTGAAAGAAGTTAACATACCGATTTAGGTTCCTCTCCATCCACTAGTCCGCCTTCCAGCACAATCTCACAATATTCACCGAGAATCCAAGCCGCAGCAAGAGTAAGAGATTCTTGGGATATGTCTGAAGTAAGCGCAGTATAGAGCTTGGAAGCAGTATATGCCTGCAGCTCCGGAGTATGCGCCACCAATCGGATGAAGGCCGACAGAATCTCTTCCCTGACAAAGTTGCCTGCCTAAGATAACGTTAACGTAAAATTACTCCACGGACCGCTCTAAAGAACTCACCAATTTCAGCACCCTCAGCACAGTGTCAATATGCCACCTTTTGTTGGGTGCAAACCTCTCAGCAGCCAAACATATTTGGGTAGTCATCCCAAGTTTAAACTCATCATCCGCAACTTCCAAAAATGCGAGAAGTTCACGGATAAGGATACGGACATTTTGTTCGTTAATGAGGGCGTAGGAAAGTTCCAGAGCTCGTCTTCGGATTGAGATATCTCCATCTCGCAAACAGTCGAGGATGATATTACGATGACGCTGGACTGCGTTGGTATCCATAGAGACGACTTTGTTGAGGGTGTTGAGGGCGACATATCTAAGTTCAGGTTTAGATGTAGTCGCAGACTCGACGGAAAAAAATACCTAATATTATTATCTCTGTTACTGAGGAATTTCCCGAGAATGTTGATAGCCATGACACGTAACCCAGAATCCGCTTCGATATCGAGGACGCATAGTACAGTCTCGTACAAGATCGAGTTGCCCACGTTCTTGGTCGAGTCGGTGTTAGTTGCAACCTAGAAAACTGATAAGGAATTGTGAGAAAGGCGAATATGATATCATACCTGAGCCAAAATATCATTCATGGCCTCACTCGCCCTTTCATCGCCTTTACCGAGTATACGAAGAAGTCGAAGAATTTTAACTTGCAGGAAGGGATCGGTAATTCCAGACACATCGTGTTCTGGGCTATAGCCAGTAGTGACTAAAGACTTGAGGTTTCGCACCAGTAATGGGACAGCCTGTTTTGGAGGAAGGTCATGGATGGACGAAAATTGGTCTATATTTTGAGACGCACGTTACGGAATTCATCGAGAACGGCTGCATCTATCTCGCACATTTCGGTGACGAGTGTGATGGCAGTAAGAAGGACACCATGATTTCGATCAGTGAGGAGATTTTTGGCTTTGGTGGTAAAATGGTCAGTCAAATCGGGAACTTTCTTGAGGACTCGAAGTGCACAAAGGGCGGCCTGAGTAACAGGTAAGATTAAGGTTATGAAGAACTTGATGTGAGACGTACCTTTTTGCGAATGTAAGTATTACTGGAGCCCAGGAGTTTCTCAATCTCGTTTGCCAGATCACGCGACATCTCCTCTGAAGCAATGTTGGCGAATGTACATAATGCGAGTCCAACGGCATACATGTTGGAATGGTTCATGTCGCTGCAGATATACTCAATAATGAATACACCAGTTTAACGTGAAGACGTACTTTTTCAACGAATTCGTCACCAATGTCAAGACCTCCTGGCTTTCATCGAGCAGCAGCATGATACCAAGATATCCAAGACGTTTGTCCGCGAAACGAGGGCTTGCAACGAGCTTGAGACATTCAATCTGACCAAAGTGTGCCGGAGACCCTAGCATATGAATGTAAAGCAATTTGGCGATATTGTTATGTCGTGCAAAGGAGTCTTCTTCGCGAAACGAGGCTCTGATTGCCGCAGATTCCTGCTGGATGAGTGCACGCTCATCGGCCACGGTCTAAGGAAAGGGAGGCTGAGTGATGAACAGCATTTAGTCATGGATACCCCAAGCACCTTGCAGGACCGGATGCCCTTTATAAGAGCTGAACAAAGATTAGTTTCGAGCACTTTAAGCCCAGAAAGACGCTTACCTTTGAGATTGTGATAGACCATGGCCCTCCCACTGCGACTTGGACTCGAAGAGAAAGATGATAAGCACCGAGCCACTCCGCAATAGCACATTTTTTGGACTAAAACGAAAGAAATTTAGTGAAAGAGCAAAGTGAGTATCCCAAAGCACTTCTTCGTTTATGCTTTCGACTTCATCAGCTAGATATGCAAAACGTATTTAATAAAAAAACTAAAAAATCGCAGTCTCATACGTAGATATTTCTTAACCTCAACGTTCATGTCCACTTCCCAACGCCTGTCATGCTCCTTCTTTCGTATTGGCGCTTGCAAGAAGGGCGAGGCTTGTCCCTTTTCTCATCAGCCTCCATCACGCTCGATCTGCACCTTCTTTCAGAAGGGAAATTGTAGCTTTGGTGAGAAATGTAAAAACATACACGATAACAGTCAAGGTTCTTCACCTATTTCTCGCATTGAGACTCTTTCTGACCATGCCCAGTGAGTCGCTCCAAGAAAGACACACCTTGCTCGTTCTACGCGTCGGGCAATTGTAACAAAGGAGGTGACTGTGAATTTGTTCATGAAGCACCAAATCCTGCCGTCCTTCCAGCTCAAGGTTCTCTACCTATTTCTCGCATTGCGATTCTTTCTGACTATGCCCAGTGACTCGCTCCAAGAAAGACGCGCCTTGCTCGTTCTACGCGTCGGGCAATTGTAACAAAGGAGATGACTGTGACTTTGTTCATGAAGCCCCAAATCCTGCCGTCCTTTCAGCTTTGTCTACTCCCAGCCTCACTCAAGAAATGTCTCTCCTCCCAGCAAACGCGAGCCAAGCGGAGAATCGCGTCCTACTTCTCGAGGCACCGCCTCAACGACCTGCGTCAACTGCAGAGGGGTCGCCTTGCTCTGATACATCCCAAGGTAAACCACCGAATTTATTTTTTTTCGTAAGATTTCACCACTCATTCCATAGGACATCGAGGTGAACGATCACCTACTGCCGTTGATTCGACTCGCCGAATACCCCCTTCAGACTCGTTTACCCGCGATCCAGATACCCAATCCGATAATCAGCCCCCATCCGACCAATACCGTCCTTGCGCGACTTATCCACAACCAACCTTTGTAGTGGTTGCCCCTCCTTATGTCGATCCAAATGTCCAGAGGGCTTATGGGCAGGCCCTGGTCCCTCACATAAACTATCCATACGTTCCCTACAACCCATATACGTCTATGCCCTACCCGCACGCGCTTCCTGCATCCGCCATGACCATTCCTTCCCCTAGTAATAACACTGATTTGTGTCAATATCTGTCTCGTCAAGGTGGATGCCCACTGGGATCTCAGTGTGCCTTTAGGCATCATCTTACTCCAGACGAGTACAGGGCTGCGACTGGACAACCACGGAGTGCTTCCTCCCATGCCGATGATCAGATCCAGCAGTTGGACTCGATCCCTTTGGGCCATGCGTGCAAATTCTTTGCAAAGGGTGTCTGCAACAAAGGAAGCCAATGCCCTTTCCGTCACGATGCCTTGCCGAATTCTCCGCTCTCCCCAACCGCCTCTGATTCACACGTTCAGCCTTCAGCCAAAATGCCTATCCGATGTCATTTTTACGCAAAGAACAGCTGCAGAAACGGAGACAGTTGCCCGTATTTACACGAGACAGATGAGGTGAAGAAGGATGAGAACGTTCGTCTGAAACCATGCAGATACTTTGCTGAAGGCAAATGTCATAGAGGGAACAAGTGTACGTTTGCTCATGACGGAGCTGACAAATTTATGGCCGCTGGCCCATCAAGGAATTCCATTCCTGAAGGCACTTCGGCTTCAGGTGAACTGAAGAAGGACACTTATGGCTGGGATACATCGACAGTTGACGATGGTTGGGGAGTTTCCGGTACCTCTGCGGATTCGTGGAACGGACCTCAAGGCAGTTCTTCGTCTGCTGCACCTACTCAGAATGATAATTGGAACACGACTCAAGATGCCCTTGCTTCTACTTCTGCTGCCGCTGATGGCGGCGGTGGTTGCGATGGTTGGGGAGCACCTCCAAGCAATGACAATACAAGGCGTGACAAATTCAACAAGCGACCTCAGAACGATGTTCAACGAGATAGGACGAACAGTAATTCCCGGAAGAAGAGCTGGAATGATTCGAGATCGAGGAAGGAGAAGGTCAAAGAAAAAGTGTGGGATCGGGAGCCATTCTATGGAAGGGATAAGGAGAAGGAGAAGCGTGCCCTGCGAGAGAACGCAATTGGAAGGAGGAGCAGTGGAGACGATAGTAGAAAAGTTGATAATCCCTGTTCTGGTGGCAGCAAGAGTCGAAGTACTAGTGGCGCTAACACCCCGAGTGGTCGCAGATCGTTACCAGGCTTTACAGACGACGAGTCGCAATACCCTCAGTCTGGTTCATCGTCAGAACCATCTTCAGTGGGTGGGGTTACGACACCAGAATTGTCCACAAATTGGTCTACGATCACAACAGTGTCCTTGGGAGACACCACATACTCAACTTCCCGACCAGCGTTCGAGATCGATCCAATTCCCGAGTCTAGTCAAGAGCAGGAGCCTAGTATTGAAGACTTTACACGCTGGGGTATTAGTGTTGCACAAGCTGTAGACATTATTTCTTCTCGCAAGAAGGATGTATGTTCTCCAGCTATTTCTGCACCTCGTTCTCCTGCATCTGCCATGTCGACTGTGCAAAACGCCTCCGAGCCCCCTTCTCATGCTATACCCGACATCCCGGTTCTATCCACTTCCTCAGAACATACATCTGAAGATGCTTGCGTCGCTGGGTCCAGTTCCACAGATATCGAAGAAGTCGTAATGCAAAGCCCCGATCTACAGAATGAAGCAGAAGACGGAACATATCAACCAGAAAACAATACCCATTGCACTGGCACGGTTCAGGTCTCGACATCCTGGGCTGATGACGAGGACGATAACACGTGGGCTCCTCAGTCGTGGGGGACAGATGACACGCAGGAAGCCGTTCCAGTCACTCGCAAGTACGACAGCCAGTGTCTGAGATTTGCACAGGGATATTGCCCATATGGAGACACATGCATGTATCTTCACATCTCCGATGATGATCTTCAGGGACCGAAATCGTCTGATGAGCCACCGCTGCCGCGGTCAGATTGTGCTGACGATTCTTCGGTATTTGCTTCTACTTTTCTCTATCTGTCTACAATTCCTGATCAACTATTTTAGGCTCATACTTCGGACGACGAACTCGCAATGTCGTATGGTCTTGACGAGTCCATATCTCATCAAGCAACTCTCTTTCATTGTCACGCTGAATTTGGTCCAGGCGTGGCACTCGTGCAAATGCGTACACCCTTTGAATCCACAATCATCAATTTGTCGAACCTTCCACTACAAACATCCGACGAATCCATCTACCAACTAGTTGCACCCTTTGGAGAGGTAGTCGGTGAGATTCTCATGGATTTCGGGAATCAGACTGCCTCTGCACGAGTGGAGTTCCGCGAATGCGAACAAGCTGTAGACACCGTTCGTCAGCTGAATGGCATCGACTTTCGGTCCGCACAACTCGTCGTTAACTTGGAAACCCTCGCTCCCGTCGAGTATAATTGGCAGCCAACTAAAGACAGCCGTTGTATCCGCATCTCCTATCCCACACCATCTCGTCTTGCTTGGGCGTACTTTGATACTGTGTCCAGTGCCAAGGCTGCTGCAGAGGAATTGGATGGGAAGTTGTTTGAAGGGAAGAAGATTTCGGCTGCATTTACAAGGATCCGCAAAGGGCAGACACATTCGTTCCCCATTAAGATTGATGGCCTCCCTCCCAATGCTGATAAAAGTTCCCTCAGCATGTTCTTAGCCCAGTTCCAATTCAAACCACCCACTACCCTTTCTGTTGCCTCACCAACCTATACCAGAACGGCGGATACGAAGGAGCAAATCCGGCGCTTAGTTGAGGCTTATGGTGTGATTGAAGAGTTGGTGGAAGTCCCTTACGATTTGATGGAATCTCGTGTAACGACTCTCATTCAGTTCTCTTCAGAGGCTGCAGCGGTTGAAGCAGTCAACACACTGCACAATGCAGAAGTCGATTTTCTTGGAAAGAATAAGATCTCCGTCAGGCACACATATCACCAGAAATACATCCTCACTCCCGAAATGGGGCAACCTATACGTGGTGAATTGGAGCAATCGAGAGAAGTACTGCAGGAGCATGATTGCACAGTACGCTGGGAAGAACGTCCAGATGCCTTCATCGTTTTCATGTTCTGTTTGGATGCAGCAAAGTTTGCTCGTGCAATGAAGACTTTGGAACCTGTTGTGCGAGGCAAAGTGATGCTTGACAAAGAAGACAAGGGACCTCTATGGGACGACTACTTCGACCACCCCAGCAGCACCAAGTTCCTCGATAAGCTGAACGGCACAGACAAGTTCCTACTTCGTGATTTCAGGACCCGTCGCGTTTTGGTCTTTGGAGACTTGGAGAAGGCACGACAGTCTGTGTTCTCAATTCTTGACAAAGTTCATGATCTGCAATTCTCGGTCGATGTCGAGGAACGTGGTCGCATTGCTGGTCTCCTTAATGGGGGTTTGGAAGAGCTCGAGAACATTGGTTTTGGAGCCAACAAACTCTCGTTCGATTTCGTCACCCGGACACTAGTTGTCAGGGGGAAGATTGACGACAGCTGCACTGTTGATCAGAAAGTTACCGACTACCAATTATCAATGGCGGAGGATGGTTCTGGTTGCGAGATTTGCTCGCTTGCTCCAACTAAGCCAGTGTCTTTACCTTGCGCCCATACCTACTGCAGACGATGCCTTGGGCTTTACGTGAAGTCGATGATTGGACCTAACTTTGTTCCCCTGAAGTGTCTTGCGAAACGTGATGATGGAGCTATGTGTAACCTCGACATTCCTTACCATCTTATTCAGAAGCTGCTTTCTCAGGAAGAGCTGAATGACCTTTTCGAGATATCCTTCCTCCACTTCATTAATGACGCAGAGAAACGAACGGAGTACCGGCTCTGTCCTTCGCCGTCCTGTCAAACAGTGTACAGAGTTGGACAGCCTGGTACAATTGTACGTTGTCCGGGTTGTCTGACGTGGTTATGCGCCCATTGCCAAGTTGAAGTTCATGAGGGTCTTAGCTGTGCTGATTACTCAAATATTATTTCTGAAAGTGGAGGAGCATCGTAGTACTCGCTGTATCATATACTTGATACCATTTTACTTTTATATGCTGAGCAATGTCATAACGACTGAGCGCCCAAGAGCGCTGATAACTGTCACTAAACGATGAGATGGGCTTTGGGTGAGTCAGATGGACGTCATCCAGAGTCGACAGAATCTGAGCCAAATCTGAGCTGCTTGCTTTCTGTTACCTACCCCCACCATCATCTACTTGCATTTCGGTATGGATTACTCTACCTTTTGAAATTTTGAGGTGACTCATAGCTGACTAGAGGATCTTCACTACTAGTAGGATCATTTGAAATGGTCACCACGGAACCCTTCAAATGCGTAGAGAGACATCAACAGGAAGCTACGAAATGGGCTGATGAGTTTCGCCAGGCTCTTACACTCATGGAAAACGCGCACACTCTTGACACGAATCTCATGGAACTACCTCGTCGCAAAGCCGCAGACCCAGCTAAAGCTGCTCTGGCCAATGAAATTGCGCGATTGCTCTACCCAGACCTTGCAATCAGAGAGGATTCTCTAGGACCCATTATTCGGTATGAGAAAGACCTGGTGAAGCTACGCGCCTACATACAAGCTCAGATCACTCAACAAAACTCGGAATCGATATCTACTTCAGTTTGGGCAGAGCGTATTCTGCGTCTCGGTCCTTGGGATGAAGGGAATGATCCCGTTTCGTTAGAGGGAGCTTCTAGCCTGCCGATGCCTGTACAGATTAGCGATGGAGAGACGCTCGCTCCGTTCTTCAATCATCTCAGGATGGGAGGTGACGATTCTATCGTTGGAGATGAGGATGCAGAGGAAAAGCTGGAACCTTTCTACGATGTGCATATGGTGGAATTTCCCAAAGGCGTATTATATGCTGACCGACGAATGGATCTTTGCAAAATGGTCGTTGGGCCCACTCATATAGGAGGACTTATGGACTCCTTAGAAAGCAATCCCTTCACGGAACACTTTTTGCTTGGAAACAATATCATTGGGCCACTAGGGGCACAACATATCGCAGGTATGTCTTTAAGATATGCCAAGGATTTTCGAGTTGATTCTGATTATATACCACGTAGCTTTCATCCATAAATATCCAGACCGCATGACGACTTGGTACCTAGCTGGAAATTGCATAGATGGACCAAGCTTCAAGCTGTTGGTGGATAGTCTTGTTAAATCGCCTCCAGTCACCAATCTTTGGTTCAAACGAAATCCTTTGGGACCCTCCGCTGCACACGATCTATTCAGACTAATTATACAGACACCACAACTTCGTACTCTGGACTTGGACCAGACCTCGCTCGGAGATGCAGGTGTTGCGTCACTCTTCTCCCTCCTTGCCGAGTACAAATCCGACGTACCTTTGGCGTTGAGACACATTTATCTCAATGGTACTGGTATCGGTGAAGCTGGTGCCAAAGCCATTGCACGATACCTCGCTGCCGAATCCTGCACTCTTGTCTCATTGTACGCTAGCAACAATCCTCTAGGAGACAAAGGCGCTACGGCACTGGCAGCTGGTTTGAGCTGCAATAAAACCCTTCAGCGTCTAGCCCTATCCTCGAATGGATTGAAGGATCACGGTACCAGCATACTGCTCAAATCTCTCCTAAATCACCCAGCACTGCGCCTCCTAGATCTTGGTCAGAGCT
This sequence comes from Tetrapyrgos nigripes, assembly GCA_013368315.1. Lineage (NCBI taxonomy): Eukaryota > Fungi > Basidiomycota > Agaricomycetes > Agaricales > Campanellaceae > Tetrapyrgos > Tetrapyrgos nigripes. Next base: position 150,808 of record JAACJM010000069.1, read on the forward strand.
ACGCGACTGTGGATCTAGGATCGCGTTACAACTGGCTCACTGACGTCGTCGTCCCGATATAGTCTCTCTAATCCGCACAGTGACTACCCTGCGATATCTTACACTCGACCTTGTTCCCATAACCCGTCCACACTTGAACGAGATATTGTCTGCTGTCGCAGAGTCGGACTTGCTCTATTTCACTGCGACACCCCTGGAACCACAGGGCCGAGATATCGTATCAGTGAAAGCAGGGCAAACTGCGGTACGTCTCAGGGAGATGGTAGCCAAACGATTGGCAGAGAATATCGCAAAGGAATATGATGGAATATCGATGCATGAGTTTTATGGGGACGGAAAACGCTTTCTTGTCAGCCCAGAGGATGTGCGTTACATTGACTCTGTGTACCGTAACCGTGATGCACAGATGGCTCGTAGGGGTTTGAAGAAACTTGATAAATGGTGGCAGGAAGGGATGGGACGTTGGGTCTAGTGCAGAATGCGGTGGCCTAAATGTAGGAATTGTGTACATCATCATTGCTATTCTGTGAAAAGCTAAGGTATGAAAAGTGGACAGAATGACGTCCAAACTTTGTTTGAAGGTCCGAGAAATGACGGCTCTCGCAGTAAGTTTTTGGAGATAGCACGTTAGCTACACAAAGTCAAAGGGGATGGCTGTTAAAGCGACGGTAAAAAAGACGCACCATTGGATGCTGAGGAAGTTGACAAACCGTTCGACACTTAGTACAACCATTTTTTGAAGAAATTTGGAGGAAATGAGGTGGGTACTTTTTGCAACGTAATTATCACACAGCTTTTCGTATAATCAGGCTTGGATCGATGTAGTATGTACATAGAACTATTTCACGACTTTGCAGGCTTCAGATCAAGCACCCTCACAAACGGACATTTTGTCTCCTCAAAGACTTCATTGTGCGGGGCTTGTAATAATCAGTAAGGAACTTCGACGCAAGAATCAAGAGAACAGTAGCCTCACTCCAATCCTGGAAACCTTCTATCAATGCCATTGGGATTATGACAATGCCTTTGAGATGATTCGTGTCTCCGTGGATGTCCAAGTTGGAACCGCACACTGTACAGAAACGGCGTTGAACTGTTCTCCCTGATACAGTAGCAGAGTCTTCATAGACGGTAAACCGTTTGCAGCCCGTGAGGTCGACATCCTGAATAAAAGAATAAAAATTGTCAAGAGGTCTCGACACCCAGATAAAGCTAGGTATTACTTCTTCTTTGAACATCCCATTCGACATGAACGCAGACCCCGTTACTTTCTGGCAGTTCACGCAATGGCAAATTATGTAGATTGACGGATCCCCCTTTACCGTGAATGTATTTTCTCCGCATAGACAAGAACCATGTCGTGTCTTGGTGTCTGGCAGCATAGTAGAAGGGGGTAGTTGTGGTGTGGTGCAGATTTGGTGCAGATTGACTAGAAGCTTTGTACACGGGATCCTGGCGCTCTTTCAGGCTAGGTAGATTTGTCATTTGTTAACGAAGGATGTTTGTCAGCCGGGTGACTCGGAGTATTGTGCGACAGGTCAGTTGGGATATGGACAGCAAGATCGACAATGATCTACTTCGGTTCAGTACATTTACACTCGACGACCGGGAAAGAATTCCCACCTACACTTGGTTCACCACTCCTCAGGAATGAGCGTGTAAAGAAAGGTCAGAACGATATACGGAAGCTACAGAGATTGGGTGCGCCTAGTTTTGCGGATTTACAACATCATTGTACGCGATGGACATCGTTCAGGTATCGTTGATTGGGAGGATTCTTGGTTTCCGGCCCGAAGACGCCAGGAAGACGCGAATTTGACCAGTAACAGAACGCGTCAAGATAAGTAGCAGATACGGCGTCTTTTGGAATTTTGAAGAGTGCGTCATGGTCAAAGACATACGAAGAACAGATAATGTAGCAGCATGGAAGGGACAAACAAGCAGCGAAGGTACCTTCAAAACATTAATCTGTATTTATACTTGTTTATTTGGAAGGCTTCACCGTGGACAAACAAAGCGCCCAAACAAACGCCTACTTGTATTTACATTTGTTTATTTGGGAAGACTTCACCGTGGACAAACAAAGCGTCCAAACAAACGCCTAGATCCGGAAATTCGATGCCTCGTTTTTCCTAGAGAGCGTTCCCTCGCTGCAGACCCGAGGAATTCGATGCCTCGTTTTTCCTAGAGAGTCAGCGTTCGAGTCATTCTGCGTTGACGTGGGTAAAGGGTAGCACCATTCTGGGCCGGGTTTACAGGCACGCCTATTGTCTTTTTGTCTTTCCACGTGGCTTATGCCATTGTGTTACGTAAGCGAAACTCTTATTGTTTTCAGTTCATTGTCTCTTTCTATAAGCAAGCTGCACAATGGACGGCAATTATTTTCGTTCCTTTCTCTCTTACTCTTACGATCTTGACGAGCTCACCGTACGACCATGCGTCGGTCCACTTCCTTCGACGCCGTTGACGACCGCGAGCACATTGCCAACAATGAACCCACTACTACGACCCCTAAAGTCAAGCCATCACTCTTCCTGCTCTTCTCCCTTCTCACCACTCGTCAAAAACTCCTCATCCTACTTCCTGCCATCCTCTCTTCCCTCATCGCCGGTGGAATCGCTCCCTTCATGACCCTCGTCCTCGGCGACGCGTTCGATGCATTCGCCAAATTCCCACTATCCGACCCGTCTTCCGACGACAAGTCTACCTTGCTTCATAATGTCGGTTTTGCCGCTTTAGAGCTGGTCGGTCTCGCAGTGGGCTCTCTTGCTCTCAGCGCGATCACCAGCTCGTTGTGGATTTGGACCGGTGAGCTGAATGTCCGGGAGGCGCGACGACGCGTCTTCAGTTCAGTCATCTCGCAAGACATTTCCTGGTTCCAACGCAAAGCAACCAAGTCTACCGACATCTCCATCGGCGCTGCAGGGCTCATGGCACAGTTCACCTCAGACACAGACACCCTTCGTCTCGCCACTTCGTTGGCTTCAGGCTTGCTCTTGCAGCACCTGACAACTACTCTCGCAGCTCTCATCCTTGCCTTCACCAAGTCACCACTCCTCACTCTCCTCACTCTATCATCTGTTCCCGTCATCCTCATCATTCAAACCGTTTCCCAGATCCTCGCCACTCCCCTCATTTCCCGAGAACGCGTATTTGTAGGCGAATTAGCAACTCTCGTTGAACGTTCCCTATCTCTCCTACCTACTCTCAAAGCCTTCAATGCCACTTCCTTTACCCTGAAACAACTCGGTGGGATCCTCGGCCGCCTCCATGTGAACGACAAGACTTTGAACAGGATCTTCTCTATTCAGAGTGGATTCAGCCAATTCATCATGATGGCCATGTTCGTCCAGTCTTTCTGGTTCGGCTCCACCCTTGTTCGTTCAGGCAAGATCGCTCCCGGCACCGTCATGGCTGTCTTCTGGGCCTGCCTCATTGCGACGTCCAACCTGCAGATGTGCGTACCCCAGCTTATCGCAGTTGGCAAAGGCCAGATTGCCATGTCGGAGCTCCTTACCATCGTCAAGGAGAACGACGAGGAATGTGCTAGGGCCGCTGCAAAGAGAGGAGGAAGAAATCACCACCTGCGCAAGATCGCACCTAAAGTCTCAATGCGGGGAGAGTTCTCACTCTCCGATGTCTCCTTCTCTTACCCTTCTCGACCCGACAAATGCGTTCTCAAGAACGTGAACATGTTCATTCCAGCAGCAGACATGACTTTCATTGTCGGCGGCTCAGGTTCAGGGAAGAGTTCGATCGCGTCTTTGTTGAGTGGGATGTATCATTTGGATGGGCCCGCTTCAAAGGACAGTGAAATAGCGGAGAAAGTGGACAGATTAAGGAATGTTGGGAGCTTGACGGTGGATGATCAGGAAATGAGGTTCCTCGATGAAGATTGGATTAGGGAAAATGTCGGAGTCGTTGATCAAGGTATGTCTTCCATTTTTAAGCTTGAATATTCTCTAAACGGTCGTTCCTTAGGCTCTGTACTCATTCTATCCAACCACTCCATTCACTACAACGTCGCTATTGCTCTCGCTTCCCTCTCCCGTTCACCCGAGGCAGTCACCCGAGCTGAAGTTGTCAATGCCTGCCGCGCAGCATTGATGCACGAGTTTATCAGGGACCTGCCTGACGGTTACGACACGATTCTCGCTGATGACGAGGGTGCTGAAGATGGCAGCAGCGACAATGACAAAGGTGGCATTCGCCTCTCTGGAGGCCAGAAACAGAGATTGTCCCTTGCTCGCGCTTGTTTGAGAAACCCCAGAGTTCTGATTCTCGGTACGTATCTCCACCCCTTATATTACGGGCACGAAACTGACTGCCAACTAGATGAACCTACATCCGCGTTTAGATCCTCCCTCTCGTCAGTTGATTCTGGCTGCCATGAGGAACTGGAGGAAAGGGCTGACGACGGTAGTTGTCACACATGATTTAGGCGATCGTGAGTCGTCTTTGTACTCCCAGCGTCCACTGACTGACCATCTACTAGCTTCTGATCCCTCTGTCATCCCAGGTGGTACTATTCTCCCACGCGATTTTGTCTATGTCATGAAGGATGGAGAAGTTGTTGAGAATGGATTCCGTTGTGATCTTGAGCAGTTCGAGGAGGGCGAGTTTAACAGGTTGGCTGCACTCGGATCCGGAAGGCCAAAGTCTCTCTCTTCGTATCTGTCTGAAGCAGCAGACTTTGAAGAAGACGAGGACACTCTCTCCTATGCTTCTTCCGACTACGAATCCGATTCAGAAGATGATGCTCCCCGTCATCGACGTAACTCGGCCGACTCTGAAGCTTCTCGTCGTCGCACACTAGCAGCCAAACACGCCTCCTACTCCGTCAGAAATCCCCTCTCTTCTAGGCTGACAGCTGGTCTGTCCCAAGCTGGCGGTCTAGGTTGGATGTTTGACGTCGTTGCTGATCTCACCAAGGACACGAGGAAGAGTGTCATTGCTCCTCCAGAGATTGCTGCGACCGATGACCGACGCATCGGCAACCGTACTAGCTTGTTCCCACCCAAACGACCTCTACAGCCTCTCCCTCCTTTGCCACCACTCAACATTCCTTCTACTAATGACAAGACAAAACGACTGAGGAGACCATCTTCAGTCTCGCAGCTGGTCCCTCAGTTGTCACCACGATCTCCCGATTACGAATCCTCTGAAACGTTGGGATCACCTTTGACGCCGGCGTCTCAGGCTACCCTAACTCTCAACACCTCTACCGCCAACGGTCACGCCCGAAAAGCAAGCCGCAGGCTATCCCTCCAATTCACCCCTACCAGTCCTACCTTCTCCAAGTATGAGCTTCGCCAAAACAAGGTTGAAGATGACGACGAATTTGACGAAGAGAAGTTTGTGCTAAAGAAGACTGGCGATCTTGCCAGGGGCCGGACGAAGAGAAGTGCGAGGCGAGCTCATCCCGAAAAGATGGAACTCGACGTTGTCATCGCATCTACTACCCCTGATCCCTCGAATCCTGCTCCCGCCTTCGTACAAAGGCCTCCTCAAAGCATGTTCAAGCTCATTCCTCTCGTCTTACCCTACGTTCCCAACAAGCTCACGCTTCTCGTCGGGTTATGTCTATGTCTCGTCTCTGGAGCAATGACACCCGTCTTCTCCTTCTTGCTCAGCAAACTTCTTTTCCAAGTTTCCACTATCAACCAGGATGCCGTTCCCTCATCTGGTGGCCTGTTTGATGGCGATGACAAAGTCACTGCTATCAACAAGATGGGAGCTCTGGTCTTGGGCATCGCTGCTATCGATGGAGTAGTCATGGGCTTGAAGTATGCATGCATGGAAGGCGTTGGGATGAGGTACATCAAGCAGTGCAGGTTGCGTGGGTTGGAGAACCTGGTGAAGATGGACAAGAGTTTCTTCGATGGTGCCAGAGGAACTGTTCCGCCCACCGCTAACGCCCAACCAGGTACTTCAGCTGCTTCCCCCTCACATGCTCCATCAGTCATCCACTTCACGCAAACCCTCGTCACGCAAGGAGAAGATGCCAAGTCTTTGTTTTCCATATGCCTTGGTCAAGCCCTCGTTGTCATTGCTATGCTCGGTGTAGGGCTTATCTGGGCCATGGTCATCGGTTGGGAATTCACTTTGGTCGGTCTGGCTATTGCTCCAGTATTTGCCGGTGTCATGATTATCCAATCTGGCTTGGTTGCTGGCTGTGAAAGACGCAATCGTACCGTTCGCCGAGAAGTTGGCAAGTCGTATTTCGATGTTGTCAACAACATTCGGTCTATCAGGTCCATGGCTTTATCTTCCTTCTTCCACGAGAGGTTCTTTGGAATGACCGACAAGGCTCTGAGTGTCGGTGTCAAGGGCGCTTTTGTGGAGGGATGCACGTTTGGAGTAGCAAGTGGCTTGATCTACTTGGCCGAGGCGTTGTTGTTCTACGTCGGAGCGTTGTTCATTGCCAATGGAAAGTACACCTACTTGCAGATGGTGCAAGTGTTGAACTTGGTTGTGTTCAGCGTGACGATTGGAAGTCAGTTGATGGCCTTCAGTGAGTAGTGATCTTCTTCATTTTGTTATTTCGGATACTAATGTACTATGATATGAACAGCCAACAGGATAACTCGCGCGATACATGCTTCTCAGGACATGCTCGAAGTCCTTCAGCTCAACCCCTCCAACAGCTCGGAATCCAAAGGTGCTCTTCAGCCTACCATCTCTACCTCTCCTGTCTCCTCTCCAAGTTCCTGCTACCCTCCCAATACCGTCTCATCAGCCATCACTTTCGAAAACGTCTCTTTCTCCTACCCCACCCGTTCCGATGTACCAGTCCTAAACGACTGTAACTTCACCATCGCTCCCGGTGAATCTGTTGCCATTGTCGGTTCTTCTGGTTGTGGAAAGTCTACCGTTGCTTCATTGCTGCAACGTTTGTACGAACCCACCGAAGGTTCCATCCGTATGGGTGGTCCTACCGGTCTTGACATCAGCATGATCGACGTTCAGTGGCTCCGGAAACACGTCTCTGTCGTCTCTCAAAACCCGACTCTCTTTGACATGACCATCGAAGAGAACATTGCCTACGGTCTCGAGGGTGATGTCGATGTCATGGATGTTCGCCGTGCAGCCAAAGCCGCTAATATTCATGAGTGGATCATGACCCTTCCTCAAGGATACGAGACTGTTATCGGTGAAAAGGCTTCGATGGTCTCTGGCGGCCAAGCTCAGAGGATGATGATAGCAAGAGCACTGGCAAGAAAGGATTGCAGGGTGATGATCTTGGATGAGTGCACCAGTGCTCTCGATCCTGAAAACCAGAAGAAAGTCATGGAGACGCTCATGGACGTGAAGGAGGACCAAGAGAGGCAGATGACGATGTTGATGGTGACACATAAAGTGCCAGTGATGAGGATGTGTGATAGGATTCTCGTTGTCGCTGAGGGTAGAGTTCTGGAACAGGGAACCTACGAGCAGTTGATGGAGAGGAGGGGAGTATTTGCGCAGTTGGCCAGTGGGGGTGAATGGCAAGAGGAGTAAGTCCCCGCGTTTCTTGTCTTTTCTTTTCTTTTTCTTTTCTTTATTACTGTATTTGTCGTGGTCTCTGGCATCATCCATCTCATCATCTCTTCCTCTCAACTACGCATACACAAGGCTACCCACTTTCTTTTCTACTCTACCTTCGGTCATTCTGCATTATTAGCGTGTGCCCTGATCTTGCTCTGGATGCTCTCGGGGTGCTACGAAGTTGAAACGTCTCACAACAAGGACTGTAATTTTATTGACATACTTACTGCTTCATGGTTACGGATTGCTACGACTGCTGTATCGATTTACTTACTTACTCACGGCTTGGTACTGAAATATGGGACGATAGTCCTATGCTCTACGGTAGAATTAGTTGAATAAAATGATTCATCTAAAAAGTTGGATTCTGAGATAAGTAAATGAGAGAGGTACTAAGTTCCTTCGAGTCGATGACCTGCCATATCCTATGCCGCTTAAGCGCTCAAGCACCTGTCCATGACTGTATGGGATACGGCCATGCTAGACTGAGAAGAGATAATCAAAAGCGATTAACCACACTGCAGACCGGCAGCTGAGTCTGCAGAAAGAGTCAGGAACCACAGTCTACCCGGCGCACACGTAGTACAGTCCTCAAGCCCATCCAATGATTATTCGTTACTCATATCCCAGTCAGAAGTTAGAACTGATTCTCACTATTGCCTTCCAGATCTCAGAGTCGTCATAAGTACACATAGAAGAACAGAAACAACAAAAACATGGCTACTATACAGAGGTCGGAAAGAGATATGTCATCTGATGAAAGGATATGTGCACCATAATGGTCATAAATCAGTCACAGCAAGTACACGTTGAATTTTTATCGGATTCTTCAAGGTTTTGGGCGGATGTACTGGGAATAGGCGGCTACCAGACGGCAAAGGAATTTCAATTAGAGATGAGCAGAACGAGTAACAAAGATCCTATACTGACCTGTTCCAACTCAAGATCCGAGTCCTCATGACAGTTATCGCAGCAAGACCCTGCGCCTTTGTTTTCACCTTGAGGTTTCGTAGAGCAGTATGATGTCTGTGAGAGGTGTAAGGGCTGAAGAATCTAAGAGTTAACTGCCAAAGTGCATACCTGAGCGACTCGAGATTGCCCGCTTGCCTTGCCGTGGGTAGAACCACAAGCCTGCTCTCGAGCGTCATCGACATCCTTTGTAGCACAGCAACCTCCAGTGCAGGGAGGGTTTGAGTTGGGCTGCTCTTTCTTCTTTGCAATTTGACCATCAACATCCTTTGCAGCACAGCAACCTCCAGCGCAGGGAGGGTTTGAGTTGGACTGCTCTTTCTTCTTCGCAACTTGACCACAGTCTGCGTCCTTGGATCCGCAACAAGAATCTTGCTTGTCGCCGGCGGCAGGTTTGGGACCCGGAATATACGCGTGAGTGCAACATTGGCCGCCTTGTGGGCTTTGCGGGACACAGCATGCCTAGTAAGCGTTGGTATGGTAGCTTAAGCACTCGAATGAACAATATTTACCTTTGAGTTTTCCTGCATGCCATCGGATGAGCATTTACACTCGTCCGAGTTCCTACACTCCTCTTTCTCGCTGCAGCATTCACAAAGATCACGGTATCGTTCCTCCAATCCAACTTGAGCTTCTTCATCCGTGCGACAGTGCGCACAGCACCCTCCATCAAAGTCTGGGTCTCTGACCCATTTCAGCAACTTGATTCCTTCCCAAGCAAAACTCAAGCCGAGAACGATAGACGTCGCGCTATCCACCCACCAGCCACCTCGCCACAGTTTGAACACCAAGGCGCCTACAAAAAGAACGATGGTGATCTGAATGCAGGACAAGGAACACTGGGCTTCAGCTTGCATAGCACTGCTGTTGAGTGCTCGAGCAAGATATCGCTTGGGCAACCAGATGATGATCATCAAAACTAGGGCTGAAGCGGAAACTGCGAGGGATTGGGTGGATGATGAAGGTTCAGCATGGCGTACGAGTCCGTAGATTGCAGTTCCTTCAGTAGCAAGTCCTAGCGAGATCAAGAGCCAAGCAATGCACGTTGAGGCGATTTTTTCGACTCTGAAAGGCTGGGTTGGTAAAAGATGAATAGCGTATAGTAAGTACACAACATACCTGAGCTCCCTAGCATCGAGCTTTCGGCCTCTCTCCTCTCCAGGCTTTGCGATATGCCTGAAACGCCATACCACTAAGATTGAGGATATCACTTCGATACCAGATTGGACTCCAAAGAAGATGAGCGAACGAGAATCTGCGTCTGCTCCCAAGCCAATGGATACCCCGCCCTCTGCACCGTTGTAGATGATGCTGGCGATACTGATGGCCAAGGCGTATTGCTGCAGACGGCGATAAGAAGGGGCATGCATCCTGGGATAAGGAAGAAGGGTGGTCAGCTAACCCTACTTATATATGGATGCTTCGACAATGCTTTCATGCTTCTACCGCTTTCAAGTAAATTAAATGGCGCAACTTCCCCTCAGAATCTGACAGAAATGCCTCATTTTCAAACCAAATATGTCATGCAATTAGACGGGGGACGAGGATGAGCAATCAGATCCAGCAGACGGACAGCTTGAAATGAGATGAAGCCCGTTACTAGAATCAGATGGCAATGAGACACAACGATATCTTGGGTTTAGATCCCACTGTCGGTCAGTATTTGCTGGGTAACGATTGAAAGCTTGTACGATAAATGTCCGGCGGGCTTGGTGCTGATATCTAGTCCAACATATCTCACTAACAGTGCTACTGCGAGAATAATACGGAACGTGATGACTTTTTGGGTCAGCAGAATTCTGGGGTGTGGGATGGCAAGCTGTCGTCGCGAGTCGCGACCCGAAAGACTGTCACGTGCGGGAAAAATTCGTCTCATTGTCCGCCGTCGACGATGAGGACATGCTCCTTCTCAACGACGCGATTGCTCTCCACTAGTACCAGGAGGCTGGCGTCTCCCTCCGTCTCGCCCTCCCATCTACCCAAATTCCCCCCAAAAGAATCTCTCTATGTGAAGGACGGAGATATACCTACAGCATCGTTTAGCCCGGCTGTCTGGGCGACCCTCCAACCACCTCCTCCATCCGCACTCTCCGCATTCGTATCTAGGATTGGATTGGATGGCATATTGGGTCAGGATGAAAAAGATATAGAGGTTATTCTCCAGGCGTGTACACATCCTTCGTTTGTACACTTATGGCAAGAACATCATCCCAATGGCGGCAAGACACCCCAAACGAATGCACAGCTGTCAGCAACAGGGAATTCATTAATGGGTTTATTTGCAACGGAGTGGCTGAGGGCATCGTATCCGCATTTACCGACACGAGTGCTCAAAGCCGCGGTGACAGCACATGTGGGCCCGCTCACTTGCGCAAATGTAGCACAAGAGATGGGTGCTACACCTTTACTCAGGTGGCACAGAATGGTTAGTTTTTCATGTCTTTATTAGTTCTTTTGTGATAACAGGGTGAAAATACAGCGCGCTACTATGAACAAACCTGCTCTCCTTCATAACGACGCACTCGCTTCTATCCCTCGTTCCCTCACCGCCTTAATCTATCAACGTCGTTCTTTACCCTCTGCCCGCCAATTCGTCCAATCCTACTTCCTTTCACGCGAAGTTGACATCCGCTCGATGATTAAATTTACCGACCCCAAAAAAGCATTGGTCGAAATGGTAGAAAAGTTCCAGAGGGAAAAGCCAAAGTCGAGGCTATTGAAAGAGACGGGACGATACTCAAATGCACCGATGTTTGTTGTTGGGATCTTTTGTGGTGAGGAGGAGATTGGGCAAGGGTTTGGAGGTTCGTTGAAGATGGCAGAGTATAGGGTAGGTTTTTGACTTTCTCCTCGTTGTTCTCCATATTAACTCTCTTACAAGGCGGCAGAGGATGCTCTTCATCGGGTGTACTTGACTCGAACACCATCTCACCTTGTCCAAATACCCTCGCAAACATTCCCCCTTGGTCTTGGAGACGTTTTCCGCCAGGCTCCAGAACAAGCTTACACCGCTCCTGAACTGGTGCAGTCTGAAATTATGTACGCTAGTTCAGGAAAGAGCTATGCTCCCTCTTCCTTCCAGTCAGATTAAAATATAGAGTAGATACGCCGATATAGCCTATAATAATCATCTAAACCCCGGTGTCCTGTGCGGACTGATCCACGGTCATCATCTACCGCAAGGTAGCCCTAACCCTAAGTAATACGTCGGCGTCATTGCCTCCGCGAATTGAGACGACGTGCACAGCCCCTCTTTTTCTATCTCTTCCACAACCTACTCTAGTCTTTCTGGTTTTCAAACTTCTAAGATGGCAGTACTGTCGCTGCCGTTGAACTTCAACAACTCGTTCTGGTCTCATGATTACCGAAAGGGTGTAGAGGTCGTGTTCAAGAAATTGGAGCAGGTATTGTCCATTCTTTCTTTCCTTAAAGAGACCCTTTATCGACTAGACTTTTTAGGGAGTAGCTGAGAATGATGAAATTATCGCGTTCATAAGAGTATGTTTGATGTTCAATTCACTACATTCATCTAATGGATTGTCTAGTCTAGAGCGGTTGCGGAAACTCAAATGGCCAGCGCACTCTCCAGTCCCCCGACGACCAATCCAGCAGGTACTGCGTGCATTCAACCTTGTTCTTGTAACGCCACTCATACGTGTCTATGTAACTAGGTTCTGGATTCGGCGCGGACGATGGCGCATCCCTTCTGATGACTTTCCGCGGCCTCCACGCTGAAGCGGCCAGTCAAGCCCAAGCTCACTTGAACGTTGCGAAGGAACTCGAGAGTCTTGTCGTAGACCCGTTTGATCAGTGGGCTCAGAGCTACAAGGTACATTCTCAACCACGCTACGTCATACTTGACAACTGCTCATTAAAGACGCGTCTTTGATTCTTCTAGGCCAGAATCAGACAAAGCAGAGGCGTTGTCCTCGAACAATGGCTCAAAACATACGAAGGCGCGCACGGCGAAGTTGCCAAACTGAAACACCAGTATCTCGCCAAAACGAGAAAAGCCGATGAAGCCGAGGATGAGTGAGTTGGCAGTAATCTGAGCAATTGCTGTGAGCTGACACGTCGTGAATTTAGTGCAAAGTTTGCGCCCAATGGTGAGGGCGCAGCTGCTGATCATTATACAACTTCACCCCGTCTTCGCCCTTCAGATGCACGCACGCCTCCTCAGAGGACTGCTAGCGTCTCGGAACGTATTGCTACGCGTCTCAAGGAGATTCAAAAACGTGCAGCAGGAAACATTGCAACATCAGAGAGCAAGGAGGCATTAGTCAATGAGCCGCGTCTGAAAAGGACTTGCCTCCTGTTGACAAAGGCAAAGGCAAAGCCGTAGAAGAGATCGGCTCACCTATCAATATTGGCTCTCCTCTTTCCATGTCCCCCAAACAATCTAGCCACGATTTACGTCCGCCTGAATCCCCCATGCCTCCCATGCCTCCCGAACCAATGCTTCTCGCTGGCTTGTCCTTACCTCCAGTAGCAATCTCGCAATTACTCACTCGCGCTGCAAGCGAACTCAATCTGCGTTCCGTGAGGTTCCCGTTGCTGGGAGAATATCCAGGATGTTTCACAGGTGAAGAATTCGTGGTTTGGTTGAATGAGAACGTTCAAGGATTTGGTGGTAGTTTGGACCGGGCTGAAGATGCGGCAAAAGAGCTCACGGAGAGGGATGGATTGCTGAGAAGGATCGGAGAATTTGGAAATGATTTTGAAAATTCCGATGAAGCGTGGTATCAGTTTAGGCCAAAGGCGAGTTCTACAGAGCCACCAAGTCGTATATCTTCTTGCTAACTAGGTAATTATAGGCATTTGAACTCGGTGGACATCGGTCAGATGCCCACCCTCCTCAATCTCCCATCTCGACCAGTGGAAACAGGCCAGAAAACATCCTTAAACGAACAAACAACTTTGTGAACCTTGTCTCCAAAGCCCTCGCCGCGAATAACTCCAACGAGCCTGCTTGGGTTAAGGCTCGGAAGGAGGCTGAAGAGGCTGATAAAACTTACAGAATTGCTGTCAGGCAGCTTGATAGACAAAGGCTGGGATTGGAGGAAAAGCTGGAAGACACCTTGAAGACATTGCAGAGATGGGAGATGGAGAGGTTGAGAGCTGTCAAGACAGGTGAGTTTGTTTACTTCGATCTATGTTGAGCGCAGACCTAACAAGGATATACACCCGCCAGTCCTTCTGCAATACCAAGGAACCCTCTCCAACTTCCCTAAAACCCTTGAACCAATCATCGAGCGTCAGACAACGCTCATTGCTGCATACCAACCCGAATCTGATCTCACGGCGTTGGTTGAGCGGTATAGGACTGGGCCTTTCAGGCCTCATTCACACCTGTATGAAAGTGTCAACCATGACGAGAGTGATGTTGTCTTTGGTATTGATCTGAGGAAATGGGCCGAAGGAGGATGGATCACTGAAGTCATGAGCCCAAGTGGCAGCGAGGGTGGACGAAAGGAAGAGGTACCGGAGGTCCTGACGGCAATGCTCGGAGCGTTGGAGGACAAGTATAAAGAGCTTGCGAATGATGAAGGTATGTTGATTTTTTTCTTAATTTGCCTCCTTTCAAGACTCAAGCCCGGTCTTAGAGAAACGCAAATCATGGATTTACGAAGTCCCATTGGCCAGCACTCATCGTCTCCGAGAATCCTTGAACGCTGTGTTCCCTGATCATGAGCAGCACAAGGAAAAACCGATTCCAGAAGATTTGTTCAAGCCATATGATGCGCCTGTGATAGCAGCTACGATCAAGCTGTGGCTGTTGGAGCTGGAACCACCAGTTGCGACGTACGAAGGATGGGACGAATTCAGGAAGCTTTATCCGACACATGGTAGGTATCTCAAGGTCGAGGGCGAGGAACCAGAAGGGCACGAGAAGAAGTTGGCCGAGGTCTCTTCGGCGTTGTTGAAGTTACCTCGGGTACAATTATATGTGCTTGACAGGGTTCTTAAACACTTCAAGACGTGCGTGGTTCTTTGCTACACTCCAAGTTTCATGCTGATGAATTTATTGCAGGTTGATTGACACGACGACTACAGAGGAGTCTAATGAGGTTTTTGTTACCAAGTTGGCGTTGTCTGTTGGACGAAGTGAGTGGACTTTGTTCTTGTAGTTTCATAGGTTCTCATGGGATCTTCTACGTGCAGCTATCCTTCGGCCTAAGGTTGAGACAGAGATTTCGATTCAAGATCGACACCCCACACGTCAGTATATATCTACTCTCAATCTTGAATTGAAAGTTCATTCTTCGTCACAGTGCTTTTCATCGACCTCGTCAACAACTACGATGAAATCCTTCCCCCAACTGTCACTCGTAAGAAGCGCGAGTCAGAGCGCAAATTGCCTGTCAGGAAACGGACGGCCATGGTAGACATGAGGTCGACCAGGAGTAACAGGATCTCAGCCAGCGGTCTTCATCATTTCCTACCAAAGTCCGATGTCAAGTCGCCTGAAATTCCACCTGTTCCTTCACTTCCATCTACCATTTCGCCAAGTAACTCTGTCCCTCCCCCTCCACCAATCGTACCTCAGACTGGTGCTATACCTCCCCCGCCGCCAATTGTGACACAGAGCCAGACTGGCGCTGTTCCTCCGCCACCGCCTCTCGTTCAGCCCAAACCTATACCACCACCTCCATCCTTGGAAAATATTACACCGCCGGTACCTCCACCGCCTCCACCAGCTGCTCAACCTTCTGCAGATGACGATCTTCCACCAAGACCTGCATTTAAAGAGCCTCCTCCAGAGGACGATGATCTTCCTCCCCGTCCCACGTTCAAAGAACCACCACCCGAGTCTGAAGATGAGGCTACCCCACCACGTCCCAACTTTGCGGAGCCACCATCAGAAGAGTCGGATTCGCCCAGTCCAGAATCAAAGATGGCCCCTTCTCCACCTCCCAATGAAGAGCAAGGCTTGAATGCTGCCAAAGCCTCGGTCTCTAGATCCTCTTCTGGTAACATTGCACGCTCCGGGAGGATAACGAGGGGTCCTAGGGGTCCTGGAGGTGGGAGTGTCAGCAGCATGGTGCAGAATATCAATAGGAACAGTCTGCCGGGGTCACCGACGTCACCTTCCAGCCCTAGCTCGAAGAGGTTCTCGGGAAGCGCCGGAAGTGGGTCCGGAAGTAGACCATCGAGTGTATTGGGTAGGTCTGCGGCGTTTTCGAGGAGAACGATGCACAGTGATGCTGAAGATGATGTTGTTGACAGGAAGTAAGTGAGTTGAGAAGGTTCCAGGTTTAGGATGAACACGTTTTATTGTTTATGGATTTCTGAGTAGTGTGATGGTTCTTTGTCAGTATACTGGGTCTACTCTTTCTCTTAGTTATATGCTCTATGAGTATGGTGTTGTTTCTAATTCTTGTGAACTTTGAAATGTCCTACAATGTGATGTCGTAGTTAAATTTATTCGCCCATGGACAAAGTCGCACTGCCTTCGTTCTGCTTCTCTCCTCCACATGTGATCACCTAGTAAGGCGCCTACCCGTAGATGCCCTTGTATTCTGCAACTCCGTAAATGGACATTAGTCGAAATAGAACCCAATAGACCCGGAGGCGCCGAATCATTAATTACTTGCGATGTTTGGCATCTCTGCTTTCTACGTCATTCTTCCTCTCCTTCACCACTACACCAACCATGTTCAAACTTCGTGGCTTTCGTGGCCGTCGTATGGGCGCCATTAATCCGGATCGAAAGGGTACCTTTGATATTTCAGACTCGTCCAACGTCCAGCATACCGAAATCGGCGTATGGGACCTCTATGAAGAAATAGTCCCTGAGCTCACAAGACTCCCCTTCTACGAATTCTGGTCGTCGAGAGTCAATGTCGAGTTGCTCTTGGAACTATCCCGAAATGCACCGTTCGTCTGGAGAATGTTCACAGACATACTCACAAACGTGGAAGGATGTTGGTGGTTGCTGGGCATGTATGTCTTCGTCAACTTGTTGTCCAGTCTAATCCCTGCCATAACCCTCTGGTACTCCTCTCAACTCTTGAAAATAGTCCAAACTGCCATTGACGAGCGGACTGTGGACACCTCCCTCCTCATACACATTTGTATCGGCCGCTTTGCGTGTTCCGCCATGAATATTCTACTCAGCAATTTACAAGTCGTCTTCTCGCGTCCTCTTGGTTTTCGCATTCGCCAATTTTATACGCATAAACAGATCCATTGTATGGCCCGGTTGGACGTTCCCACTTTCTCCGATCCATCGTTACAGAGACAGATGCAGAGTGCTTTTGGGATGAACGTCGGGAATGACTTGGCGATGAGCACAGTGACGAGGACGATGAACATTGTGACGTCGGGGACGCGACTGGTCTCTCAGTTGGGAGTTCTTTTGTCTGTGTTGAGGGATCAAACCGACGGGCCTCTTTTGGCTGTCATATGCTTTGTACAAACAATATTTCAACATTGGCGTAGAGACCAAAGCTGGATAAAATCAGAAGGTGAGTGATACTTGATACCTTATTGATTCTCGCTAATTGTGTTTTGGACTCAGTGTACGCAGCTACAACCAGAAACGATGATTACCTGAAAATGGAAGGGATTAAGCAGGCTATAAATTCAGACCAACATCGGAAGGAGATTGTTGCTGGAAATATGGGGAAATACATGCATTCCGGTCCGTTCTCTTTCCTTCAGAATGCTTTCCAAGCTTAATCATCAAGTCTCCAGAATATACCAGATGCTCAACGACTCTCGGAGAAGCTGCAGCCGATTTCAACACTTCATACTACCTTTATAAACGACCTACCTTGCTGTCTTTTTTCCCTTTTATGAACGAAATATGGAACGAGTTGCCTCAGGTCGGTGTTTGTCTTTCTTTTTCTTGGCTTTCCTTCTAAGCTAAGAGTAACGATCACCAGGTTGTATTTGCTCTTCGAGCCGTCCAGCAACCATCATCTATACCTCTTTCACTGGCTTCTTTGACTCTGATAACCTCCACTACAACCAGTTTTAGTAACAGCCTGTTGAGGTTATTCCAGCAGGGAGGTAGTATTGCAAATCATTGGGCGGATGTGAGGCGATTTTATGAAGTCGTTGCGGTCGAAAATCGCGTCAGAGATGGGTAAGTTCTCCCGTGTCCACGACGGATAGAACCTAGCATCAATTTTTTTTGTCTCGAGACAGGTCTTTCCCATTCCCTGAAAATCAGAAAGAGATGGAGTTGTCGGGTGTGCAACTGGAATTTAGGTATGTCCGCATTTATTCACAACGCAGCCTTGTTGTGACTGAGAACTCCACGATTATAGAAACGTATCGTTCAAATATCCAGGATCAGCATCATACGCCTTGCAGAATGTATCGTTTAAAATCCTGCCGGGACAATTATGTGTACGTCTACTCCACTCTCCCTGTTTCTGCATCCCTGATCCACTTTCGTGTACAGGTCATCGTTGGCAAAAATGGTTCGGGTAAATCAACAATACTTAAACTACTAATGAGATTGTACGATGTCGACGAGGGACAGATCCTCGTCGATGGACGTGACATCCGAAGCCTCAAGTTGGAAGATTTGAGAAAGGCTACAGCAGTACTTTTCCAAGACTATACTCTCTTTCCTTTATCCGTGAGCATACCTTGAACTATTGCTTACCTATTTTTTGCTCATCTTATCACGACGTTAAAGATCAAACAAAACATCGCCCTCGGTGATCCCTCAACCACGCAAACCCCTAATCTGGACGATGTTATTGAAGCAGCCAAACTAGGCGGCGCACACGACTTTATCTCTCGTTTACCAGAAGAATACGATTCATTCCTCGACCGGCCTGTACGAGACGTTTACTCGGGCTTACCAGAGGGAACGACAGCGCTTTTCGGTAGGGAGGTCAATTTCAGGGGTGTGCGGGGTAGGATTCAAAGCGGAAGGGGAGGAGGAGCAGAAGCTATGGGTTTGAGCGGGGGACAGGTGCAGAGGATCGCTCTGTGAGTACTTGGATCCTCTTTCTTCTGTCATCCGTGGTCATTGGCTAATGAACGGTATCTTTTCAGGTCACGGACATTCATGAGGTCGTTGATAGAGTCGCAATCAGCAATTGGACTCTTGTTATTCGACGAGCCGTCCGCGAGTCTGGATCCTGCTGCTGAGCATGGTACGTCTCGGCGTTTTTACTGTTCAGCCATACAATAACGTGTTGCTCTTATTGGCGTAAAAAGACCTCTTCGAGCGTCTCCGAGCTCTGCGGGGCCAGAAAACAATGATCTTCTCTTCTCATCGTTTCGGGAATCTGACGAAACACGCGGATTTGATTCTGTGAGTCCTGCTCTGTTTGTGGATTGGGCAGGAGGCTAACTTGACCATTGACGTTCCAGGTATATGGATGATTCATCTATAGTGGAAGAAGGCTCTCATAACGATCTTTTGAAGAAGAATGGAGAATACGCTAGGATCTGGACATTGCAAGCGCAGGCATTTTTGTGATTCACCTTACAGTTTGTCCTAGACTTATCAGAACACCGGAGTATTGGAAAGTCCAATCGGACTCCTAGTCCAAGTCCATCGCTAGGGTACACGGTGACGCGCTGTAGCACTATAGTCTGTACTATGTAGACTTGCCGCGGGTCGGCGACTTGGACCGGCGGTCCATGCGGTCCATCCGCATTCTCCATAACTCAGACTTATTACATGTATAAACTAGTTGGATTCGGAACAAACCATTACTTAGGAATTTTCTTTCAGATCAGCGCAGTGCCTCCAGTTTCATTGATGAGTTTATTCTTGGTAGGAATCAGATATGAACAGGAACGCGTCTCGACACGCCAAGACCACGAGATCACACGATACACGTGCCCAAACTTGACGAATCTCGACCACAACAACTTCAAGTTGAACATCCATCTTTTGAACCATCTCCCAGGTATCTACAACCATGATTTGCAGTGGCTTCTTTCTAACCTACTAGTTGTGCTATCCAGATCATCACTGTCCCCTGAAATCCACGTCTGATCATGGCCGAAAAACTCGACGCGCCAACTTCCTCATCTACCGATACTGGTTCTGGTCCCAGGGGTGCAGCTGACGGCGTAACGCCCAAAGCCATCATCAAAAACGTTGATATGAGCGAGGAGATGCAACAAGAGAGCGTTGACATCGCGTCGTCAGCCCTAGAGAAATACAACATTGAGAAAGACATTGCTGCACAAATCAAGAAGGAGTTTGACCGAAAACATGGGCCTACATGGCATGTAGTTGTTGGGAAGAACTTTGGAAGCTACGTGACTCATGGTACGTTATCCAAGCTTGAGATTTCTTGTTCCTATTTTCGTCTATTTTTCCGTCCTTTGGACTTTCGATTTATGTGTCATTCTCGCAGTGCTTTTGGACGTGGATGCTAATTCTTGACATTTACAGAAACCAAGCATTTCATCTATTTCTACGTTGGATCCCTCGCAATCCTCATCTGGAAGTCATAAGATCTCCATGCCATTCCACTAAAGGGGGTTTCACGACTTGTACGATTTGTAGTTCGGGAAGGTGGCATGGAGCAGCTACATTAGATTGCAGCTATCTACTTACTGGTGTCGGTTTTGAAAAACGTCGACATTTTTACACTTTCCACGCCACAACTGAGGACTCTTAGACTGCCTTTCGACATCGAGCATGGTCGAGCCCTCAGTATCGCGTCTCAACGTCGTGGAACTGAATCTGACCTAATGAGGTGTATATGCACACATGATTTAAAGGCAACTTTCTTCGATTCCAACATGTCACATACAACATTGCATGACTTTCAACTTGAACGAGTACTCAATGAAGGTACTATCGTTCTCCCATACCGAAAGCAGTTCTTTACATTCCTTGACGGTAAACAGAACCGGAAAAAGGCCGTCTAACTCTGCTTGGAAGTATACCTGCATTGAATACTGCAGCAGCACAATCTACTACACCTGACGGACGACTGCAGACCATCATTCGCATTGAAAAGACTGCATTTTCCAGTGACTGTGGAGATGCTTTCTTCAGTAACGAAACGGACGCTGCATTGATCTCCAAAATCAAGCAGGTAGAGTCTACCGATATTGTGCGTATTCTGTTCATCAATGATATCGTCTGGCTTATCCTGCTCATTTATCACTTGCAACGTCAAGGAAATAGTACAGTTGGTACCAAGGCTGGTTGTCATCGTCGCGTTCAGAAGAGTTGCAACCTCAGGGAGACGTGAAAATTAATGTTATCTGTCCAGCTACGGAAGTCCACGTCAGAAAAGTGAGCTGGTCATGTTATCGACATCGATAGGATAGACTCATGGCCTCCATGGTCTTCTAGTACTCTAAACAGCGTTCTATCCTTGTACGCGAAACTCCCGAGTTGTACAAAAGAATCACAGAACCATACATTGCCAACTTTCCTCCATCTAGAACGCAATGGTGTGTTATCATCCAAGTCTAGCCTATTTCATCCCTCCCATCATGTACTCAGGGTCACAGAAATCCTTTCCGGTCGTGCAGAACAAAACAAGATCCTATTCTCCTCTCCAGAGTTCGTCATACTTCCCGACATGAAATGGGATTTACACACAGTTGGAAGTCTCTACCTAGTAGCCATCGTGCGCGACCCAAGTCTACGTTCCTTGCGCGATCTTCGTGGTGATCTGGAAGCCGAGTCGCCAGAGACGAAGAAACGCAAGATAGATGCCAGCATTCCTGCACCTGGAAGTGAGGAACCCAGTGCCGAGTCTACGCCTGCACGAATCCACCCTCTTGGCCATATAGGGCTGCTCAAGACAATTCGATTCGAAGCCTATCGCGTAGCGGCAGAGAAATGGGGAATTAAACCCGGTGGATTGAGGATGTGGATTCATTACCAGCCTAGCTATTGTAGGTGTTCCTTCCTCTTACAGCCCTACGCGTACCTGATTAATTCGTTTTCCTGGCTTAGATCATTTTCACGTTCATATTGTGAATGCTGAATACGAAGGAGCAGGAATGGGGATGGCTGTTGGTCAAGCGCATCTTTTGGAGGATGTTATATCTCTTGTGAGTCACAATTAACCATAAATCAACTCGTAGCTAATTTTCTTACCTGGGGTGCAGCTGGAGAACAGCCCTCGTATTTTTGAGACGATTACACTCACATACGGTCTGGGAGAACAACACGGGCTGTATGCGCCAATGACTGCGGCACAGGGAGAGTGGTAGTACGAGGTGCTCGATATTTTCTGAAATTCTTGTCAGACAAAGATCCAGTTCAGAAACGAGTCAAATTTGAGCCAAAGTTATTGTGAAGTAGTAAAGAGATGGGTAACGTGTGTCAGAATAGGGTATAGGAATGCGCAATCTACAAATCTAGAAGAGTATAGTACTACAAAACTGATGGAAGCGATACAACGGCAGAGTAGTACAAAAGGTATCAATGTGATGTGCTATGCTTGGTAAGGAAGCGAAGAGAGAAGGTCTGAATTGTGTAGTAGTCTGAGTCCTCTAGCTATTGCCTGCAATTTGCAAGAGAACCCTGGTCAGACACGTGTTTCGATTGCGAGACAAACAGATAACGATGTCCAAATCTCCGGCATCCTTAGCAGGAGCGACACCAGAAAACTCAACCCCACCATTCCTCTGCAGACTGAAGTTCATGAATTTCGGTAAAGGCGCCCCAGATGCCAACTTGGCGATAAGGTCTTTTTGTCGCAATTCTGGCGACTCGGTGGGAGGCAAGGGAACTTTGAACTTGAACTGTTCGCCAGCTCTGATGATCATCCTGACTGAACCTTCCCGTCCATGGCCAGCTTCAGAAGATTCCAGGGAAGAGAACGATGAGCGCATATTGGTTGACACTGTAAGCATCGACGTGGCGTTATTGACAGGTGCACTGTCTGATCCCAGAGCACGGACATATTGGATACCGACTGAAAGATCGTCGGAACTGGGGCTGGGTTCGTTGTTGACCTTCTGCTGCCAGACACGGGCTGTGGCAGTCTGGCTTGTTATCCTAGTACGACTTGCGACTGAACCACCTGATTCTGGGGAAGAAGACCCGGGACTTCGTGGACTAGGGACGCGAGTAGCACTGGTGAAAGGTACCAGACGGGGACGAGTGGGTGGTAAATCTCGACTTTCGGCAGACAGACTAGACACTCGAGTGGCAGTTTGGACTATGGCTTCCTTGGCGTGCGTTTGTATTGAAGCTAGAGAATCGCCAGAGTCTGCAGACAGCCTTGAGGCGGGTAGACGATCAACGAAATGAACCGTGGCCGGGCTCTAAAAGACAGTTAGTGATTGCAAAAGAAGTTGTAGGAAACCAGCTTACCGAGATGCTGGCTGGTGAATCGCTCACTAACGGACGAGACGAGGAGCCGGGATTATCTGGTGATGTGTTGAGAAGAATCGGCTTTCCAATGGGGAGACGATGTGACTTGACGATAACAGGAGGCTTGATTTTGATAGTGCCGCATTTGTCGCTGACATGACGGACAGTGGTTCGTATCCTGCTCATGAACTCGCTCTTCTTCATCAACCCAGGACTCTGAATATTACTGAAAGAGCTGTTGATATTGCTGTGTGCAGGAGATGGCCCGGCCGCTGGAGGAAAACCAATTCCGAGTCCGTGAGGCTTGGGCGAGCGTGGAAGATCCATACCACCCCGCTGCTTTTCAATATCATCTGTCTGCTCGTCAACACCATACCACTTCTTGTCAGTCTCTGACCACCATTTATAAGCTTCTGCACCAGTGAGAGCAGTGTCTTGTACCCGCGAGACACGTCTGCAGGCAGCTAATATGATTGCTAGCGCACATACACCTCCTATGATCCCGAGAGCAATGCTCACACCTAAAATAAGTTTTCGATGTGCAGCCAAAGACAGTGCAGGCCTATGATGCCGATTGCCTTCAGCAGTATTCTTCTTTTGAGCGTCATACGCCAGCGTAAGTGTGGAATGGGATGTCGTGTGAGTATAGGAAGAATAAGCTGTGAACGTGGTCGTAATCAAAGAGGATGGAAAGTCGGAGGGCAAGCGACCTCGGATCTCAAAGGCAGACGAGTCGTAGGTGAGATATTTAGTCGCTTCTGGAACATCGTACGACACTGTCAAGTTGATAGTGGAAGGATTATCGCCTGTCGCATTGGAGAAGTAGGGCTGGATAAAGAACGAGACATTCCCGTCCCCTGGCACGTTAAAATTCGGAAGCTGGTCATCGATGAAGAAAGATGGGACCACAGAGATGGAGAGACGCGTGTGAAGAGTCTGATTGAGCGATGTCAATGTGACGGGTAGATGAACACCTTGGACGGTTTGGCGCTCTTGCCCCTCCGCATTACCAGAAAGAAGTCGGCGGCCTGCATCGTAGCTCAGCCAGTCATCATATCCAGAGGTGTCCACGTCCAGCCACGATATGTCAGACGGATGAATGGGTTGATCATCTATTTGAACGCCGACGAAATCCGAAGGCGATGAAAGCGTGAAGTTGAATGGAGTATGAGCGGTGACGTTGATAGTCGGAAGAGACTCGCGGTGCGTGGATAAATCGTGGTCTGCAATCATGATATCGAACGGCAGTGTGCTAGCAGTGTATCCGTCTTTGTCGGAAGCATGAAGGGCCAACGCGAAAGTGGTAGGCAAAGGAAGAGACCCAGGGCCAGGTGTAAAGCCGCCAATGGTTAGTTCAGTCCTGTTCCAATCCATGAAATCCGGTAAGATAGAACCGTCTCGTTGCGTGACATCGTAAACAACATTGTCCTCGTCATTCTTGAACGTTTCACTGGAGAAGCCTATGCTAAAAGACCACGCATTTGGGATACGTAGAGCAGGAACGCCGGTCCACAGAGATGAATTTTGCGAGATTATGAAGACAGATGATAGTGATGGGTTCTCCTTGTAGAATTGCTGGTCAAGAGGGATGTTGAGAGTAGGTGCTGGCTCGTCTGTAACGTAGATGTTGCAACTAGAACTTGCTGAAGAATCGTCTTCGTCGCTAGCGGTAACTGTAACCTCGGAATATCCTCGATCTTGTGACGAGGCCGTTCCACTGAAGGACTTGCTGCTGGCATTGAAGGAAAGCCAATCGGGGAAAGAAGCGGTGAAGCTGGTGTCGGAAGTAGAAGTGAAAGTATCCGGAGAGATAGACCATTGGTAGGATTGTCCCACTCGAGCGATTAGAGGAAGTTGCTCATCGAGCGGGTTGACGACGGAAACGCTCGCAGAGACTATAGCCGGTATTGTGATGCCGAGTAGAAGGAGAAACATAGCGAGCTGAACAAGGCGAGCACACTGTTCGACTTGTCCGCAAGAACAGCGTTGGAGTTGTGCACAAGTTGAGATTTTCACGTGCCACATTTTCTATCAGACAACCCGTAGCCCAAAACTTTAGTCTCCTCTATCGTATAATCGTATACCTAATTACTTACACTTGTACAGGGAGATATTCTAAACAAGAACATAAATGGAAAACTTTTAGCACAAGATTGAAACAACACTGCTTATGTATCCGTAAAAATATATGGCGGGCGTCAAAGATGCATAAAACATGAAAACGTCAATATCATAACTCTTTAGGCCTTTAAGCACCTGGGACAAAGGCGGATAAACCAGCTGCCTGAACCTTTGAAGCATCCTGGGCGTTGAGGTGACCTATGAGCTGAATGAGCTCCGCCCTGATCTCATCCCCAACCTGATCAGGTCCATTAGGATCAAGGACTATTGCGAACACCGACAGCAACTTGTCCATGTACGGACCAAGAGCTTGAGGATTTGTTCTCGTGAGGTGGAAGATGGCGCGAAAAACTGGCCTGTTCTCCAAGTAATCATTTTTGAGGGGAAGAGCATTAATGAACACGGGCAGAACTTGGTCCAAGGGAATGGCGGCAGTGTTGCGAAGAATGAGACGAGCAACAGCGCCAGCGGCATTGTCCTTGGCGTTCAGCTTGGGAGAGGGAGATTCAGGCGTGATGTCGAAGAGGGGTCGGAGAGCACCGAGGAGAGGAAGATATTGCTGCGATAGATCAACCTCAGAGTACTCGACAAGAAGACCAGATGCAAAGGCAGCATTGCTAAGCACCTCAGCATCGGGGTCGCTGAGAGCCTGGTAGAAGAGCTCCAGCAGCGGCTCTGTGGAAGGAGTCACTGCGTTCTTCATGCCAGCAATGATCTCGGCCAAGCAACCAATAGCTGAAGAGCGGTCGCTGAGAGAGCGATTCTTTTTCTGTGAGAATATCATCAGTAACGGAAGGAACGATAATCCTATAGAAACTCACGTAGTATTTAGCAATGAGGGGGAAGAAGCGGTTGAAAGCTGGGGCAAAATCGGGGCCCAAAATGTTAGCCAGAGCAGCAACGAGGTCTCCAGCAGAAGAGATGAGGACAGAGTCGTATTCAGCCTGGGCTTCAGGTGCTTCCTCCTCTTCGTCCTGATCAGGATCTTGCTGGCAGAATGCCTTTTGCTCGAGGATCTGGATAGCAATGGTGCTGATAGGCTCGAGATCTGTAAATTGATAATGGTCAGTGTCGGTTAGAAGACAGGTAGAAAACGCCACGTACGGCCTTCGATGAACGCAGGACCAATTTTGTTCATGGTCTCAGCGAGACTTACACATAGAGCAGATACAACAGACCTGGAGAAAGACAGTCAGTATTGGGTCCGCAAAACACATGATAGAAGGGAGGTCAGAATAGTTGGAAAAAGTGGTCTCATGCACCGATTGGTGTCGAAGTGAGCTGAGTTAAATTCTCATCACGAAAAAGATGATATATATCAAATCAGTCGAGAAAAAACACTCACTTGTTGTCCTCAGTGTCATACATTTCAAGAAGAGGAGGGAGAATGTGACCAATGAGGTCCTTGACAGTCTGCTGAAGAGGGACAGTCTAAGGAGAAAGAAGTCAGCCGTAAAGCCAAACTCAAGAACTACGGACCAAACCTACCACGTTAGCACCGGCCTGCCACTCCTGAGGATCACTCAAGTCGTAGAATGACCTGACAATCTCGAGCAGGGAGTCGAGAGCACTCTTCCTAATGCCTTCGTAATAATGGTTCAGGAGAGCAACCAGTTCAAGAGCACAAGACTCGACGTAAGGCAGGAAGTGTCCCTGTGTGGCAGAGAAGAGAGTACCAATGGTATCAGCAGCAATCTCCTTCTCAACAGCAATAGCACTGTTGACGTCCATCAACTTGTCGAGGTCGATGTCCTCGAGCTCAGCGACTGGCATGCCATTGGCATCGACTTCATCAGTGATAGTGATAGCGTTGGATGCAGACAGACCTGTGCCGAATGCTGCAGAAGCATCTTGCACGGAAGTGGCAAGATCATCGCCACCCTCTGCCTGTTTGCAGCTGGCCAAGAGAGGAGGAACGACCTGAGGAAGATACCCAGCAAACTCATCACCAAAGACCCTTGCCATAACACCGAAGAAGAGGAAGCTACATTCCCTCAACCTGGCACTGCCCATCTCAATGCCCTGGAAGGCCTGAGTCATCATGGTCGGGAAGTAAGGTCGGAACTTATCCTTGCCGACAGCCTCAGCGAAGGTACCGACAGCATCCATGGTGATGCCTCGCAATTCAATCTCTTCACCTTCGCCTGTGAGGACGAGGAAATGTTGAACACGTTGCATAGTCGGCTCGAAGTAAGGAACGAATTGCTCTTTCGACGCGTGTGCAGCACTGCCAATAGCACCAGTGACGACGGCCTTGACCGACAATGGTGCAGTCTCAAGGAGACCGGAGAGGCGTTCCATGATGAGCTGAAGGTATTGGTCGATGACATCGTGAAGAATTTCCAAGAGAGCATCGAGAGCAGTGCAGGCAGACTTTTGAGTCTGGGGATCGTTGATGAGGTTCATGATAGCCTAAGGAAGCATTGAGACAGGGAGTGCAAAAGTTCTGAAAGATACAACGTACAGGAACAAGGACCTGGTGTTTAGCAACACAGTCCTCCTCCAGCCACTCGCAGAAGCAGCTGACAGCTATACATGTCGCCTTTCTGACACTAGCATCACTGTCTTGGAGACCAGCCTCGATGATTGGCCAGACTTCATTCATAAGAGGAGTCATGAATTCGCTGCATCCCTCGACCGCGATCCCTAGAGCAAGCATAGCACCGCGACGTTGGGCCGCTTGCGGAGCAGAGAAGTATTGCACAATCAGGGTGCGCAAGGCAGGGAATACCTGGGTAGGAGGAAGACTCGTTGACAGGCCATCGATGATACGAAGCGCAGACTGAAACACGGGATTAAGAAACAGCAAGACGTATAAAACCAGAGTATACTCACTCTGGAAGGCGCATCTTCGTCAACATCTTCGGGTTCTTCCTCGGTGGTGATAGGCATCAAGTGCTCAAGGATTTGAGGGGCGAGACCGAAACTTTGAAGTTTTGATTTTTTACTTCGAAAAAAGTCAAAAAATATGAGCTGAGATAATTCAGATATAACTTACTATTGGACAGTCCAATTGAGGGCATTGAGGGCCAGGATTCGGAGCTCAGTTTCATAGGCACGATTGCCACCACAACGGAGCAGAAACTCAACAAGGTCAGGAATGATCTTGCTGAGGATAGGAACTTCCTAGGAAGAGAATCAGGACAGAACAACAGGACAACTTTTAGACACAACTTACAAGGATAAGAAGTGTTTCGAGAACATCGAAGAGCTGACGTGCTCCTGCTTCGTTGCCAGTCTCTACACATTGGCCCACAACTTGGATCATAGCAGGAAGAAGGGTTTGGAATTGTGCCTGCCGACAATGAATAAACATCTCGAATGCAGGAGGTAATTTGTCCCACTCACAAGGTAAGCCTTGTCATCAGAGTCGAGGAACTGTGCAATGACAGCCATGGCCCTTCAAAAACTTGAGTGCGGGTGCAGTCAACATAGAAAAAGGACACACACCTGACGGTAGTAATCCGAACTTCAATGCTGTCAGGATCGTTCAGGGTTTGGCTAAACAATTGGAAAAGGGAAGCCAAGTGATCTTGGAAACCCTCGACTATGTTTTCAAGAGCAGTGTACAGCATATATATGCCAACTTCCCTATGCGAAGGGTTGGAGGAGGTGCAGGTTTGCTGGAGGAAGGGAAGCAACTGCGACCAGGTACCTTGAGGGATTTCGATGGCGGCGATGGCAGCTACGACACGAGCAGCAGAGTGCCGTACCAAGGAGCTGTAACATCCAGTTCAAGATTCTAATAAATCAAAAAGCCTTGGAACCATTACTCACTTTGATTCTGCGAGGATCAGTTCTGGGAATTTAGACTTGATCTGTTCCCGTTCATCTTGAGGCAAAAGGGTCCATAGGTTACCACTGTTGTAGGAAACACGCTTTCTGAGCTCAACGGCAGCCAGTTGACGGATCTATAACCGAATTCGCGTCGATTGATGAGAGCAAGAAGAGGTAAGACACGTACAGCTTGGTCCGGGGAACTAGCAATGATGCTGGCGAGAGCAGATATACATGCTGGGTTCTTGTAGTAGTCTTGGTTCAGTTGCGCGGTAGCCTTGCGTGTAGTTAGAGGCAGTTAGACTCCTGAAACGCTAGATAGGACTGAGATAAGCATACAGCTTTGAGAGCGTTCGTATCGTTAGAGGTAGTTTGGACGAGCAAGTTGTGCAGTCCTTGGACGAAATTGGGCTGACAAAAGAGATCAGAATGGTGCACAGATGAGATCGTAGACAATCAAGTACTTACATCCATTTTATCGGGATGAAGGAAGGGGATGGAAGGGGAGGATTAAAGGATGAGAGTAAAAGGATAAGACTTCGAAAAACTTTTTTCTGCTGATCCCACTAGCCGAGGCACGTGGAATGCCGAAACCAGCCGCGTCGCGGTCGCGCTTTTTGAACTTGAACTGGACTATTGTTCTCCAGAAAAGCAACAGTGCCAGCTGAGGATATCAAGTCGGCTAGATGATTTGAACTCTGACCACAACATTCATCCAAAGCAGTGTCATCGACGTACTATTCTTACTCCATCGTCTCGTCCCTCGAGGCGCAAAGAAGCCATGGACTAGATCTGTGTCATCCCCTTCTAGCCTTTGACATATTTGCTAACAGCGACTCCGGTTGAGGTCAGAGCATGGCAGATGATATCATAGCAAGAGCTCGTTCAACTGTGACACCAAGCAACGCAGATCCCTCAAGCCCCGAGTGCCAGTGGTTCTTTGGCGCCGCGGCGCATCAGTACACTATCAGGCTTTGGACGAATATCCTTGTCCAGAGCACTCTCGATCGTCTATCATTCCAAGATCCGATGTAGCATAAAGTTGGTCTCTCTCTCCATTGGGCTCATTGACTGTCACTGTCTCTACTTAGAGAAACTCTTGGCTTTGCTTGTATTCTCATGTAATCTATTTTTTGTTATTCCTCATCAGATGTCCTAAACCCCGAACTGCCTTCAGCTTTTCACACCCTCTGTCCGGATTCTCTCCACGAATGATGATCATGTCACCAGCCATCTGTCGAAAAGCCGGATTTCTGACAGCCTTCCCTTTAGACACCTTCTGACATTGCTGATTGCATTTGAATGATTTGCATGTCCGTGCGCCGAAACGATATAAACTCCCTAGGTTTGCAGATGCTGCCAAGGTCTTTCTAACATTCACCTTCCTTTCTTTTTGAGGAAGCGCTCGTTTTTTTTCTCATCACTCCTTTGCCCTCAAATTCATGGATGCTACACCAATCGAAACTACATCATCGATTAATGAACAGTGAGTTGGAAGCTCTTTATGCTGACTGCCTAACGTTGTGCTCTTCAACAGACGATACGAGGAATACTTTCATCTTTTGGGTCTTGGTACGTGAAGCTCCGTTCTTTCTTCAAACATCAATTGCTGAAAGATGTGCAGTGTTCTTGTACTGGGATCACATCATCACATTTTGTGAGCTCACTCCTCCATTATCGGCACTCTTCTGTCAGCTCATCCTACTCAAGCAATGGAAGTCGAATACTTGTGGACTCATTTCGGTAGCCTTAGCAGCTACATGTTCTTTCTAAATCGTTACTTTTCCTCGCTGGGTGTAATAGCAGTCACGGTCTCTCTCTTTTCTAATTCATTAACTGCAGCGGTGAGCAATTATCCCCAGGCCCGTTATATCTCTATCCTGATAGTTCTTAATTGACTATAGAGGTTAGCCAGCGGATTTCCAAACGGTTGCTTCATTACCCTTACAATGATACCCCTCTAGCTGCAAACCTTTTCACTCTTACCGCCAAGCGCTGCTTGTCCTGACTCAAGTCATAGTGTGTAGTAAGTCCCCGTCCGAAAATTATGTCTAACACAAGTGAATGGCCACCCTTTCCAGTCCTGCTCACCTTGCGTATATATGCGCTATATGGTCGAAGCCTCAAGATGTTGGTTTACATGCTGTCGTTTGGATTTTTCTTGGCCGGAGTTGCCTGTGTACGTTTTTCTAACCAGTCAGTCTATTGACCCAAGATATGCTAACCTTGAGCACACAGTTCGCTCTATTCTTCGGAGGACAATCCCAGTCTTCCGTCACCAGCATGGGCTGCCATACAGAGCTCGAATTCCTAACGTATGCCCCACGCTTTTGTCTCTTATACTGGACCTGATATTGTCTCATTCATGAAATTCTCTGTGTTTAGGGCCGTCCGTAAGCAGCGTCCTCCTTGATATAATCATATCTCGCTTCGATATTTACTTGAACACATAGAAATCGCCTCGTCTTGGGAAGCGTTGTTTATATACGACTCCATGCTTTTCATATTAACCCTCAAGAAAGCATACGATGCGAGATATGAATTCAAAAATGAGATGACAAATGTGCCATCGCTGCTGGTACTGGTTATCAGGGATGGTCAGCAGTACTACTACTACTTGCCGCACTTTCATAACACACTGACGACGTCATGCACCTCACCTAGGCTCAATCTACTTCGCGTGAATAACTCCTCCTTGCTCCCGACTTCAGCATCCAAGAGTTGGTTCTGATTCTTCTTCTAGAGTGATGGCCATAGCGAACCTTATAAATATACTCACCTTCTATGTATGTCCCTGTTCTTGGCTTCTCTCAATCTCAAACTCAACCCCTCTCTCACTCCTTTTGTAGCTCACTGGAGTATGTCTTCCTTCATCATCCTCTCTGGGATGAAAACTCGAGAACGACTGAAGCTAACTGACTTGACACACAGCCCTATATGAGAGGAGGTCTATCAACTTTTTCCAGCGCGTAAGTGGCTCGCATTCTCGATGACTCTTTCGGCTCAATTCATTCTTTCTCAAACTGACCAGGGTATCAGTAACCATGCTATCCCGTCTCATGCTCAACCTTCATAGTATAGCAGAGACAGGGCTATACACGTCACATCGAGAAACCATAACATATCAGTTTGGGACACTGAGCGGTCTCTCAGGCTTTGCCTTTCTCTCTGAATCTGATAACGATGATCCTTATCCGGACGTTTTACCGACATGAAGGACAACAACAACGATATACACTGTCAGAATGACTCATGGCATTAATGACAGGATCCTGTACTATTTCTGTATCCTTTTGAAAAGTGCTTGCTTTTGGGACTGTGGATATTTTATGGTAATTTACTGGGATATAGACTTTGAATGTAGCGTAGAAGAAGGGCGCCCTCGACGGACGACATAATATGTATCCGACTGTAAACAGACGTTTGTACTTACTCTTGATACACGACTGGGCGCAATGCTTAGCTAGTACAACTTCATAGTGAGCGCATTTGAAACATTGACGAGTCGTGCATGACGAGTATGGTCAACCTTTTCTGCAAACCTGGCAAATCGTAAGAACAATAGACATTTCTGGGTACATAGACAGTATACAACACGATTAAGAGCAAAAAAATCTAATGGCAGATACTATCAAAACAGATTTACAGGGGCAGATCGTAATAATACACTGCAACGGACCCTAGAAATCAACAAATGATAGTCGTGGTCGGGGAGCAATATAAGTGACTGCGGGTATCATGGAAGTGACTGCAGGAGGAATTGATGTGGTGCCTGGAATACTTAATGTCCAGAGACTATGGAGCGGTGATATCATGGTGATCGTAACGCCTGATGAGATGGCTTGCGATGGATAAGAATATTCTGGGATATTTATGGTTGACCCCCGGCGACGGTGGTAAATGCTAGGATGACATTGGTGATATTAGTGACTCCTGCGATAACGCTGGTGATACTTCGACAGGTACCAGAGGTGTCTGAGGGAAGGAGTGGTGGTGTCTGTGGCTGCTGAGCTGGTAACGGTGGCGGAAGGAGAGGCACTATTGATGTCTGTGGATGCTGAACTGCTAGTGCTACCGAGAGGAGTACCGGTTACCGCGGTGTCTGTGGCTGCTAAACTGGTAGCAGTAGCAAGGCCAGTGGCAGAACCGGAGACGATGATGTTGGGATCACGGAGGTAGCACTTCCAATAACAGAGGTGATGGCAGGAATCGTAGTGCTGATACCGCTGATGGCGGTGGTGACTGGTGGAACAACAGTACCAGTAGTCCCTCCAATAACGGTGGTTCCTGAAAGTACAATCGTAGATGGTCCGTTGCTCGTAGTCGTGGTGTTAGTGTTAATTCCAGGCGTGGTAGTAACTGAACCACCAGGGAGAGTGGTCGTGGTTGTAAAGCTCATGACAGTGACTGTAGCCGTGACTGGCGCTTGGGAGTTAATGGTCTAGACAACGACGGGTGCGATCACAGAACCACCACCACCACCACCACCACCACCAGGTCGCACGACGACGGCCACAGTAGCCACAGGAGCGGCGGAAGCAGGAACGGCAGCGGGTTGCACACTCCCGGGCAGAGCAGAAGGCACGGCAGGTGTGGTGGTGTTTTGCCAACTGAAACGCTGATTGGTGCTGTACGAGATGCAAGACCAAAGTTGGATCTGGTTGAAAAATGAGTCTCGAAGATTATACATACAATCCGATGAAAAGACACATACGGGTTGCCAGGTGCAAGGTTACCATCTGCAACGTCGAAGCATCTACCATGTCTGGCCCAAGCAATATGATCGTCCTGGTTAATTTTCATCAGCATAGGTAGACATACGAGGAGCTGTTCACAATTACCTGGTACTGGAAGAGCTGGTTGATGTTTCCTTGGGAGCAGGTGTAGATCTGCAACTTCTGAACGTTCACGTCATTGCCGTTGGTTACATCAAGACACTTGTTGTAGATCCTGATGTTCCCATTCATGAACGTCCCCTGCGCGTCAAGCCCAGTGCAATTGTTACTGATGACGGGATTATTGAGCCCTGATACAGTTACCTACGTCGAGTAGTCAGTATAAGAATTTCAAAGTGAATCAGATCGGACCTACTAACAGGAGAACTTCCCAAAGACCCAAACTGATGGTGCCACTGTAACTGGATTATCGATGTCAGCCGCGGTGTTATAATAATGGCTGCAATGACTTACAGTATCGTCTGAGAGCTGGCTGCGAGGGTAAACGCTGCGAGTATAACGGTGAAGCTCATCATCCTGTCTGCCTGTTTTTTGCGCTGCAACAATCTCGGCCTTTATAGGCTCACGAAAGAGGATCCCATGTCTATAGACAGGCTCCTTGAATGTTAGGAGGATCCACCTCATCTCACTCGCTATTCAGAATTGGGTCTGGACCCCTTCGTCAGTCGCAGTGTTGAGCCATGCAATAGCTCCTGAATCACTGTTCATACATCTGTACCCCCGTTAATCCCATTCTCCCGGGAAAAATGCATGCGACTTGCCTTTTTGAGCAAAGTTCCATACAGCTGTTTACACAACAACACCGAGACTATCCCTTGAAAGAGCCTCCTGCGTTGCTCCTCCACCAGGAAAGATAGCTTGATTTCGGTTGGGTGTTTGGAACGTCAGTTGAAAGACTCGGTGCAAAAATAGACTAGGCGTACCGCATAACCGCTAACAACTGCTATGACGGGTTCTAATTTTCGCAATCTGATCCAATTTTTCGTGGAAGTTGTCCTTGAATAAGCAAGGTACCGAGCACAAGAGGGTAGACTACTTTATTAGCCTCCGGCACTACTCTACTCCAACTTTCCAAGCTCCTCAAGGGAAAGGTGTAGCTGACCGAAAAGGCGCTATCACCAACTTTTCCGGGTCCCACTAAATTCCAGTAAGTTTCTCGTGTATCCAGATAGCAAAAAAAAAAAAAAACTCACGACTCCAGAGGTATAATAAATGTCCCGCTCGACCATCTTCTTCACTGACTCCATACTATCTGATTCATAAATGATACATGATCCCACTGGCTCTGGTTGACCCTCAGCCTCAAGTGAATCCGGTGTAATCATCATCCCTCCTAGTTCTACGAGTATCGCCAAGAAAAACGCGAAGAAGGAATCAACATACGTTCTCCACACTGTGGCCAGTAAACCAAAAACTCTTACTGACGAACCCAGACTTTATCAAGGGATCAATTTCTTCAAGATGGCGAGCACGAACTTCAAATCTCTTTGCAGCTGAACCTGCCTTGTCTGGTGCATACACGAAGAATTTGTGAAGCTTGGTGCCGGAGTTGGGCTTTGAAGACATGGATCTGCACAGGAGGCTGGTGGCAGGGACTGCAGATACACGTCGACTGCAGGCAGATAACCACATGCCTCCTGGATTGTTGAGGTCGTGGAGGGTCGTGGAAGGAGCTCCGAACACTGTCTCACGATTGACGTCGCGCTTCTGGCAGCTGGCTACTAATGTATCCATTGCAATTTTTTTGCACGGTACATCGCAACCCATACTCCATAAACACTGACACAATTACACTAGAAAATGTGTATTTTAGGTAGACTACTGTATAGTACAACATAAGTAAGTATGAAAGTCCACTAGACTTTTCCCAACTAGATGAATACTTGTAAAGGATGCCTATCAAATGCGTTCGTACCCTCGCTCAGCTCTCCAACATCAGGGTAGAATGGTACCAAAGCATCTGATGCACCCAAATACAGCGCATTGTAAATCCGCCAATAAACCTCCCGAACCTTCCTCGCAGGGTGGAACAGTCCCTGGAGAACATAACTCAGCAGCACACCAGGGCCCAACGTTACTCGCATTGCCTCAATAGCCTCCATGACCGCCCCAATAACATGAGGAGAGGTCTCAAAACAATTCGGCCATACAAGATTCATCAGATGCAACATGGAATCTTCACATCCCAGCCCAGCAACTCCCAAAGCAAGATGCTTCACAATCGTACTAGCCGTCTGACGATGAACCAAATCCCGATCCGTAAGCGCATCTTCGAGCATCGTAACCACCGAATCGCAATAGTACGCCGACTGTGGGCCGACATACTCGAAAACGAAAGCCAACGCCTTCAAGCAACCGGTTCGGACATTCAATTCTGCCGTGCGGTATTCGTTCAAGATCGCTGGGATACAAGTGAAGGGACCACAAGTTTCCGCAACGATGGCGATGGCTACGGTACTGCAGACTCGACTCTGACGTTCTTGGACACGGAGGTTAGTTAAGAGGACGGATAAGACGTCTTGGGGACCTAAACTCTTGGCGATATAGCCAAAAGAGTTGACAGCGGCTCGACGGATGCCTTTCTTGTGTGCTTTGAGCAGGTCGAGGAGTTCAAAACAGATACGCATCCATTCACGGGCGGGAACGAATTCGGCGCCACGATCTGCGATACGACCAATCAAGTTGATGGAGGCTTCTTGAACTTTTTCGTGTCTGTTACGGAGAATGGGCGTCATACGGGGTACTGTAACGGCGACATTAGTAAATGCATAAAAGAAAGATGGTCTAATGGACACTCACAAAGATCTTTCACCGGGGGGTTCATCTGCGTCATACCAACAACGTTGGCAATAGCACCCTCAGCAGCAATGATACTACCCAACGTATCCGGATACTCCTCTCCAAGCTGCTCAAACAGAACAAGACCCAACTTGCTAAGCAGCTGGTCTTCACCACACTGCTTGATAACAACAGCCAATCGACTTGTCAAATCAGCAGCTTGTTGACGGACCTTGGCGCTCTTGTTGTTGAGACGCCAAAGGATAGTTGACACAATCTGGGTAAGATACGGTTTTACCCGAATGCCCAATGCATTGACAACTGTCCCGAACCCATCCAACATAACCTGGTCTTCTGTCGTTTGTTCCTGGAAAGAGTAAATAATGCCATCGACAAGTCTGATTTCCAGTCTTTCGTCGATATCAGAAGCACCAAGGGTAGCGATGACTTTGGTGATGGTCTCCATGACCATCTTTCGGTACGGCTCAGCCTCGTCTTTCAACTCGTTCACAATTCTGCCAACAATCTCCGAAACACCCGCTTTCTGAGCCAACTCGACAGTAGTCTCGACCACCTGCTTGTAATTCCTACGGTCGAGAGCCATACGACGGACCCAGAACGCCTTGAAAAAGTCGGGAAGGATATCGTGTTTGATATAGTTTGGAGTGACACCTTCCGTAGCAGCACACTGCTTTACGACCTTGAGCACAATTTTCTTCATCTCTTCATCCGACGTTTGGAATTCTCGAATAAGGATCACCGTGACTTCTTTGGTATAGTAGGAAGCGTACTCTGGATCCATCAGAGGAATGATGAAACCGATGGCTTTCAAGAACGCAGCCAACCCCTTTCCACGGTGAAGACGAATACCCAACCACAGTGGTTTAAGGACACTGTCGAAGGACTCGATACCATAGGGAGCAGCAGCTTCAGCCAAAGCAGCCAGCCCCAAAGCAGTCATAGTCCTTACTTTCTGCTGTTCGTCGGACAACCCATGCGCGATACAGTCGACGAGGTTACGAAGGTGCGGGAGGACAGCACAACCCATCATAATGGCAATCTGCTGTACAATCCTGATACCAGTGTGTCTGGCCTGCCATGATTTCTTTGACCGGCAGACGGCTTTGAGGAAGGGAAGAAGTGAAGGGATACCCAAGGCTGAGGCGACGACGGAGAAGGCACGAGCAGTGGTGTTACGCACATACTCGTCTGCATGGTCGATATCGGGACGCATGGTGGATATCATGTGTGCAAGACCAGCGGCTTTGGAGAGGTTGGAGATAATCTCACGACCTTCCACACGGGCGTAGTAGTCTTCGTCGATAAGCAGAGGCTCAATGACGACGAGGATTTTGTGGACGTAGGGACGAACAAGGTCATCGAGTTTGTACAAAACACGGTCGATGACTTTGACGAGCAGATGGCGCTCCTGGTCTTCCAGAGTACGCTCCATAAGAAGGGGAAGGATCTTGTCGAAAAGGGGACCTGCACCAAATTCCCGAGCCTTGTCTGTTATTTGACGTAGGGCTGTTTTACGGACTGGAGGGGTTCCGTTTTTAATCTTCAACAAGAGCCTCATAATCTTCCTTTCTTTCATCTCGTCCACGCTCAGCTCTGTTTCATCCTCTTCTTTCAGAATTTTGGCGAAGTACTGCGCATCTTCTGGTTTGAAGAAGGCAAGATTACCGACTCCGGGAATTTCAGTAGGGAGCTCGGGTGCAAGACCAGCAGCAGCGGCCACGGCTGCAGCGTCAGAGCTTTCCTGAATGTGGAAACCACCAACTTCTGTAACCGGGGTGGCCATGAGTTTCCGAGGTTGAACGGTAGGAGCATAGCCAGGAGGAGGAGGGACAGTGGCGTAACCGGTAGCAGGAAGAACAGCGTCGAGCTCTTCGTCTGTAAGATAGCGATTGTGCTTGTCTTCCTGCATGAAGCCGGGAGCATTCATGATAATGGGAACCATAGGAGCATCTACACCACCAGAGGCAGGAGTCTGATCCCAACGCGACTTTTTGGGAGTTTCGGAACCTGTAACTTCAGCTGGGGTAGCATCCCAACGTGAGCGGCGTTTTTTGGGAGCAGAGGCTTCCAAAGCTTCCTTGGACCATTCTCCTGATTCGGGTTTGATGTTGGGGTCGGTGTTTTCGTCGGAAGGGTCCGGTACGTCCCATCGTCGCTTCCGCTTGGAACCAGCAGTAGATTCTTTGGGTTCAGGTTCCATAGCGACATCTTGGATCTCTGCAGCAGGAGGTGTCTTGTCGAGATCCATCTTCATCTTTCCCTCTTCTCTGTCCTTCCTCTCCTTCTCCTCAATAGCCTTCTTCACCCGCAACTCTTCCTGCTCCAGCCGTGCCAGCCTCATAGCCTCCCTGTAGCCACCCTCCCCATCATTTCCATCTTCTGATTGCTGAAAAGCATCTGCACTGTCGAGACCGACCCGGTCGAAACGACGGTTGTGATAGTCAGACTGTCGCGCGGCTATTTGGCGCTTTGAAGCGGTTTCGGCGAAAGGATCGACATTTTCTTCTTCGGCAAGGTCTGCAAACTCCTGCAAGATTTCCTTGGGAGCTGTATACGAGTCTATCAATCGTGGCGAGCCGGGAGAAGACATTATACCTGAGAGATAGTGGTAGTTGACCAGAGAGAGGTGGTGAGTCAGATTCCCACGGCTTTGTCCTCTCCGCAACCATGATTCTCCTAGAGGTGACCTTTTTTTTCGTTTTTATTCCCTACTCGTAATCTAATGCCTGGCTAGTCACACAATGTCATTATCCAGACCACTCTTGGAGAGAAAATTGCAAAGTAATATCCTTGCATTTGCAGTCCTTACATCTCGCTCATTCAGTAAAGACCTTCCTCTCTAGACGTCTCATTTGTAGATTATGACGGTGTGCGATTCCATCTCTCAACACCCGAGCGCAAGACCCTTCTCCTACTCTCTATGCACACTCGTTGCTGGGATCAACTCGTCCAATATGGCGCTCTTGACGTATTGAAGAGGGAGTATGGATCGCTTCTAAAACCATCCTCCGAGCCAGAATATAACGTCAGTCTGGAGATTGACTTGGAACAGATTCCTTCTGGCGCAGGTGTGTCTCGATTTCTTCATGTCTGACGCCCAGCTCACATCACAGCACAGAGGAACGTGACGCTTTCATCTTGTCCATAGCTCTCTTCAAACGCAACGCTCTCGCAGCACCCTTCGAACTCGCGTTCAACACCCAGAAGCAGCTGGAAGCTTCTGGCTCCGGTCAAGGAGAGTTGATGGAGATTCACTATCGCGATGAAGAAGCGATATACGTTCAGGCGTCCGCTGATCGAGTTACCGCCATTTTCTCGACAGTCTTCGCAGATGAGACTGATCGTATCTATGGAAAAGTGTTTTTGCAGGTGTGTTTTCCTTGTATATGCGTCCAACCTGTCCTCTGATCTATGCCATCCTCAGGAATTCGTCGACGCCAGACGTCAACCAGCTATTCAGAACGCTCCTCAAGTCCTTTATTCCAACCGAGACCCCCCTCTTGAAATCCGTCACCTCGCTTTGCGTAACAGTGAAGATATCGGTTATGTTACTTTCGTTCTCTTCCCGCGTCACTTCTCCAACCCCTCGGTCCAACATGCAACGATCTCTCATATTCAGCTTTTCCGTGATTACTTGCACTATCACATCAAATGTTCCAAGGCCTATATGCATTCTAGGATGAGACATCGTGTTGCAGAGTTCCAGAAGGTTTTGAACCGTGCCAAGCAAGAGGTAGCGACCGGTGAGAAGAAGACCGTCACGTATGTGGATTTCGTTCGTTGTTGTGAGGCAGCTACTGACTACTTTCACCAACAGTGGAAGAACGATGGTGTCACGATAAAGTGTAGAATGACCTGCTCCATGAATGTACTTTGTATTAATGCAACCCTTATTTCGGATGGACTTTGGCCTTGACTTCAAACTGACACATTTGAATTCGCAAAACCGCCTAGCTATAGTACAATGGATAGTACATGTACAACAATGAGTGCTTGGTCCTTATCCTACAACACCCTGGAAGACACCCCGAACCTCGGACTCCTACTAACCGCAACCTGATCGGGCGTCTTACTCCCAATCACATCCAACGTCCATTCCTCCTTCAAACACCTATACACACCCTTGAAACCCTCCATAGGCCCCTTCTCATGCACCATCACCAAAAACAAATCTCCGTCATCCTGCCTCGCAGTCGACCGTCGAATGTCTACACGAAATTTGAGTAGTTTAACTGTGACTGGGGTCCGTCCATTACCAATGTTGTGAGTATTACAATCCAACTTGCACTTCAGTGCACCCAACCCCGACCCAGAGCCATTATTCTCAACATCTTCGACAATAGACACGCGCACATCCATCGCCATCAACAGCCGCCTACACTCGTTCCTTGTCGTTTGTATCGCATGTGTGGAACGTAAGGTGTATGCACTTGGTTTGGCGAATTTGAAGACATTGCTGAACCAGGCCGCTCGAGGTCCAGAGGTTGGCGTTAGCAAAGGATTCGGAGGAGCGTAAGCGTTAGAGCGAGTGGAGAATGCAGAGCGAGGTGTCAATAAATTTGAAGAACGCGTTGAGCTGCCAGTGGTGTTGACAGAGACTCGAGTCTGAACAGATGAAGGAGTGTCAAGGAAGCGTTTTTTCCGAAGTTTCGATACACGAGGTGTAAGAAAACCGAAAGGAGCGGCATTTTCTTCTTCGCCAAGTATAGCATCGACGATGAGATACTCTTCTGCTTCTTCGTCATCGTCGAGGAACGTTATGTCGATGACAGGACGCGGAGTTCGGCTCTGAGCCTTTGAACGCACATTGAGTGGTAGAGTCCCTCGGTGTGTCAGGTTCTGGTCTGAGTCCGAGCAATGTCCTCCTCCATTGACAATGCCGAAAGGAGCTCGCTGCGACAGCTTGTCTGGAGTAGCCATGGTCTCTACCTGAGCAGAAAATGATTGTCCATTCATAGTCCTATCCTTGATAATCTCGTTCATCAACATCAGACTTGGAGACATGGCGTCCTCCAGTACACGAAGTCCACCTGAAGCACCCAGGCTGAGGTTCTGTTGCTCTCCACGCGTGCAGTGACCGAGCATCCCAAACGACGAGTCGTCCGACATAGCCTCTGGTATCTTTCCTTTTCGTGCTCGCCGCGGAGTCGGTGGTCCCGCCCTTGGAGGCAACGAAGAAGGAGAAGGCCTCAGTTCGGATTCCATGGAAGCCAAAGCCATCTTCCTCGCCGCACGCCTCGCTTCCCGTTTCCGATTTCTCTCAGCTAGTATCACCTGTTCCTGTTTATGACATTCTTCCAATCGTTTTCGGCGATATTCGAACAAGAGATGATACACGCCCTTTTGCCAGTTTTGCTCTGGACTCAGAAGACTGTCAATCAGGTCCGATTCTGGATGTCCTCTCCAGAGAGTACAAAGGTTTTGGAATAACTCTAGGTCAACGTCCTCGCGAGATCTGAGAGGGCGGGAGATTTGTTCCAGTGTGAGAGTGGGTAGGCTAGTTGATTTGAGAGGCTGAGATAGGAAAAATGGATGTTCTTGGACTTCAGCTAGTGTGATTCGTTCTTCAGGATCGCTTTCGAGCATTTTGATGATAAGATCTTGTGCGAGGGGGTCTAGGTCAGATGGAAGCTCGAAATATCCATCAAGGATGGCGGGAATCAAGTCTTCGATATCATCCCGATCGAAGGGCAGACGTCCAACGAGCAATGCGAAGAGAATGATGCCACACGACCATACATCCGCGATGATACCATCATAGCTCATTCCCCTGAGGACCTCTGGTGCGGTATAGTGAGGACTCCCACATGCAGTCTGGAGAAGCTTCTCAGATTGAAACGCAGCCAGCCCAAAGTCGGCTATCTTGACGTTCCTAGCAGAGTCTAGTAGGATGTTTTCCGGCTTGAGATCCCGATGAGCAACGTTGAATCGATGGCAGTAGTCGACAGCGAGGACGAGTTGTTGAAAGTAGGATAGGGCTTCAGGAATGGGTAACGCTCCGTTGTCGCATAGATATTCGAAAAGTTCGCCACCTTGGACATATTCTAGTACGAGATAGAGTTCGTCTGGGAGATCCCAGACATCATACAGTCGCATGATGTTGGGGTGTTCGATGAGTTTCATAATAATGACTTCTCGCTGCATAGCAATTTCTCTCTGTTCGGCCTCGAAACCAGCATCATCAAGAGCTGAGGTACGAGAACAGAAGGAGTTTTTAGGAATGATCTTGATAGCTGCCATTTGACCTGTTTTAGCGTTCCTTGCTACCCTTACGCGACCTGGCCAAAAGGGCATCAGTTGGATGTATTGAGCGAGTCGAGGCCTATCATACCATGCGCGCCTTGACCGAGTGTCCTTCCCAACTTCCAGTTGCCAATCTGTTTGGGGTCTTCTCTACCTCGGCCAAGGAAATGAGGAGTCATCATATGGATAGAATGTAGTATAGATATGGTTTTAGAATGTTGAGTGGTGGAATAGGAACGGCAGGGCGGGAAGTTCACACAAAGGGTCGGGAGCGGGACCGACGAGTGGACAAAGAACGCCAAATAACACGCATACGCGTCGACTCCGAGTCACGGGTTTGACTCACGTCTTCATTCAGAACAGTGACGACCATAAGTTTAACTAACCTCAAGATGCAGCCCACACCTGCACCATCATCTCCTCCAAAGTCTTCAGCACCAGCAGTCAAGACAGAAGATGAACCATATCTACAAGCACCCCACAACATAGGCAGTGCCCCTTTTCGAGTGTTAGTAGGGCTTTTTAACAGGCTCCAGAATGAGCGCAAACAAGATAGAAGAGCGAAGGCATTGTTGTCGTGGTTTAATGTATGTTGTCCTTACAGCCTGGTTTGTGAAGTCTGTTTATATATTCGCGCCAGCATTGGAGAGAGGAAGTCGGTAGTGACCTATATCCAGTCCTGCGGTTGTTACTTCCTCAGGCATGTACATTCCGAATTTCAAATGGTATAGTTCCTAATGAATCTTTCATGTCATCTAGAAAGACCGCGAGCGCTCTGTGTATGGCTTGAAGGAAGCAAATATTGCCAACGCGTACATCAAGCTCATCCCACTGAACAAAAAGGACCCTGATGCGGTGCGACTGAAGAATTGGAAGAGGCCAACCGAGCGTGATGTATGTACAGGCATCTTGCTCAAAAGAATACGATACTAATCCCTAGCTAGAGAACCGCTGGTGACTTCCCTACCGTCTTATACGAGGTAGTCTATAAACGGTCCTCAGTGATCGACGAAACTTTGACAGTGGATGAGCTGAATGACCTTCTTGACGAGCTTTCTAAATCCACCGGAAGAGAGTATGTCTCGTCATCATGTGTAGTGCATGCTTTGGCTCTAAATCGACACATTGCAGACATTCTGAGACGCGAATGAAGGTTTTGACGCGCATATATAATCGTACCACACCCGAAGAGCAGAAGTGGATTGTCAGAATCATCTTGAAAGGTGCGTGTCCTTTGGTTGAGATTAGTGTTGGCCACTCAACGCCCACAGACCTCGTCATTTCCGTCAAAGAAACAACCGTGTTTCGAATTTTTCATCCTGATGCCCAAGATTTGTACAATACTTGTTCAGATTTGAAGAAAGTTGCATGGACGCTCTGGGACCCATCCTATAGACTTGATGAAGAAGTACGTCCATTTTTATTCCAAGTGTCCTATAGCTTGCCTACTGCCGTGTTGTGCAGGAAAAAAATATTCGGCTATTCCACCCCTTTGCACCCATGTTGTGCATGCGGCCCAAGGCACTGGAAGTGACTGTCAAGGAAATGCGCGGCAATG
Organism: Tetrapyrgos nigripes; assembly: GCA_013368315.1. Classification (NCBI taxonomy): domain Eukaryota; kingdom Fungi; phylum Basidiomycota; class Agaricomycetes; order Agaricales; family Campanellaceae; genus Tetrapyrgos; species Tetrapyrgos nigripes. The sequence continues at coordinate 194,810 of JAACJM010000069.1, forward strand.
AGTTCTTCATCGAAGAGAAGCTGGACGGAGAAAGGATGCAGGTTCATAAACGAGGGAACCAATACTTTTACTGCTCAAGGTCAGCCCACCCTTTCTTAATCGTTTCAGCTTCTGACAGCCAAATAGGAAGGGCAAAAACTATACCTATCTCTACGGTGCAAGCCCTGAAGAAGGCAGTCTGACGCCCTATCTTCACAAGGCATTTGATCCTCGAGTAGAAGAGTCAGTCCCTTACATTCTCGAGTTCAAAGCAATTCCCGTTCTGACTATTTCGCCTTTCAGCATCATATTGGATGGAGAAATGCTTGTCTGGGACCCAATTTCCGAAAGAAACCTTCCTTTTGGTACTTTGAAGACAGCAGCAGGCGGTATGTCAGTTTTGACTTGTGCCTATTGTAGCTGAAGCCTTCCTTCTTTGTAGATAAATCCAAGAAGCAACACAACCCTCGCCCATGCTGTAAGTCAATGTTTGCCCCATCGTGTTCTTGCGTCGCTCTCATTTTTTTACAGTCAAGATATTCGACTTACTGTACTTGAACGGAATGTCCTTGATTAACAAAACGGTCTCCTTCCGCAAGAAGAACATGCGTTCATGCGTTCAAGAAATCAAGGGCCGTGTCGAATTCACTATCGAATTACGTGGGAGGACAGCTAAAGATATCAGGGAGAAGATGGACGAGATCATGGAAAACCGAGGAGAAGGACTTGTTGTCAAACATCCCAAGTCTACCTATGTCTTGAACGGAAGGAACAAAGACTGGATCAAGGTACTTCATTGTCGTGAGTCGTCTGAAAATAAGTTGACTGAAGATACCTTCAAGGTCAAACCTGAATATATGGTATGAAAACCACCCCTGGATTCGGAGCTCTTCTCACTTCGTCATAGGACAACATGGGCGAGACTGTGGATGTCTTGGTGGTCGGTACGTCTCATACTTCTTGCGTTAGCAAGTATATTCACTTCAACATTTGAATAGCTGGCAACTACGGATCAGGTACCAGAGGAGGCGGGGTCTCGACGCTCGTTTGTGCTGTTCTGGATGACAGGCGTCTGGACGATGATGAGCCCAAGTAGGTCCCATGGTCATTCAATCACTTGTGAGCGATCTAACCACCCATGTCAATCAGATATAGTACCTTTGTGCGCATAGGTACAGGACTGAGTTACGCTGACTATGCATGGATCCGCAGCTTGCCCTGGAAACCTCGAGACCCCAAGAATCCGCCCGAATGGCTGCAGACAGCCAAGAAAGGCCAAGAAGATAAAGGTGACGTTTATCTGGAACCGCACGAGTATGTGTTTGCGCCCGTCATTTCGAAAGAAGACTGGACAAGGCTAATATCTTGTACTCAGATCATTCATTCTGAAAGTCAAGGCGGCGGAGATTGTTCCCTCAGGTAGCTTTGAGTCTATTGTTATGTATTTTTATCAGGAGAAGCTATCCCATTTTTCTAGACCAGTACCACATGGGCTATACAATGCGCTTCCCTCGAGCCCTTTCTGCACGCGAAGACAAAGGCGTCGAAGACTGCATGACTGCTCAAGGTACAATGGAGAGCTGCTTTCGAGTCTGCTTGATTAAATGACGGAATTCCAGAGGTTCTCGACAGCATTAAAACGGAAAGAAAAAGGAAGCTGAGTGACGATGGTACTGAACCGTAAGCGTGAACAGCTTTTTGGGGTGCTGCAGAACCATTTAGCATGATTGCCACAGGGAGGTCAAGAAAAAGCGCAAGGGGACTGCGAAGAAGGTAAGCCCTTGATCAGGAACAAACCCCTTCTGCAAATCGTTGACAAATCCAGCCGATGGTCATCGGCCACCGAGTCAACCTCAAGGATGTTGAAATTGTGTCCAACATCTTCGAGGGGTTGAAATTTGGTACGTCATTTGCTGTTTGTCCACCAAACGCGCCGCTGATCATTCTACGTGGTCAGTTGTTGTGGCTGACCCGAAATCAAGGACTCGGGAAGAAGATAGGGAGAATCTGTATCGAATGTGAGAACCGGTACCTTTTTTTATTAGCACTCACAACTGAACGGTGGACGGCCAGAATTCACGCTAACGGCGGCGGCTATCTCCAGCATCAACCTGCTAACCACAATCCAGATTTGTTCATTGTGTATGGTGGTGTCACTACTCGTATGTTTATCACACTTGGTTTGATAGTGGAATCATTCTCATTGATTATCAGCCCATGATTTACGGCTGACTATTGGCAAGGGTGTATACGACATCTTGAAACCAAGATGGATTACAGATTCCGTTGCCTTAGGTATGCAAGCACCTTTGCGGAAAAAGTAATGTTGTTTGATTCCGTCATGAACATTTCATCAACTATTGACCTGTCAGGTATTTCTTCCATGCCACGGTGGAGCGAAAAGAAAATGAAGAATACGACGAGGGCGACGAGGAGGATGGAGAAGACCATGAAGATCAAACGGCTATTGATGTTCCACCCCTACCCGCCGAAGAACCCCAGATCGAAGTAAAGACAGAAGTGAAGACAGAAGAGATGGACCCGGAGATGGCCAAGTGGTTCCAAGACGCTCCATCAAAAGCGGGAAGCAGCAAAGCGAAATCCCCCGAACCAGATTCTGAAACTGAGCCTGATTCAGACAACACGGATGTCGCGGAAGAAGGCGAGAATGTGGATGAAGACGAATTTGAGAAAGACGACAATACGCAGCAGCATGCACAGGATATAAGTCCTGCAGATGACTCGGAAGGACCTAAAGACGTGAAAATGGGAGAGGATGATGACGCGATGGAGTATGACAGCGAGCTCATTTTCAAACATTTGTAAGTCCAACTGCCTCTTCTGATAAAGTTTGTGACACTTACACTGTCAGGTGTTTTTATCTCGACTCTCCGAGCAACGCACATCAGCATGGGATGCCGGTTAAGATCAAGCATGAGAAAGAGATAGATCAGAGGTGAGTTGGTATGTTGGTTGATCATGATCTAAGTAGACGGTTTAATTGTTGTTGATTAGCTTCAGTGAAGTGAGCGAGATGATCACTCGGCTTGGAGGTCGTGTCGTCGACCTAGATGAGCCCAAACTCACTCATGTCGTGATCGACAAGCGTGATGCGAGTCGTCGACAGGAATTGATGAGCCGGACCTCCAAGTGCGTTGATATTTTACCCATGACCAGCTCAAGGAACTGACGCAACGGGTTAGACCCAAACGCCGCCATCTGATTCTGTCCGAATATATTGTTGCTTGTGTTGCAGAAAGATCTCTCCTGAACGAAGATGGTAGGTACCAAGAATGAGTGTAGTGGTACTGTCTCTGATTAGCTTTGGCCTGAAACAGAATTTGAACCATGAAGCTTTGAAGTCGTATGTAAATGCCTGAAGCTTTGTAGTATATTTTGTATATATCAGTTCGGGTAATGATACCAAGCGTGTCAATGATGCCGGTCGGAGTTGGTTGATTATTTTGCCATTTGTATTTTCGGGCTTGTCCTCCTTCCCTCGTCATTGCCAGGCAGTGCCTCGCTCAGGTCCTCGTCGATACGATCAGCGACCCAGCCTTCTGCTGTCTATAGTGTCTTTTATATTCTCCTCTTTATCGTCTCGTCACCACTCGGTAGCTTCGACTCCGTCCATGGCTACCACAGAGGCCCATCACACGTCGCCCATTTCACAACTCTTAAATACTCTTGGTCTGACCCGAGAAGACCTCCAGCAACGCAGTGACGAGATGCGACATTTTTTAACAGCAGAAAATGCCAAATCTTCGCGCGTCTCCTCTCGTGTCAGAGCCAACAGCTCAGGTTCTAACGCCAATCTACGATCACTCTCCAGGTCCAATAGCATTGCCACATCTTCCGCGCGTCCCTTATCTCGTACAAGCTCTGTCTCAGCGCGGGACGCGTCGCTTTCCCCAGCGCCAGTCAAGTCTGAGCCCACAGAGACAGGTCTTCCTCCTCGACAATTCGACAGCATGGAGATGGTCATCGAGCGGCAGAGGCAAGCAAGGAAAGAGAGGAAGCAGAGAAAGGAGAGAGAGAGAGAAAGAGAAATGGCGTCCCGGTCGCAGGGGTCTCCTACGCCAAGCAGCGCGTCCACTCATAGCGTGTTCGACTCGCGTCTTCAGAGACGCGACGACGACTTCATCGACGCGAAGGACCATTTCTCTACCTCATCAGGCTCTTCCACAGATGTGAGTTCCCGTGTCCTTTCATTGGCTTCCTCGGTTGACGTAGTCGGCTTGGCAGGCGAGGGTATCCCCTCCTCCCCTCACACCGCAGCAAGCAAAATATTACAGAGAGCACACAGCGTCCCAGTCACGTACGGTGAGACTATTTCTATGTTCTGAATGATGAATTCCACAACTCAGTTGTAATAGCTTATCCCCAAGGCGGAGTCACCAGCGCCCCAGGAAAAGAGCGGCTTGTTATTCCCATTCCCTCAATACCTCACCCAAGCACAAATATTGGCCCAACTACAAACCGCCCAGCTTGGGACATCAGATCCTATTACGCCCCAGAAGAACCGTATTCTCACACCAAATAAGGGTCTGACAAAGTCACCCCTTCCTCCTTCCTCTCCATTTGGCGGCACTCCCCAGTCATCTCCAGTACGCCCCATTGTCAACTTAGTATCGTCTCCCGGTCCCATGGGACCTGAACCCAATGAGGAGAACTATAGCAAGTTGCCGTATACTCTTCCACCTGGACCCTACTCCCCGAACAAACCCGACCTGTCCTATGCTGCTTTGCTTGGACAGGCTATTCTTTCCTCTCTGGATCATCGTTTAACTCTACAGGAGATATACGACTGGATCACCATGGTGTATCCCTTCTTCAAACGAGGAGAGACGACATGGATGAATAGTATCAGGCATGTCCTTAGTACGACCGCTTGTTTCCGCAAAGTGACACGGGACCGTACTTTGGGACGTACTCAATGGGCCATCTGGGATGAAGATCTGGAATGCTTCAAAAACGGGGGGTTTCGTAAGCAGTTCTGTAAAGACATGAATGGGGGAAAGTCTGCTTCCGAGATTCAGAGAGGGAAACGGGGTCGAAAAGCCAACGACGATGATGGTGGTAGTAACCGTAAACCCAAAAAAGTGAAGAAAGACAAACAGCAGACTGCCTCATCTCTCCCTTCGCTTCCCATCTTCCCACCTTCACGGCCACAGGTACAGTCATATGTCGATAGTGCAACTCCTGCAGAGGTCATGTTCCCACCTCTGCCTGCATCTTCTGGCTTCCGGCAGTTGACCGTCAACGTTAATGCCACGGCAGCTCCCAGCTCTGGCGCGTCCCCTACCCAAGCAGAAGCAGATGATAAACATACAGAACCTTCCTCTCCTACTTCGGACGGAGTCTTCCAGCATCCTCCATCTTCTGCTTCTACTTCTTCAGTACCCGAGCTCACTCCCAATTGCAGCTCCTCGAGTCCTCCACCATTGACTAGCGATCTGGATTTGGACGCTGCTATCAATATCGTCGCGGGGAATGATAAAGGCAAGGAGAGAGAAGTCTTCCAGTCTTTTGTCAACTTGTCCGATTTTGGCGCCAGCGACGAGGAAGAGCCAGCGCAAGGTGTCATGTTTGGGACAAAGTTGGCTCCTGTGCAAGACTGGGGAGATTCAGCGAAACGCAGTTTGTCCAAGTCGCTCAAATTCAATGAAATCCCTCCTACCTATTCCATGGATTCAGAGGATGAACAGAACGATCTTCTTCTCAACGCAGTCAAGAGAAAGCACGCTAGACAGAGGAAGGCTGATCTGGACGTAAGTTTCCTCGGACATCTTTGGACTGACTTTTGTACTGATTTCTTTTCACCGTAGGATCCTTTTGAGCGTTTGCCTGCTTCTCCTACACGCAAGCCCAGGTCCAAGGGATCAGCTTCTAAATTGAAGACAAAGAAAATCACTCGCTTAACAACACCTCTGCCCACCACTGATGGCCATGAAGGCCCGTCCACCCCGCCACCCAACCGAAGGCTCCAGCTTTCTCCGGTTCATACTCCTCTTTCTCATAAAGGTCTCCACATGAGCCCTTCCGCCAGCCTTGCACACTACAAATCTCATTTAGACCCTCCTCCTGCACTATCGCACGATACCGATAATTTAGGGGAGTTGTTCTTGACGCCCTCGAGAGGCAGAGCGCTCGGATTCGGTGCTCCAGTCACTCCCAAAAGATCCACCAATTTTTCTCTCCTCGACGAATCTCCCTTCAGATTTGATTTCCAAACACCTAGATCTCGTGGTATTGCAGATCCGCACGACCCCAGGGTTCTGTTGGATGACGAGCTGAATCGGCTTGGAGAAAATCAGGACAGTCCCGCTGGATTCTACCGCAGAAGACAGCTGTTGTATAATAGCCCCGGCGTCGTCTTTAGCCCCGGGAAGTGGAGGTAGTGATATAATTGAAGAGGGATGGAGTCCTCGGACTGAATCTCAGTTTGTGTAATTTTTTAAATATTTTGACGATGTCGGTACGCTCTCGCTTTGTATGTCTCCTTCGTCTACATCTGTTATCTCTCGCCTTTTGTTTTCGCGTTTGTTACCTGTCCAAGTAGCTGTAATTACATCGAATAGTGCCTGGATCGCTTGTCGTTTTCTTTAATAGTATAAACGTCATGAATGAAATGAAGCAAACTCTCGCATTCTGTAGTGAACCAGGGTTGGAAGTATGTACCTGCAGAACTGAGAGAGAACTGGGCATAGGGCATATGGCAAAAGTTTTTGAGCATTTGGCATGCCTGGCAGATGGCAAATGAGGTCTGGCAATCTGGTGGCAAGTGGCAGAATATAATTTGGAAAAATCTCGAATACAATGTACTTTAGACTGACTCTAGACTTGTTAATGACTAAGATACTTTCAATGAAGAGCCTCATGCATCACCAAGGCACATAGAAATATGTTCTTAAGGGACTCTAGCACCAAATACTTGTTAACAACATCCCAGCTCCTTCGCAGAAAAAGTCATGTAGTCAGGCAACAGTTGAAATATAGTTTTAACATGTCTAGTATATGAAAATGGGTGATAATACACATAATTGTTGATGGTGGTAATGATTTTGGGTGGCTTAGGAGGGCAGGAGATGATGGTAGGAGCTCGACTTTTGCCAGCATCTGCCATGAACGTTTCTCAAAGGCAATGGCACATGCCATGATGGCAAATTGGCAGAGTTCTAGAAGCCACTATCCCTAACTGGGCATGAGGCCTCGGAGTTCATCGTCTCTGGCTCTCTCTTCTTCTCTAAATGGAACACCATTAATAGCTGGAATGCACACACGGAGTGCTGCACTTTCTCCATCTCTTGATCTGGTTTGAATGGCGTGTCGGCGAGTTGCAATTGCCTCCTGAGAATACACCTCATCCGATACGCTGAAGGCTCTTATGACTGGTGGACGTGGCTCTTTTGAAATCTTATTTGTTGTTTTGCTTTCCTTGATGGGATCAACATGGAACGTCAAACCTATGTATTAGATTAACACTGTTTACAAGTTGAAGTAGATGCATTTGCTCTTTCAAACTCAATGATATTCCCGCTACTGTAAGTAGTGGGTTTTTACAGAGCGATCAGATTTTCTGTCACCAGAGCAGTAAACGCAAAAACTCACCCGGGCGGCTCCGTTCGCCTGTGCGGGCCGTCTCTGATCCATTTAATCTGTGGGGCATCGCAGTTCTTTCGGCTCTGAATTAGTGCCTGGGAAGCACCAGAACCCGATTTGGTTCTGGGCCAGAACCTAATTGGGATATTGACAAATCATGATTATGTTGACCTCCCAATTTGGTTCTGCGACAAATACCGCTGACTGTCAACTCTGAAGCGCCTTTCCGTAGCTAGAGAACATTCAAATTAGCAGCCCTTTGTCCCCAAGCGCTTCAGCGAACCCTTGTGTGTCTTGTATAGCTAATAAACGTCATTCTGACATCCCAACCTTAGCCATCCCTGCAATCTCTTTCGAGATATTTTCCCTTATTGAATAAAAGATGAATAATCTCAAGTTATGGTGCATAGCTGAGAGTTATAGGGATTCTCAGATGTTGAATATGATCCAAAATTTTTGATAGCAGTTAGCTATGGCACCATGTTCCAGAGCCCAGTGGTTTTAGATGTTATTTAAATCCAGAGGATTAGGATGCTACCCTTGAATTGTAGGTATTTGAGCGATGAGTGAGTGTATTTGAGCGTATGAATATAAAGCTATCTGCTAGACTACTATTACAGAGTGTCATCTAAGAAGATACGAGCTGCATAAGCTTTTCTATGCTCACTTGAGCAGGATACATAAAATTGCAAAGCTGGATGTGCCACAGGCCCTGAAAATTTTCTGATATCCTTACAGTGTAAGAGTGCATTTGGATCAGTGCATCTGTATAAAAAAGAACCTGTATGTAAGAAGTGCTGCAATGATAAAAAGCTAGCAGTAGAGTACAACAAGAATGTTTTGAACCCTTGCTCTCGCCGGGTACAAGCTCATGCATTAACCACTAAGCCATGATACATCAAATTAAATTTCCCAACTGGTACTCAGATACCACCTGGCCAATTTTTGAAAAAGGACAATTCTTCCCAGGCATGAAATCAGAGCCATTCTTTCAGCCTTGTCTGCGCCCCCTGAGTTCAGTCAAGGCGTGCGGTTGCATCCGCCCCCTATCTATCCTAGTCTCAGTTCCGTTTCGTTTGTTCCCCTCCTTTTGTTGTGTTCCATTCTTATTCGCCCCGACTGCCTGCTTGAGTTCATTGCTCTCTGTCTTTCCCTGTCCAAATAATACCCCAACCCTCTACCCTGTTTTTCTGGCATGGCCGCTACTGGGCTCGTAGTTTCCAGCATCGCTGTCACTGGATTTCTCTGTGATTATTGGCTCACGACATTGCTACTTGCTACTTCATTTGCAAGAGAACGGGGTCTTCCTTTTCCTGCCTACGAGTCTGGGGTTGCACGTCGGCTTCCCGTCACTGTTACGTCTCATTTGGTTTCTCTCTGTTATGACGCGACCAGAACGCAACGCGTCAAAACATGAACCATGTGACCACGAACGGTCATCGGAGGAGGAGCCCGAACTGCCTCGTAAAGAGGGAACCAACGCAACGTCTGGCAAGAGTATACCTTGCCAAATACGGATAACGGGAGGTGATTCAAAGAAGCACCATTCGTCCCACGAACCCGAAGAGGACCGAATAGTAAAGTCAGCAGGTATCAAAGCGTAAGAATGAGTCAATGGATATCAACCGGGAAGCGAGGAGGAGTCGAAATGAGTCGAGAAGGAATACGGAACCAGTAGGGAGTGACGGAGAGCCGTTGAAGAGTCAGGACGAGTCAGGAGGAGGCCATCTGAGTCAAAGGGACTCAGAAGGCAGTGCGTGTTGAAGGGACCCGTAGATACCAATTCAAATCTTGCATGTATAAAAGCTAGCTGGGGATTCGAGGATCCCCAGTCTGCTATTTTGTATCGTACGTACCTAAATATACTTGGTAGACTATTATAACCGTGCCTTAAGGTTGCCGTCGATCTACTCGACTGCATAAGCTCATTTCCCATACTACTAATCACTTGATACATTTGCCTAACGGCTGCCGTCGGATTCACGACTGCATATCAATTGATTCCTTTACCCGCAACATCAAGAACTTCTCTCTAAGTACTACGAATTACCTGGTATTCACCTTACCGAGTTCAACCTTAAGTACTTAAAGCCCCTATTCGTGTGTAGATCCATTAGACTGCCTAGCGGTTACTCGTACTTAGTATACTTACTTGGTACTTGTTATTTGAATAAAGCTACGTACTACAACTCTTTGTACGTATCTTAACACTCTCACAACTTCTATTTCTTTCATGTTGTCCCCGTAATGTCTCTGTTGTTCTCGGTCAAGACCTCCAAGATGCTTGTGTCAGAGCTTCGCTTCCAGAGCTAGCTTCTTTACTTGAATCCGTCCCCATAAGGAAGGAGTACATGCAGAATGTAAATACCAGTATTACTGTATGCAGAACATGTAAAAACAATAGAAAGCATTGCAAGAGAGCTTCCTCCCAGTTTGTTTATGATGTCAGGGTGAAAAGCCTGGCCCTTATTCAGGCGTATAGTTCTGTATGTGAAAGGAGAATGTGAGATTGAAGGTACATTGTACTGGTTTTCTTGCAAGTTCACAAAATGTGCCTGGTCTAACGACTCCGGTAGATCGCTGGGAGCAGGGAACGTATTTGTGGGAACGGTAGATGAGCGAGGTGTATCCGGGTGGAATTTTTTAGTTCACTTAACAACGAAGAGTTGTCTAGATGTTACAGTCTGCTCGAAGTGCTGACTCAAAAGTATGGAGGCGCCACCTCCATTGGTGAGGACCTCATACACATCTAGCTGTTCTGATTCGATAACTGTATTCTGAGTACTAGTGTGGTATTTGGAAGCATAAGTAGAACAATATTTTTCTGTGCTGGTGGCTTTCCTGGTATTTGGCGTTTGATGATGTGCAAAGTGTTACCTTAAGTTTGGGGAAAAAACTGACCGTGGGGTTGTCAGGCTGAACGACGTCGGAAGGGTGCATGGAACGGCCTCAGAATTTGGATGATAGGCTCGGAAAGCCAGCTGCCCACCGGCGTGTGGGTAGCGGGCTTTGCCGCCCCGCCGGCCCTTTGCCGATAAATGACCCCCCGCGCGGCAATCCCGCGGATACAAGTCGGTCCGGATCCACCCCTTCGCAATTTTCTACGCCGTCGCTCACAACTTGTTTTGAGCTGAAGCCATGGCGCAACCCATCGGTAAAACTATACGTGTTACTTGCACCCTACCGTTCTCACTTTAGATGTCCAGCTCTGTTGTCCGTGTACGACAAAACCAATCTCCTTGATCTCGCAAAATCCCTTCAATCGCTTGGAGTACGTTTACTGGGCTCAGGTGGGACTGCCAAAAAGATTCGAGAGGCTGGAATTCCTATCGAGTAAGCCAGTATTGTCGGGTACATCATGTTTTACTGACTTTGTCCAGTGATGTCTCCGACATCACCAAAGCACCAGAGATGCTCGGTGGTAGAGTGAAGACTCTTCATCCTGCGGTCCATGGCGGTGAATAATCCTTCCGGAATAAACACGTTGTTCTTCTCATAACAACAATTCAACAACAGGAATTCTATCTCGCAACATCCCTTCTGATCAGCAAGATCTCAGAGTCCAGGGAATCGCACCAATTTCGATCGTAGTCTGCAACCTCTACCCCTTCACATCGACAATATCAAAGCCAGAATGCACCGTTGCTGATGCAGTCGAAGAAATCGACATCGGAGGTGTCACTCTTCTTCGTGCAGCTGCCAAAAACCATGAACGCGTCTCAGTCCTCTCTGACCCCGGAGATTACACCTCTTTTGTCGATGCTTACAAGGGTGGAAATGGAGATGTTGGTCAGGCTCTGCGAAGCAACTTGGCCCTCAAAGCCTTTGAGATGACCGCTAAATACGATGAAGCTATCAGTGGGTACTTCCGTGAACAATACGCGTCTGGAGATTTGCCCAAAGAAAAACTGGCTGGACCAGTCCAGAGAATTCCCCTTCGCTATGGTGCAAATCCTCATCAAAAGCCGGCACAAGCGTTTGTTACCGAGGGACAACTTCCTTTCAAAGGTGAGTTCATAGATTTTATTCCAACGAAAACCGGGTAGATGATGGACGTGTTTTCAGCACTCTGCGGATCCCCTGGGTATATTAATCTTCTGGATGCTCTCAACTCATATGCCTTGGTGAAGGAATTGCAGGAAGCCCTTAATCTACCTGCTGCGGCTTCCTTCAAGCATGTTTCTCCTGCCGGCGCTGCCGTAGGACTTGAACTTGACGAAACAGAGAAGAAAGTATACGGAGTTGATGACCTGAAGGAACCATTGACACCTCTGGCTTGTGCCTACGCACGAGCACGAGGTGAGTAGTGCATTAGTTTGCCTGTTCTATATGAACTGACTTGATACACAGGTGCCGACAGAATGTCATCGTTTGGTGACTTTATTGCCTTATCTCAACCTTGCGATCTTGCTACTGCCAAAATCATTTCTCGTGAGGTATCTGACGGTATCATTGCTCCTGGCTATTCTCCAGAAGCATTGGATGTCCTAGCAAAGAAAAAGGGAGGAAAGTATTGTGTTCTCGAGGTGGATTTTTTGGTTCATTTGTTCAGTCCCAGGTATTGATAAGGCTCAGATTGATCCTACCTACGAACCTCCTGAGATTGAGACTAAGCAAGTCTACGGTATCTCCTTACAGCAGCGTCGAAACAACTCGAAGATTGACGCGAAACTGTTTGAGAACATTGTGACCAAGCAGAAAGAGGTATGTACTACCCTATCTGACGTTTGACGGCTCTGATAGACTTGTGCTTCTTTCAAGCTTCCCTCTCCCGCGCAAACCGACCTTATCGTGGCTACTCTGGCCTTGAAATACACTCAATCCAACAGCGTGGCCTATGCTCGCAATGGAGCAATTATCGGGCTCGGTGCTGGTCAACAATCTCGTATTCACTGTACTCGCCTCGCAGGGGGTAAAGCCGATATCTGGTGGTTGCGTCACCATCCTCGAGTCTTATCTCTCCCATTCAAAAAAGGCGTCAAACGAGCTGAAAAAGCCAATGCGATTGACCTTTTCGTTGGTGGGGAACCTCTAGAAGGAGGTGAAAAAGAGCAGTGGGAGAGTTTGTTTGAGGAGAAGGTGGAGCCGTTTAGTGACACTGAGAGGAAGGAGTGGGCGAATAAGCTTGATGGCGTCGCTTGCTCGAGTGATGCATTTTTCCCCTTCCCTGATAATGTTCATCGTGCGAGGAAGAGCGGTGTTAAGTATTTGGCTGCCCCGAGTGGAAGTGTCATGGATGAGGAGTGCATCAAAGCGGCGGATGAACATGGTATTGTCTTTGCTCATACTTCGTTGAGATTGTTCCACCATTAGTGAGAGAAGAGGTAGATATATGAAAGATGTATATTATATTTAAACATAGCGAGTTTGGCATAGCAATCCCTTTTCTGCGAAGAGCTGCGAGCTGGAAGATAGTCTATTGCAAGACTGAGATACAAGTTACATACATACAAATACTATTACACCAGTTGAGAGAAAGCCCGCATACGTACATATGTGAATGAGAATAGACGATAAAGAACACTAAATTGAATCTAAAAGACAACAAGAGGTTCAGGTATATCTCCCTCTTCTTCCAACGGCTGCTTTGGGGAAGTGGGTGTTACAGGATTCGGCGAGCTAGGTGGAAGCTGCGGAGCAGGAGGACTCGGAGTGATGACAGTCACCCCCGTAGCCTTCTTAACTAGAATCACTTTCCCTACATGGAAAATTATGTATTCAGACACATGCAGCAAGCAGTAGCAGCGTGCAGTAAGTCGAATGGAGAATAGAAACTGCAGTCATGGCACGTACCTTGTCTCTTCAGCGCGTCATATCCCTTCAGCCTAACGTTATCATACGCAGGGTCGACTGTGGCACCTTCATCAATGACGACAAAATCTATCCGTTGTTCACGAAGTATCTGATCGTCCAGTTGCCATGGTGCATCGGGCAATATTTCATCGACCCAGCGACAGTGACGAAGGAGTTCGCATCGCTCGACGTGAGGCGTGAGTACGTGGTATCCAAAGGATTCGCAGAGCTCGTCAGAGAATACACCGACTATGAGATGTACGGAAGGAAAGGAGAGTTTGGCTTGACGCAGTTGATGTGCATGCCTGATAGGTATGGGACGTGAGAGAGAGCGACGATATGCCACAGACTTTGAAAACTCACGCAACGTTAAACATGTCGTATATCCCGTCGACGTATATCCGCCTGGTTCTGTATTCACTACCAGCACTGTGACCTTGTTTCTTCACAGTTCCGTTCCCATTAGATACCGAAGGGGTGGCACCAAGACCAAGATGTCCCCGCACAAATGATTGTATATCTCCAGGAGAAAGTCTTGCAGGAAGGAATTTATCCAAGGCTGTTTCAGAGGGTTCTGGTTCCTTTATCTCGACAGGACCATTTTCGAGCATGAGATCTGCGACGCTCGAGTCGAGAGAACGATGACCTGGGTCAGAAATCATGTCGTAATCTGAGAGCTCATCACTACTCAATGACGCGTCCATAGTGAAGATAGTAGAGGAAGTAGAGGTGAGAGAAGCGATAGTGCCTCATGGCCTTGGCAATGACAAGCACTTGAATTGCTTACATGCGATAGCAGGTGACCGTGCTTGACACTACCACAACCAACGTCAACGCGAGGGTAAGTACCGGTAAGTCTTTCATAGAACTAAGTAAAGTAAATCGAGACTAACGTACCTTTAGATAGATTACTTATCGTTGTCTCGACGCTTTACAGATACTTACTTCCTAATAGAGCCTCGGTCAAGCCTCGGTCAGTCAGCGACTCAGCGCTGAGCCCCAGTGAAAAGTCAATGGGCCCAGAGCGAACCCCAGCGAATGTTCAAAAGACGCTCAGTCTGATTCGCCTGTGTTCGCTCTCGTTACAAAATTGTGCACCGCTCATTATCTGTATTGAGTCAAACTGAGTCCGAGCGAGCATTTTTTGGAAGATTTTGAGTATATTCGCTCTCATTCGCTCTCGTCCGTTTGGTTTGAATAGGGTGCACTAATTGATGCGCTCGCTCTGGTTCTCTCTGGCTCACTCTGGTTCTGATCCAATTAATGTACACGTTCGTTCTGATTCACTCTGATTCTACTTAATATTACATTGTATAATGGCTCTCATTCGTTCTCGTTCGTTCTCGTTCCCTGCTTTCTCTATACACTCCTTGTGGTTGTAAAATGAAAAATTGAACTTGCATACAAAATCTAGACTTAGAAACGGCACCAGTTAGTGAACGAAGTGAAGGACATTTGCAGGGAACTCACAATGACTTGGAAATGCCTGAAGAAGAAAGTAGGATTCACTACAAGTCCACGAAGAGGTACCTAAAAATTCGACGTGGACAATTGCAAAGTGGAAAATAGCTGCACAAGAAGTCCATCAGTACTGCAACGATACGGTGGCGCATACAAGACGCACCGGGAGCCCAGATATCCATACAAATTCGCCTAATGCAAAAGGCAGGTTAGAGAAAGAAGATAACGCGACACGGAAGACTCACTGAACGATGAGAAAACGCCTTTGCAGATCACGACGATGTTGGCCAGGGAGTTAGCGGGCAGCGTACAGGAATGTGTCCGAGACGTACCCAGAATACAAATACCCACTAGCACACACCTGATGGAAAAGGCGGGTTAGAGAAAGATGGTAGCGCGACCAACGGAGGACTCACCGGACAACAAAACCCACTTGTACAACCAATTCCATCCATCGTTCACATCAGAGACGCGTAAGGCTTTGAAGGTAACGGCGTTGGCCAGGCGGATTGCGCGTCGAACATGAAAGAGAAGAAGTCAACTGGCAATGGTGATGGTAGAAGGAAGAGAAAGGCGCGAAGTCCTTGAATGACGTCGAGTGTTTCTAAGATGCTCGGGACCTGCCGAAGTCGTTGACGAAACGAAGCTATGCCTTTGTACAGTGTAGATAACATTGTACTACGCAGTACGTAGGATACATAATGATAAGTTGGACAAGTAGAGTGAAGTTACCTGGCTAACTTAGCCTAACTTCATAGGAACTAGTTGCTTTGACAACAAAGTAAGGAGAATTAGCCATACTTTAGCAGTTATCTAGTAGTTATCTAGTGCAATACCTAGCATATGTATAACCTAGTTCGCTCGGACTCTTTCTGACTCTTTTTTCCCCGATCATTTGCGGGTGCACATTCGCTCTGGTTCGCTCTAGGGAAACCGACTTTTCACTGGGGCTGAGCGCTGAGGCCTGAGGATAAATTATTATCGTTGTCTCGCTTTATACCACTCAGGCTATTAATACAGTGACACCGGTATGAACTGGCCGAGTATCCCTTCCTTGTTCTTCTCTTAAGATGGTCTTCCCCACTCAGCAAGGAACGCAATCCCAAACTTTCAAACCCCCTCCTCCCGACTTTTCTCTCAATCTGCTCGAGGTTCATGATTTCAATGCAGAACATAGCCCAAACCATCCCCTATTTCGATACATGACTGATGATGAGACTGCACAAACGATATACTGGGGTGAATCAGTTCAAGCGTTCCATGTTGCTCAGGGATTCGTACAGACATTGGTTAAGAACCATATCGACTCACAGCCTGCTCCAGTCATCGCGATCTTGGCAACGCTGGGTTAGGACGCTAATTGCTTCAATAGTACTCTGACACTGACACGTCCTGGGCCTGTAGACTCCCGTCACTTATTATACGCTGCTGATGGGCATCATGCATGCTGGCTTCGTTCCATTCCCGATATCAACGCGAAACTCAGAGGCTGCGGTTGCGCATCTCTTGAAAGTTACAAACGCGGTTAATGTTTTTGCCAACCCTGATAACGCCATGCAGAGCTTGGCTCAGAAGGCCTGTCACCAGCTTGGAGAAGGAAATGGCATCCAAATTCTGCCTACCCCAGTCTTTGACGATTTCTACAAGCCTACGCAAAAGGATTTCAAGTCGTCTGCGCGCTCCCGGAAAATTGAATTGGATGAAACCGCTTTTATATTACATTCTTCTGGTGCGTATGTCTTTGGCGTGTCAACGCATAGGCAGTAAGTTCACCCTTCTCCCCAGGATCGACTTCCTTTCCCAAACCCATCAAGATATCACACCGTAACTTCTTGGGTCATGGAATCGAACCATGTGAGTAAAGCTGGCGTTATACTAGAGTCTAGACTGGTGTTTGCTGACAAGATTCAAGATTACGGCGAGACCGATTACTGCGGTCAAGTCATATCTGCTGCCGCCTTCCCAATGTTCCGTGCGTGTTCTTTCCAATTTCACGAGAAGAGATTCTTAGTGGGGGCCTCAACCTCTAGATATGAGTGCCATTATACTAGTTCCTGAAACAGTAGGTGTGATAACGTGTCATCTAAAGACGATTGTAATTGAGGCATCCTTCACAAGGCCATGGTTGGTCTAACAATGAGTGTCTTCCGACCTAAGAATATCCCTATCATCCCTACGCCGGAGAACCTTTTCAAGAACGCTTTAGTTACGAAATGTACCATTATGTTGGTCGTCCCTTCAATGCTGGAAGTGAGTGACATCTAGAACTGCTCTTCAGTGTGATTTTCAAGACTCATCTTCACTCAGACTTGGGCTAAGGATCCCGTCAAGGTGGAGGTGCTTGCAAAGTATACAGTTGTTGTAAGGACTTTTGTTACCTTTTCAACCATTGATTTGACTCCGCTTCCAGGGCTTTGGTGGAGGTCCACTGGTACCCGCGGTCGGGAATGAGCTAGTGGAGAAAGGCGTAACTCTGAGGTCATTTTACGGGTCGTAAGTGTTGCATATTAGTTTTCCTTTCAGGCTTCGGACGTCGACTCGATATTTCATCAGGACTGAGACAGGGGCAATTTCAACCACGACACGTAGGTCACTCCTTGCGATTCAGCAGACAGTGCTTCTGCGTTATCTCACACACCCTTGGTTGGACAGAACAAGCCTTCAAGGAAGGATGGGAGTACTTCAGCGTGCGTCCCTTTCTCGTATACTCTGCAGAAAATCAGTTAGAATCTTACATTTTGGATGTAGATTTCTCCGAAAATTGATCCAGTATTTCATCCTGTTGAAGGAATGGATAACATCGTGCAGCTCATCGTCAAGGCACTGTCTTCTGCATCTCGCCTCCTTACTAGTTCATGACTAACTTTCTACATGATCATTTTCAGAAATGCGAGACACACATTCCCAGCGTTTTGGACACAGACATTGACGGACAACCTGCGTTTGACACGAAGGATTTACTCGTCCGGCATCCTACGAATCCTGGTTTTTTCAAAATCTACGGACGAGCGGGTAAGTTATCATGTCGTGACGTCCATCATAGAATAGTGCTCACCCGATTCCCAATGCCATCAGACGATCAAATCATGCATTCTGTACGTCCCCACTTTAATCGTTATTCTCCAAACTCACGGACACTTAATGTCTTCCAGACAGGCGAAAAGACCAACCCATTTCCCATCGGTAAGGAGCCGTCAACGTTTAGCAAGCACCAACTATCTCACCTCCATCTAGAATCCTTGCCCTCAGAGACGAAAAGATTACCCATGCGATTATGTTTGGTCGTGCAAAATTACAAGCTGGTGTCCTCATAACCCCGTTGGATGCTCTCGTGTTTGACCCAGCTGATACTGTCAAGTTGGCAGAGTACCGGAATATGATATGGTCAGTGTCATACAGAGGCCAATGTAGGCTTCATGCATCATCTCTGATGGTTACTTCTACAGGGACGTAGTCCAACGTGCCAATGGCATCTCGCCTCAGCATTCGAAGATTCTCAAAGAGGTCAGTCGGTTAACATTCCAGCGCTTACCGAAAGCTCAAATTTCGGATATACAGCTAATAGTTGTCACCACCCCTTCGAAACCTCTCGAGCTGACTGCCAAAGGGACTCCAAGACGAGGATCATCTCTCAAAGCTTACGAGGAGGAAATCGAAAAAGCATATCAAGCCTTGGAAGAGTCATCTCAGCCTAATATCCAAGCTCCTGCAGTCTGGGATACCATATCCGTGACTATATTCATTACAGAAGTCGTTGAAAACGCACTTGGGTTCAAGGTGCATGAGCATGATGACTTGTTTAGAGTTGGTGCTGATAGGTAAGCCAAACTCGTTTACAGTGGTTTGCGAATCTCAAAATCTGACCGCAATTCTGTCAACGTTGGCCTGTCCTGTCCTGTCTGCTTGCCTACTTTGACCAGCTTAAACGCAACATACATCCGCAACACCATTACCAGAGCTCTTCGAGATGTAAAATCAATTCAAATCCCTCTTGCAAGTATTCGTGCTCTTCCAGAGAATTTTGTATATGACAATGCTTCCGTTGCTGCTCTTAGCAAGTTTGTTCACGATATACCGCATACGTATGCGACTGGAACTGGGGCTGGTGAGGAGAAGGATAAGGAAGAAGATGGAGATGACGATGACGATGATCCAGAGGGAGATTATCAGTGGCCCAAGATGGGTCAACCCGGGGAAACAATACTTCAGGTTAGGAAAGGGAAAGGCGAACCGCCACTTATGATCATACACGGTGAGTACACGGCTTGTTTTCGAGTCTAGTTATCTAGAATTAGTTGCTCATGCTCTCTCTCTCTCTTTTCGGGAGTAGGCGCCGGTGGTCGTGCCGATGGAATGATTCACTTTCAACAAAAGTTTCGTTCTGCACTCTGGCTTTTTCAAGTCACGCCTGATCTACCGCGCAAATCTCTACGAGAACATGCAGAATTTTATTATCGCAAAGTTAAAGTGAGGTCATTCAGGTACACCATTGTTAACCATACTCAATACGTATACTAGGAACTACGCCCCCATGGACCCTACCGTCTAGCAACCTATTCAGGCTCACATCTCATAGGCTTCGTCATGGTCGAAATGATGCTCAAAGACGGAGAAGAAGTCATCCAATTCGATATGATTGACCAATCTCCTTCTTTCATGTTTAGTGGTGTAAGCGAGGATGGGCGAGGATTCGGTGATGGGGTCGACACCGTCGCTGACTCGAACTCGGATTCGGTCCAGATGAATGAGAATGGGACTGCCAGACCAGACAGACCCCCACTGGCACCATCATTCCCAAATCCCAACTTCAACATCACCTCCCCCTCCTTCCGCTCAACTTACAAATCCCGTATGATCTACGGTTTCTACGACACGGGCGCTCGAGAGGGTCGTACTCAAATTCTAAACGTATTAAAAGATGCATGGGAAGGTCGTCCAGCACCTGATGTTCTTGTTGAGCTTGCTGAGACGGCGAAATGGTCTGCAGATGAGAGTTGGGATTTTGTTGCTGGGTTGCCTGGGTATCAGGAATCGAACGCGCCTGCACCGCAGTTTAAGAATACCTGGGAACGATGTCTCTTCGCTATAGAACACTGGCTGAAAAATATCTCTGGGATCTCAAGGGTGCCCATCACGGTATACGTTGCGTCCTATGGATCCGTAGGTGGCGTCAAGGACGAGACAGAGAAGGAAAAGTGGAAAGAATCAGGGTTAGGTGTAAGGAGATGTTTTCCTGATGCGAGAGTGGTACATGTGGATACGGGGCACCTTATGATTTTGGCGAATAAGGAGGTGATTAGGGATTTACAGAGAGGGTTTATATGACCTCGATGATTTTAGAGCGTAGGTTAAGTACATGGAAAGGACGGCAGGATTTGGCGCTTCATGAACAAAGTCACAGTCATCTTCTTTGGTACAATTGTCCGACGCATAGAACGAGCAAGGTGTGTCTTTCAAGTCACTGGGCATGGTCAGAAAGAGTCTCAATGCGTGAAGAACCTTGACTATGTTTTTACATTTCTCGCCAAAGCTGCAATTTCACTTCTGAAAGAAGGTGCAGATCGAGCGTAATGGAGGCTGACGAGAAAAGAGACAAGCCTCGCCCTTCTCGCAAGCACAAATATGAAAGAAGAAGCATGACTGGCGTTGAGAAGTGGACATGAACGTTGAGGTTAAAAACGTTTTTCATTTCGAAACAAACACCACACTGGAAGCTAGTGTCCTAGATCTGCAACGCTCGAGTCAAGAGAACGATGACCTGGGTCAGAGATCACGTTGTATTTCAGTCTTGAGAGCTCATCACCGCTCACTAAGGTGTCCATAGTGAAGATAGTCGAGGTGAGAGAAGGGATAGTGCCTCGGCAGAGCCGCAGAAGCACTTGGTTTGCCAATCATAACGTGGGAACGCGACACCAACGCGTCACTATATCCGTTTTACAATGACCATTGACCACAACCTTCAGCTCAGAGACTGTCAGAGTGTGCTGACGCATATAACATCACTGATGCTTCTAGATGTTCTCTGGGAGCACTGTACTCATGTGAACGCTCCTCTAACCCAGTGCGATGTCGGAGAACCACTAGGACTTAGCACGTATCAATACCACTATTAATACACCGGTATGGACTGGCCGAGTATCTTCTCCTTGTTCTTCCCTCAAGATGGTCTTCCGTACTCAGCAAGGAACCCAATCCCAAACTTTCAAACCCCCCCCTCCCGACTTTTCTCTCAATCTGCTCGAGGTTCATGATTTCAATGCAGAACATAGCCCAAACCATCCCTTATTTCGATATATGACTGATGATGAGACTGCACAGACGATATACTGGGGTGAAGCAGTTCAAGCGTTCCATGTTGCTCAGGGATTCGTACAGACATTAGTCAAGAACGACCATATCGACTCACAGCCTCCCCCAGTCATTGCAATCTTGGCAACGCTGGGTTAGTACACTAATTCCCTCGATACTACTCTGATGCTGACACGTCCTGGGTCTGTAGACTCCGTCACTTATTATACGCTGCTGATGGGCATCATGCATGCCGGCTTCGTTCCATTTCCAATATCAACGCGAAACTCAGAGGCTGCGGTTGCGCATCTCTTGAAAGCTACAAACGCGGTTTATGTTTTTGCCAACCCCGATAACACCATGCAGAGCTTGGCTCAGAAGGCCTGTCACCGGCTTGGAGAAGGAAATGGCATCCAAATTCTGCCTACCCCAGTCTTTGACGATTTCTACAAGCCTACGCAAAAGGATTTCAAGTCGTCTGCGCGCTCCCGGAAAATTGAATTGGATGATACCGCCTTTATCCTACATTCTTCTGGTTCGTATGTCTTCGGCATGTCAGCGCATTGGAAGCAAATTCACCCTTCTCCCCAGGATCGACTTCCTTTCCCAAACCCATAAAAATATCACATCGTAACTTCTTGGGTCACGGAATCGAACCATGTGAGTAAACTGCCGCTGCGCTAGACTCGTGTTTGCTGACAAGATTCAAGATTACAGCGAGACCGATTATTGCGGTCAAGTCAGATCTGCTGCCGGCTCCCCAATGTTCCGTGCGTATTCTTTCCAATTTTACGAGAAGAGATTCTTAGCGGGGGCCTCAACCTCTAGATATGAGTGCCCTTATACTAGTTCCTCAAACAGTAGGTGTGATTGTCATCTAAAGACGCTTGTAATTGAGCTATCCTTCACAAGGCCATGGTTGGTATAGCAATGAGTGTCTTCCAACCTAAGAATATCCCTGTCATCCCTACGCCGGAGAACGTTTTCAAAAACGCATTAGTTACGAAATGTACCATCATGACAGCCGTCCCTTCAATGCTGGAAGTGAGTGATATTTGGAGCTGCTCTTCAGTCTGATTTTTGAGGTTCATCTTCACTCAGACTTGGGCTAAGGATCCCGTCAAGGTGGAGATGCTTGCAAAGTGTACGGTTGTTGTAAAGACTTTTTTTCTCTTTTCGACCCGAGATTATTAATTTGACTCCGCTTCCAGGGATTTAGTGGTGGTCCACTGGTACCAGCCGTCGGGAATGAGCTAGTGGAGAAAGGTGTGACTCTGAGGCCATTTTACGGGCTGTAAGTGCTGCATATTATTTTCCTTTCAGGCTTCGGACTTGATACTTCATCAGGACTGAGATAGGGGCAGTCACGACACGTAGGTCACTCCATCTTACAATTCAGCAGACAGTGCTTCTGCGTTATCTCACACACCCTTGGTTGGACAGAACAAGCCTTCAAGGAAGGATGGGAGTACTTCAGCGTGCGTCCCTTCCTCATATAGTCTGAAGAAAATCAGTCAGAATCTTACATTTTGGATGTAGATTTCTCCGAAAATTGACCCAGTATTTCTTCCTGTTGAGGGAATGGACAATATTGTGCAGCTCATCGTCAAGGCACTGTCTTCTGCATCTCGCCTCCTTACTAGCTCATGACTAACTTTCTACATGATCATTTTCAGAAATGCGAGACACACACTCCCAGCGTTTTGGACACAGACATTGACGGACAACCTGCGTTTGACACGAAGGATTTACTCGTCCGGCATCCTACGAATCCTGGCTTTTTCAAAATCTACGGACGAGCGGGTAAGTTACTTATTATGTCGTGACACCATCATGGAGCGGTGCTCACCCAACAGTGCCCAATCCCATCAGACGATCAAATCATGCATTCTGTACGTCTTCACTTTAATCGTTATTCACTCCAAACTCACAAACACTTGATGTCTTCCAGACAGGCGAAAAGACCAACCCATTTCCCATCGGTAAGGAGCCGTCAACGTTTAGCAAGCACCAACTATCTCACCTCCATCTAGAATCCTTGCTCCTCAGAGACGAAAGGATTACCTATGCGATCATGTTTGGCCGTGCAAAATTCCAAGCTGGTGTCCTCATAACCCCGTCGAATGCTCTCGTGTTTGACCCAGCTGATACTGTCAAGTTGGCAGAGTACCGGAATATGATATGGTCAGTTCCATATAGAGACAAATGTAGGCTTCATCTCTGATGGTTACTTCTACAGGGACGTAGTCCAACGTGCCAACGACATCTCACCTCAGCACTCGAAGATTTTCAAAGAGGTCAGTCGGTCAACATTCCAACGCTTATCGAAAGAAGCTCAACTAATTTCGGATATACAGTTAATAGTCGTCACCAACCCTTTGAAACCCCTCGAGTTAACCGCCAAAGCGACCCCAAGACGAGGATCATCTCTCAAAGCCTACGAGGAGGAAATCGAAAAAGCATATCGAGCCTTGGAAGAGTCATCTCAGCCTAATATCCAAGCTCCTGCAGTCTGGGATACCATATCCGTGACTATATTCATTACAGAAGTCGTTGAGAATGCACTTGGGTTCAAGCTGCATGAACACGATGACTTTTTTAGAGTTGGTGCTGATAGGTAAGCCAAACTCGTTACAGTGGTTTGCAAATCTCAAAATCTGACCGCAATTCTGTCAACGTTGGCCTGTCCTGTCCTGTCTGCTTGCCTGCTTTGACTAGCTTAAACGCAACATACATCCGCAATACCATCACCAGAGCTCTCCGAGATCTAAAATCAGATCAAATCCCTCTTGCAAGTATTCGTGCTCTTCCAGAGAATTTTGTATACGACAATGCTTCCGTCGCTGCTCTTAGCAAATTTATTCTCGATATACCGCATACATACGCGGCTGGGACTGGGGTTGGTGAGGAGAAGGATAAAGAAGATGGAGATGACGATGACGACGATCCAGAGGGAGATTATCAGTGGCCCAAGATGGGTCAACCCGGGGAAACAATACTTCAGGTTAGGAAAGGGAAGGGCGAGCCGCCACTTATGATCATACCCGGTGAGTACACGGTCTACTTTCGAGTCTAGTTATCTAGAATTAGTTGCTCATGTTCTCTCTCTCTCTCTTTTTCGGGAGTAGGCGCCGGTGGTCGTGCCGATGGAATGATTCACTTTCAACAAAAGTTTCGTTCTGCACTCTGGCTTTTCCAAATCACGCCTGATCTACCGCGCAAATCTCTACGAGAACATGCAGAGTTCTATTATCGCAAAGTTAAGGTGAGGTGATTCAGGTCCACTGTTAATCATACTCAATACGTATACTAGGAATTACGCCCCCATGGACCCTACCGTCTAGCAGCCTATTCAGGTTCACATCTCATAGGCTTCGTCATGGTCGAAATGATGCTCAAAGACGGAGAAGAAGTCATCCAATTCGATTTGATCGACCAATCTCCTTCTTTCATGTTTAGTGGTCTAAACGAGGATGCGAGAGGGTTGGCCGACTCGGACTCGGACTCGGTTCAAAAGAACGGGAATGGGACTGCCAGACCAGATAGACCCCCACTAGTACCATCATCCCCAAATCCCAACTTCGACATCACCTCCCCCTCCTTCCACTCAACCTACAAATCCCGTATGATCCGCGCACTCTACAACATGGCTGCTCGAGAGGGTCGTACACAAATTCTAGACGCATTCAAAGATGCATGGGAAGGACGTCCAGCACCTGATGTTTCTGTTGAGGTTGCTGAGACGGCGAAATGGTCTGTGGATGTGAGTTTGGATCTTGTTGCTGGGTTGCCTGGGTACCAGGAATCGAACGTGCCGCAGTTCAGGAATACCTGGGAACGATGTCTCTTCGCTATAGAACACTGGCTGAAAAATATCTCTGGGATCTCAAGGGTGCCCATTACGGTATACGTTGCGTCTTATGGGGCCATAGGTAGCGTCAAGGACGAAACAGAGAAGGAAAAGTGGAAAGAATCAGGGTTAGGTGTAAGGAGATGTTTTCCTGATGCGAGAGTGGTACATGTGGATACGGGGCACATTTTGATTTTGGAGAATAAGGAGGTAATTAGGGACTTACAGAGAGGGTTTATATGACCTTGATGATTTTTGAGTGTAGGTAGAGTACATGGAATGGGATGTAAGAGTAGTTAGAATACATGTAGACTGTGATAAAAGTGGTCAAGCTAAGCCTCTGGAGTGGGAAGAAAGAATGCAGGACGTACGAGCTAGTCCGATAGAGCTATATGCCAAGAACCGAGAAGAAACCCAAGGATCCAGGATCCCTACGAAATTTGCTCGTCCATGGTATTAATAGTACTCCCAAACAATGATGGCGGTTCCTCAAGTACTGAAGGCATCGAAACGCCTGAAGAGACATGAGACTGCATCTATCTCCATCGCGGCATCTTTGCCCTCTAGTATCGATGAAGATCCGAGTCAGGACGGTCTTGCCATTGGTGGCGACTTCGCGTTAAACTGGCGTCTCCATTATTGAGTAAATCTGCAGCGACATGAGCCATTGCAACATGTACAGTGCCGTTGGACTCGCCAACATTGCTTCAGAGGAGATGTGATCTGGCAAACGAGATTGAGAAACTCCCGACTGGGTTATCCCCCGGTAATGCAAGTATTCACCGGCGACAAATTACAACAAGGTGCAATTAACGACGTCATAGACAGCTTTGAAGCTGTTAACGTCCCCACACATACTCAGACTGCAAATCTCGTCTTGCATTGATCCTGCACACGTTTTCTCCCTCTTGTTTAGTTGGGCGTCTTGCTGTTGTTCACCTGGTCCTTACGCCTGACGCTATTGTGACGTCAGGTGAAGCGCTCTGGCATTCCAGAACTAAAAAGTAAGCGCCGCTGCGTGTTCTCCCGCATTGTTCCATCATAGTGCTCGAATAGCACCGGTGCCGCAGTTAAACTAGTCATATCTCACAGTGCTGTCATTTATCTTGTATCTTTCGCTCTACCTCCTTCCATCTCTCTTTCGCTACTTCACCGAGCTTGAGTTGACCATGTTTCTCAGCCGTGGCAGGGGTGCCATTAATCCGGATCGAAAGGGTATCTTTGACATCTCAGACTCGTCCAACATCAAGCACACCCAAATCGGCATATGGGACCTCTATGAAGAAATAGTCCCTGAGCTCTCCAGGCTCCCCTTCTATAGCTTGCTGTCGTCAAGATTTGATGTCGAGCCATTCTTGGAACTATCTCGAAATGCACCTTTCGTCTGGAGGATGCTCACAGACATCCTCACAGAGGTCGAAGGGTGCTGGTGGTTGCTGGGGATGTATGTCTTCCTTAGTCTGGTGTCCAGTCTAATCCCTGCCATGACCCTGTGGTACGAATCTCAGCTCTTGAAGGTTGTCCAGACCGCCGTCGATGAGCGGAAAGTGGACACCTCTCTCCTCATACACGTCTGTGTTGGCAAGTTCTCTTGCTCTATCATTTCTACCATAGTCGAACATCTACGATCCATTACCTGGCGTCCTCTCAGTTTTCGTGTTCGCCAGTTTTATTCGCATAAGAAGTTGCAGTGCCTAGCTCGGTTGGATGTGCCCACTTTCTCCGACCCATCTTTGCAGAGACAGATGCAGAATGCTTTTGGGATGAGCGTGGGAGGTGACCTGGCGATGAATACTGTAATGAGGACGGTACACCTTATAACGTTAGGGACGCAACTAGCTTCTCAGTTAGGAGTTCTTCTGTCTGTGCTGAGAAATCAAACCGACGGGCCTCTTTTGGCCTCGATATCATTCGGAAATTCGATACTTCAGTATTGGCAAATGGGCCAAAGTGGGATACGGTCAGAAGGTGAGTTGCATGGAACTTCCGTAGGATTTTTCTGACATGTCCATTTCGCTCAGTTTACGCAGCGACCACCAGGAACGATGACTACTTGCGAATGGAGGGGATCAATCAGGCTATCAACTCCGACCAACATCGAAAGGAGATCGTTGCTGGCAATATGGGAAAATATATGCACACAGGTTTCAATCTGCCCTCCACATCCCCAAACGGTCTCGAAGCTCATCAACTTCATCTTCAGAATATGCGAGATGCTCAGCAACCCTTGGGGAAGCTGCTATTGGCTTCTTTCCTTCAGTCTATTTCCTGGGGCGACGTGATCAATTGACGATCTCCCCTTTCGTGAGTCAAATCTGGGGCGAGTTGCCTCAGGTCAGTGTTTTCGTCTTTGGAAGTAACTCCGGGAACTAAGGCCCAGGATTTCGTTGACAGGTAGTCTTTGCTCTACGAGCTGTGCAGCAGCCCTCATCCGTCCCTCTTTCCCTTGCGCCCTTGTCACTCATCACTTCAACCACAAGTAGTTTCAGCAACCAACTTCTGGGTCTGTTTCAACAGGGAGGTAGTATTGCCAGCCAATGGGCCGATGTGAGACGGTTCTACGAGATTCTCGCAGTTGAAAATCGGGTCAAAGACGGGTAGGTTGTTCATAAATACTTGATATCTAGTGAAAGTTCATTTTTTTGTGTCGCAAAAGCGCTCTACCCTTCCCTGAGAATCAGAAAGAGATGGAGCTGTCGGGCGTGGAATTGGAGTTTAGGTGTGCTTTCTCTGATCTGAGAAGATAGATTCGACTTAGTACAATTTGTGTTCATGATAACAGAAATGTGTCATTCAAATACCCGGGCGCAGCATCATACGCGTTGCGGAATGCATCATTCAGAATCCTACGTGGACAGTTATGTGTGCGTCTTGCCTCCGTCTCCTTCGTCTCCTTCGTCTTCTTTTGATTACCTTAATCTCGGTCTCCCGTACACAGGTAATCGTTGGCACAAATGGTTCAGGTAAATCAACAATCCTGAAACTTGTCATGAGACTGTACGATGTCGACGAGGGACAAATTTTTGTCGATGGACGGGACATTCGTACGCTAAAGCTGGAGGATCTGAGAAAGGCTACAGCCGTACTTTTCCAAGACTATACTCTCTTCCCTCTATCCGTAAGTCAGAGTTTGCTATTTACTTTCGCGCCAAGCCATCCTGACTTCTTTCTATCAAAGATCAAACAAAATATTGCTCTCGGCGATCCTTCTACAGCTCATTCCCCCAATCTAGACGACGTTATAGAAGCAGCCAAACTAGGTGGTGCAC
Organism: Tetrapyrgos nigripes; assembly: GCA_013368315.1. Classification (NCBI taxonomy): domain Eukaryota; kingdom Fungi; phylum Basidiomycota; class Agaricomycetes; order Agaricales; family Campanellaceae; genus Tetrapyrgos; species Tetrapyrgos nigripes. Next base: position 223,052 of record JAACJM010000069.1, read on the forward strand.
ACGACTTCATCTCGAAGCTTCCCGAAGGATATGATACATACCTGGACCGACCTGTGAAAGACGTTTACTCGGGTTTACCGGAGGGCACGAAAGCACTCTTTGGTAGGGAAATCAAATACAATGGAGTGAGAGACATGATTCAAAGTGGAAGGGGAGGAGCAGAAGCGCTGGGATTGAGTGGAGGACAGTTACAGAGGATTGCTTTGTGAGTGTTCAGATACTCTTTCTTCTATCATCCGTGGTCATTGGCTAATGAACGGTCTTTTGTTAGGTCCAGGACATTCATGAGGTCGTTGATAGAGTCTCAGTCAGCAATTGGATTACTACTGTTCGATGAACCATCTGCGAGTCTGGATCCGGCAGCAGAGCATGGTGCGTGTTAAAGTGACATTGCTATCTGTCGGATGCGAGCTGATCATGACATGGTGTTGTATCTCGTCCACAGATCTCTTTGAGCGCCTCCGAAACCTACGTGGCCAAAAGACAATGATATTCTCCTCCCACCGTTTCGGTAATTTGACGAAATACGCAGATCTTATTTTGTGAGCCTCTTCTATTTGCTTGGTCACGGCAGGAGACTCACTTGGGCTTGTATGGCCATTATTGCGCTGGCAGATACATGAACGATTCCTCTATCCTTGAAGAAGGATCTCATAGCGACCTTCTAGAGAAGAATGGGGAATATGCCAAGATCTGGTCATTGCAGGCGCAGGCATTTTTGTGATTAGATGACAAACCCAGATGGGTTTCAAGAAGGAATATTGCCAATTCGTTGCTCTTGTACACCGTACTACTACTTTCTTTTTAAATACGTAGTCGCGATCGTTGAAGATTCCCGTGATAGAGGATTGCGAATGATAATGGAAAAGTTTCCAGGTTCGATCCTTGAGTATTTGAGTATTTGAGTGACTATCGGCTTTCCACCAGCAGGAGCGAGAGCCAACAAGGTAACCAACTTGAGGCAACCCCCAGCTAATTGTCGCGCGCGGCGCAAGTAGTTAGTGTGTCCTTGTTTGTCAATGCCTTTCCGCTACGCCAACTGGTTCTAATCAAGTCCTAATCGTCCTCAACTTGCAATTGATTGGATACACTGCCCCAAATATCTTGGTTCGTTTCCGTTACAGCCCACAATGCATCCGGCTCTAGATATTCCAGAACTAATGGATAAAATTTTAGGATACCTATGCAAGAGCGACCAGAAACGGTGCATAACAATATGCCGGGCGTGGTCTGAGCTCGCTATTGACTACGTCTGGCGCTACGTTGATGACAGTGGTCCCAGTGATCCTAGCATTGCTGAACTAGCGCGTCTTATTGCTCCGGTGAAGAAGGTCACGAATACTGCTAATCGCGCCCACCGTGCCTCATATGTATGTCCATGCTTGATCTTAATCCGTCTCCTTCTGAAATGAAGACGTCTGCCCACAAGGTTTTCTGTCGCTCCCCACCACCCAGGATTTGGAGCGATTCCACTCCAAATACTCTTACTGTGTCCGCAGACTTGTGGTTTGCCATTATCCCGGCTTGGATGACTTCACCGCTCTTCTGAGTGAAATCAGTCGCACCACACCATCTTCACCTATCCTCCCCAACCTGCATACCCTAGCATGGCACAGTGCATACAAGCAGTGTAATGACAGTTTTATATTCATGCATGATGAAATACAGATGTAGTCTCTCTATCAAGCGCAGAGTCATCCCTTGTTCAGCCTCCTTGACTTCACCGATGCCATGCAAATGCGAATGCCCAGGCTCACTTCCTTGACACTAGAAATTGACCCAGAAGAAGAGTTTGCTGAACCACTGGCCGCTTTACTTAGAAACCTCCCATTGCTCGAAAACGTCAATATGCCAGGGTTCAGAGATATATCTCTTATCCTGTCGAATTTGCATCGTTCTAAAGTGCTGCACTCTCTTGATTTCCAACCTTTCGGAGGTATGGATGCAGTGTCTTGTATCGGGGACTTTTGGTCACAGCTCCACGAGCCTTTTCCTGTTGAAGAGCTGGGAGTGACGGTTGTAGAAAGTAGGACGATCATACCCCTCCTGCACCATCTGCCTTACCTCAGAATCCTCACTCTTTCCGTTGACATGGACGATGATCTTGATCGCCAAAGTCTCTTTAATTCTCTGTCCCTTTTCTCCTTCCTCACTTCTGTTCGGCTCCACTTTCGACCACCAGTCCTGGAGTTTAATGAAGTAGTCGGTGTTCTCGACTGCAAAAATATCACGCATTTTTCTCTCGGTTCCTCTCCTCTACATATGCCGGACTCGGACATCACACAGATGGCGTTGGCATGGCCGCAGCTGAAGTTGCTCGAGGTGTCACGGATACGTTTGGTTGAGTGGTCCGGGTCACGCACAGGCGATCCTTTCACCCAAAAGACGAGCTTTTGGGCTGTTTTTGTTCTTACACGTCTTTGTCCGCATCTGGAACGTCTCGCACTATACATTGATATCAAACCACGAGATACTCCCCCATTTAACGCTTCTTCTTTACCTCAACGTCCGCAAGGCCAAGCATCCCACGCAACGCAAACTGCGACTGCGAATTTGCGAGAAGTGGACTTTGGAGAGACGGCAATATATTCAGAGATGAAATTGTTTTAGTAGAATTGCTGGGTCAGATTTTGCCAGCTCGCTGCAAAGTGACGACGCATCACTATAGCCGTCGACGGGGAGGGCTTGTACTAGATCAACTTGTAAAAGAGCAGAATGCTAGATGGGACATTGTTAAAGAACACTTTCTTCGTTTTTCGGAGCGATATTCGTAAAATCGTCTACATTACAGACGTGGTGTAGTGTACATAGTCATCGATATCATCCTATGTCATCCAGTTTCACTCGTTTTGTCTGTCGAGCTTAGTGTTTGTCTGACAAACATAACCCGCCTTCCGGAGTACTGGCACGATAGCTTTATTCTCCCTCAACATCAAAAACGCAATCGCCAATAACGTCTACTAGTACAAAACTGACGTTAAGACGAGTAAGCGCGTGTAAGCTCCTCAGTCACCAGTGCATCAACCTCTGACTGACACCATTTTGTTGGCGACTGGGACATCCTGAGCACCTGGTAGGGCCACATCTGCATCAGGATAATCCGTATACCCCCTCTTCAAATCTTCCTTCAACTGAGCCAACTTCTCTCCCTTCAACTGGTCCTCGCTATGCGGGTAGGGCGGATAATGCCCATACAAGCCCATCATATCCAACCTCTGGATCCCATCCAATGGTTTCCCATCCTGAACCCTCTTTGCAAAGTCAGGATGGACAATCCAATTCATACCATACAAAACGGCCGCTGCAATTCCTTTGTCTACGACTTCGGCTCCTTCTTCAACTGTGAATCCAGTATTGACAAGAACAGCCGTTTTGGGATTTTTGACGAGAGGACTGTAGGTCCCAACGACGTCATGCGGTGTACCACGGTTCTTACCATCGAAGACGGGGTCAGTGGCTTCGCTGTAGCGGAGGAAAGTGATGTATCCGATGCCGAGTTTGTCGATTTCACTGGTGACGTAGGAATAAGTATCGATTGTTTCGTCGAGAGGCATACCTATACGTCAAGGAGACGGTGTTAGTTGAATAATTTTGGAACCCAACGAGTACACAGGACACAGAGTAATCACCCATATCGTTATATCCGCCTCCAGGACTCAACCTGATCCCCACCCTTTCCGGTCCCCAGATGTCGATCAGCTCTTGAAGAGTCTCCAAAACAAATCGCGCCCTGTTTTCCTTCGAACCTCCGTATTCGTCGGTTCTCTGATTGGAGTGAGACTCCAAAAATTGGTTTACCAGATATCCGTTTGATGCATGGACTTCTATACCGTCAAAGCCAGCTTCCTTTACGTTGACAGCGGCCTGCTTGAATAAAGCGACGAATTTCTCTGGGTCATCGATGGGAGCGGGCTAGTTACATGAGTAGATAAATTAGAAAGAAGCGGAGGCTACAAGAGACGCACAACAACATATGGAGCGTTGGGTTTACCAGGAATATGTCTGAATTTCCCTCCACGAGCAGCGATGGCCGAAGGACCATAGACTGGTACGCCGGCAGCAATCTGTTCTGGAGCTTCGGGATGACAGACTCGACCCGCTGAGTAGGCTTATGTTGAGCTTAATGGACCGCAATGAGGACAACAAAGATTACTGACCATGGAAGACCTACACAATAGAACAGAAGGGTAAGTCGTTTGTAAAATTCCTGGCATCGTCCAATACTTTACCTGCGCATAGATCAATCCCCCTTCAGCATGAACAGCCTCTACAACCTTTCTCCACCCTTCGATTTGTTCACTGGACCAAATTCCAGGGCTATAAGGCCATTCTATTCTGTTTAGTAATCATATCAGTTGTTTGGAACGAAAATCGGTAGAATAGATGGACTACAAATTGCCGCGTCAGTGGGTTAAAATGGCACTCACCCTTGTCGAGAGATTAGAAGGGCTTCAGTGACGATAAGACCTGCGCTCCTGGCCCGTTGTCTATAATACTCCACGTTCAACTCGTTTGGAACGCTCGTAGGGACTGAACGATTTCTCCCCATAGCGGACATGAAGATACGGTTTCGAGCCGTGTAGGGACCAATTTGAACCGGTTTGAGGAGAGCGGAAACGTTTCCTGATGCCATATCTACCAGTGGAAGGTTGTCTGTGGACTGTAGTTTGACGATGAACCCAATGGAATGAAGGGGTTTTATACCTCTGGGCCTTCAAAGTCATCTCAGCTCTTTGCGATTGCAAAGACCCCGATGATGGCCGCAAAGAATTAATGGATAAACGACACCAAGTCTTGATACTGTCAATGCTTTGTATTCGTAAACGAACTACTCTTGCGCCTGTGGATCCATCTTTGCTTTCTAGAACGGTAAATGTACTTACCATTAGCTATTAATTCGCTACGTTCTTCCCAGTTATTGAACGCAAGACCGTTTCGCAATAGTTATTCTTTCCCAGTCATCCCGGTACTCCCCGATTGTGGGCAAAAGTACTTCAGCTAACTGGGCAACAGAGCTACTAGTAGCTCAGCCAGTCCATGTTGCCAGATCAGTGTCAGCTCACGACGTCCAGACTTACTTTGCCGTGGATGGGCATGAGGAGGAGGAGGAGTAACCTGGCTGCGGCATGATGATGATGATGATGATGAGTTCTTGAAAAGGTTCGCGCTCAATTCGCGCTTCACTCCCCTGAAGTCTTAGCACAAATCGGTGCTCAGCACTCAGCATTCACTGATGTCCCGGCTTATGTGCCCTGCTTGGTACAGGACTCATTTTCATGGAACATGTACCCCACCTCACCTCGTTTTCGGAAGCAGGTACTGATAATAAAGATGACTCTTCCAGCTACATAACCATTCCGACCGTCTTCCACAAATATTCGATATGATATGATGTATGTGTATATATATTATAACTAGTGTTTTGAGTCCTTACTGTCTCTGCTTGTAAACGGAGACAGGGTATGATATGAAGTTGAAGTTATGAACGTCACGGTTAGCTAGAGCTTCACTTGCTGAAGGTGAAGACAAAGACAAGGAGGTACTTAGTAGGGCATGAGGTACAGTTCGCAACAAGGAACAAAAAAGTAAAAGAATAAAGTCGAATTGGGATTCGAAAGACAACAGACAACAGAAGAGAACGAATAGACGAGAAACGTTGTTGTGAGATGCATGCGCAGGCAGGTATATGTGTGTGAATGGATACGAATACGAATAGAGGAAAGAGGAATAACGTGAACATGAACGCAGGGCAACGGAAAGAGTGAGGGAACGTCCATACAAATCAAACTCTAGATGCTAAGAAACCACGAGAAACAGAAACAGAGAAGACGGAAAGGGAAAGCACAGAGGAAAGAAGACAGCTTGACAGACCAAAATTGCGTTTGAGAACTATGATGGCAAGGAACAGACGACTGAAAATACTTACTCATTTTCATCTCCGCCTTTGCTGCCAGACAGCCAAAGGCACATCCTCGTCATTTTCAGGCGATTGTGGTCTACCTTTTGTTGAGACTGCATGTGCACTTGTCCCTTTCCTAAGCATCCCATTAGCCAACGGGGGTGAAGGTGTCGCCGTAGCCGATAATGACCGCCCTGGTGACCTCCCTCCTCCATACTCTTGCTGAGGCGGTGACTTTGAACGACGATGAGCGCCAGGGGAGGTGACTGCCGCTGGGAACCCCAATTTGAATGATCAGCAGGAGGCATAGCACCAGGTGGTAAGCGCTGAGCTTGAGGCTGAGATTGCTGATGCGCCATGTCTGTCGAATAATAGAGATGATCTGGCGTCTGGCTATCTGGAGGTTGCACAAGCCGCGGTGGTATTGAATTTACCGGTGCTGAAGATTGTGATTGATATCCCGTCCTTTGGCCCGAACCAGGTGGTGGCGATGTAGGCCCTCTACCTTTCGGCATCCCTTGTGGAGGTTGAGCGTTGTATCCACCTCCATACCCGTATTCTTGTTGCATTTCCCGATGCTGCATCTCATACTGCGGACCCTTCACTGCTATCTCAGCTCTTCTAGCTCCACCCGGTCCGGCTTTGGTCAACGACCCACGCTTAGGCGAAACCTCCCTCTTTTTCATCTCTTGTTCACGTTCTCTCTGTTCTTTCTCGCGAACTTCCTTCTCCAATCTTTCCTTTTCCCTCAGTTCTGCTTCTCTCTGCTCTTTCTCCTTCTGTTCCTTCTCCTGTGCACCATTCGCCTGCCCTTCCCCTGGTACTTGCCCCGGCCCTTGTGCCTGTCCTTGCGCCTGCCCTTGTCCTTGTCCTCCCCCAGCTCCAACCCCAGCCTGCCCATTCGGTGTCGGCGAAGGATTCTGAGCCTTATTAATAACCCCCAAATACCAAAACATCAAGTTACTGATCAACACCTGCTCATACAACGGCCGTCTCGGATTTGCCAATTTGATATGACTCAACCTATAAATGGCTCGTTCGACGTGAATTGGATACCTCGAGTAATTGTTGATGGCCGCCGCTCCAGGTGAAGGCGGTGGTTGGTAATTCTTTGATGATTTGCTCGCTCCTAACAAGGCTTGAGCAGCTTCTCGTCCTGCGTTACCAGATGAAACGGCTACGGGAGGTGCATTGTCTGAATCTTTGTTCTTCCGATTTCCACCGAATAAAGAACCGAAAAATCCTGATTCCTTCTCCTTCTCTTTTTCTTTATCACCGCTGTCAGCACGAGTGTGATCCTTGTCTTTGTGTTTTTTGCTACTCTTGTCCGAAGAGCCCCATTTAAAGAGACCTTTCTTGTCCTTTTCCTTTCGGGTAGGCTGAGACACTGGTAACTGAGGACTTGGTGGGCTAGAAAGAAAAGAGGGAGTCGGAGAAGTGCCTTGGGCGCCTTCAGCAGATGATGGAGACGGTGTACGGGAAGGAGAAGGAAGTTCGGGTGCTGCGTCTTGTGGTGTTAATAGCCGCTGAGGCTGAGGTTGGTGTAACTGAGGTTCGGGTTCTAATGGAGGTTGTTGAGGAGGGACGTGCTGTTGAGGTAGAGGTGGTTCTGGTTCTGGTTCCTGGGAAGGTAACTCGAGAACTGGACTAAGGGCGTCGAAAAGAGAGGGTTGATGTTCGTGTGTCGGTAGTTGTAGTATCGATGAAGGCTCATCCACAAGTTTTGCCTCTGAAGGTGCCGACGTAATAACAGTCGGTGGTTGATGTTCTTCTTCATCATGAGCATATGCATCAAATATCGAGGCTTCCATGCTGAATGAATCTGGTCGAGTAGAATGAAAGTCGTCCGACAAGGTTCGTTGACGCTGAGGAACGTATTCTGTGGATTCGGTATGCCCGTGATCACTAGAGGACCGGTCACTGGAGGTACGGCTAGGTAGAGTGCCCGCTCGTGCTGTGGAACCTCTGCGAGTTGAGCTAAACCGATGACCACCTCCATCACCAGGTAGACCTGGTTTCCTGATTCTAGTACGCGCAGCACGACGAAGGATTTGACCGGGAGGACGGGCAATAATGGGAACGTCTGCTTCATCTTCCATCTCAGGCATGGCATCAAGCTGATCCATTGCTAGGGTATTCCATCAGAAAATAGAGATGGACTGAGACCGGCTTGATACACACCAGTCGGGGACATATTGAGACTCAAACTTCGTCGCAGTATGTTCCTAAACTTTGTTGGATCATTAGTCTCTGAGGCTTCTTCTGCCAGTTCCTCCAGCTTCTGGAGATCATTTATCGTAAGCTGTGGGCCCTGATTTGCGAATCTGCCAGTCCGATTTCGCCTGAGAGGTACAATCTTTTCTTCCGTCTCCCCGACTCCATCATTTTCCGACGGGCTGTATTGGCGACTGAGCATAGACCTTTTCCTCCCCAAGCCCGAGGAAACAGACAAAGAGCTGGATCTGGTGGGTGCCGGACCATCACCAGGGGGTGGAGACCTGGAGTGCTCCTTGAGAAAAGCACGGAATTCTGCGGGAGCGATTTCGGGATGGACACTAGCAGGAACCCAGAAGAGATGGAAGGGGTCGTCTGTGTCTGCGGTGCTGTCGGAAGCATGTGAGGTTGTGCTAGAGCCTTCCTCGTTTGAGCTGGAATCATCCCCTGACCAATATGGATTGGAGGATGATGACGACTGTGCTGGAAGGTCTGGGTCGATGGCCAAGGCGCCTGGGGCGGTAGAACGTCTCCTGATGTCACGCAAGGCCTCGACCTCGCGCTGGATGTCGTAGTGAGAGGGCTGCATGGTGATGGTTCGGTACGCGATGCAGGGCTGGAAAGACTAGGTGTTGAAGGGAATGAAGGGAGCGTGTCGTTGTCGTTATCGTTGTCGGCGTCGTCGTGAAGGATGGTGGAGACGAACGAAGAGCTGAAAGATGTGTGCAAATCCGAGTTCGGCACGGCGATCGCTGATATCACTCTCTGTCCTTTTTCCTACGCAGTAACTCTTATATTACTCTACACTTCTGACACTGTCTCTATACAACCTAGTTCAAACAATCACGGGTATTCAATACAAAGATCTTAGCGCGGCCCTCTGGAAGGTACCCGAACAGATAGAACCGCATTCTCTCTCCTCAGCTCTTGGATCACAGCCTACACATGTGCACTCAGAAATACTCCGACGTAGAAAGAGACGAAAACATACAGCAAGAGCTTCCGGATTAACGCCACTCTCAATCATCCTTACACAAGTCGTCAGAGTCTCCTTGTCAAGCTGCGTGTTCAGCAACTGGGACATTTCATGTAGGACTTTTTTTACACACGTAAAGACCTCCAGAGTTTAAGACTAGAAAGACTCACTGTCAAGGGTTTGTTGAGCAGACAGGATTCGGTCTGCCTCTTGCGTCGAGGAAGACATTGGTTGGAAACAGCAAACATTCTCACGCCCCTCAAAAGCCTTTAGCATGGCCCCATCAAAAACCAACAAAACTGCCTCTGCAGCAACAAGAACCAAAAAAGAGAAAATATTCCATCCTCAATCACGGAAAGCAGATCAGCTTGCTAGGAAATCTTTGCGGAAAGACAAGTTGTCTGCTCAAAGTTCAGATCGGAAACAAAAACATAATAATTTAGGTGCGTGTCCTGTCCCTGTCTTCAACTAATTCACTGCTAACAATGGACACTTGCAGCCGATTTCTATGGATTCTTTTACCACTCGTTACCTTCAGAGGGTGTCTTATCACTCGAAGACCTCCATAGTCTGATCGCAAATATCTGGTTGAAACGATTCGATGAAGATCTAGAAGCCGAGCGCGCATCACGAAGGAAAGGACGGCCAAAAAGCACCAGAGAACAAAAGCTGGAGGAACTTCAGCTTAGAGAATCAGAACAGTATCGTACGGGTTTGGGTATGTCTTTGTGTCTTGAAACCTTGTATTTTACTGAAACAAAATAACAGAAGTAATCGACCTAACCCACCCACCTACCGTCGCTCTCTTCCGTACATGGAACCAAATAGAAGTCGCTTTCATAGACCTCCTTCGATTTATCCGTATAAACAGTACCAATCCCAAAAATGTCGTCGTGTCGAAAGCAGGGAAACATATCACCATTGTCGGAGAGGAATCGGAGTCGATAGAGGGCAAAGATGTCGAGATGGAGATGGATCCACAGTCTCATGTCTCTTCAGGCGTTTCGACGCCTTCAATACTTAAGGAACCGCCATCACGGTTTGGTAGTACTATTATGACCATGGACGAGCAAATTTCGTAGGGATACTGGATCCTCGGGTTTCTTCCCGGTTCTTGGGATATAGCTCTAGCCTAGCCCGTACGTCCTGCCTTCTTTCTTCCCACTACAGAGGCTTAGCCTGACAACCTTTATCACAGTATGCATGTATTCTAAACTACTCTTACATCCCATTCCATGTACTCTACACTCAAAAATGATAAATGTCATATAAACCCTCTCTGTAAATCCTTAATCACCTCCGTATTCCCCAAAATCAAAGCATGCCCCGTATCCACATGTACCACTCTCGCATCAGGAAAACATCTCCTTACACCTAACCCTGATTCTTTCCACTTTTCCTTCTCTGTTTTGTCCTTGACGCTACCTATGGCCCCATAAGACGCAACGTATACCGTGATGGGCACCCTTGAGATCCCAGAGATATTTTTCAGCCAGTGTTCTATAGCGAAGAGACATCGTTCCCAGGTATTCTTGAACTGCGGCACGTTCGATTCCTGATACCCAGGCAACCCAGCAACAAAATCCCAACTCTCATCCGCATACCATTTCAGCGTCTCAGCAACCTTAACAAGAACATCAGGTGCTGGACGACCTTCCCATGCATCTATTAATACGCCTAGAATTTGTGTACGACCCTCTCGAGCAGCCATGCCGTAGAGACCGTAGGGCATACGGGATTTGTAGGTTGAGCGGAAGGACGGAGAGGTGATGTCAAAGTTGGGATTTGGGAATGATGGTTCCATTGGGGGTCTGTCTGGTCTGGCAGTCCCATTCCCGTTCGTTTGAACCGAGTCCGAGTCGGCGAACCCTCGCCCATCTTCGTTTAGACCACTAAACATGAAAGAAGGAGATTGGTCGATCAAATCGAATTGGATGACTTCTTCTCCGTCTTTGAGCATCATTTCGACCATGACGAAGCCTATGAGATGTGAACCTGAATAGGCTGCTAGACGGTAGGGTCCATGGGGGCGCACTTCCTAATATACGTATTATATTGAGTATGATTAACAACAGTGAACCTGGATCACCTCACCTTAACTTTGCGATAATAAAATTCTGCATGTTCTCGTAGAGATTTGCGCGGTAGATCAGGTGTGACTTGGAAAAGCCAGAGCGCAGAACGAAACTTTTGTTGAAAGTGAATCATTCCGTCGGCACGACCACCGGCGCCTACTCCCGAAAAAGAGAGAGAGAGAGAGCATAAGCAACCAATTCTAGATAACTAGACTCGAAAACAAGCCGTGTACTCACCGTGTATGATCATAAGCGGCGGCTCGCCCTTCCCTTTCCTAACCTGAAGTATTGTTTCCCCAGGTTGACCCATCTTGGGCCACTGATAATCTCCCTCTGGATCATCATCATCGTCACCACCATCTTCTTTCTTATGCTTCTCCTCACCAACCCCAGTCCCAGTCGCATACGCGTACGGTATATCGAGAACAAATTTGCTGAGAGCAGCAACGGAAGCATTGTCGTATACAAAATTCTCTGGAAGAGCACGAATACTTGCAAGAGGCATTTGTTCTGATTTTGCATCTCGAAGAGCTCGGGTGATGGTGTTGCGGATGTATGTTGCGTTTAAGCTAGTCAAAGTAGGCAGGTCAATTTTTGAAATTCGCAAACCACTGCAAACGAGACTGACTTACCTATCAGCACCAACTCTAAACAAGTCATCATGCTCATGCACCTTAAACCCAAGCGCATTTTCAACGACTTTTCGTAATGAATACAGTCACAGATACGGTATCCCAGACTGTAGGAGCTTGGATATCAGGCTGAGATGACTCTTCCAACGCTTGGTATGCTTTTTCAATTTCCTCCTCGTAGGCTTTGAGAGATGATCCTCGTCTTGGAGTCGCTTTGGCCGTCAGCTCGAGGGGTTTCGAAGGGGTGGTGACGACTATTAACTGGATATCCGAAAATATTTGAGCTTCTTTCGGTAAGCGTTCGAATGTTGACCGACTGACCTCTTTGAAAATCTTCGAGTGTTGAGGTGAGATGTCATTGGCACGTTGAACTACGTCCCTGTAGGAGCAACTGTCAGAGATGAAACCTACATTTGCTTCTATATGAAACTGACCATATCAGATTCCGGTACTCTGCCAACTTGACAGTATCAGCCGGGTCAAACACGAGAGCATCCGACGGAGTTATGAGGACACCAGCTTGGAATTTTGCACGACCAAACATGATCGCATGGGTAATTCTTTCGTCTCTGAGGAGCAAGGATTCTAGATGGAGGTGAGGCTTGCTTCCTTTACAGTTAAATGTTGACGGCCCCTTACCGATAGGAAGTGGGTTGGTCTTTTCGCCTGTCTGGAAGAGATTAAGTGTTTGTGAGTTCGTAGAATAACGATTAACGTGAAGACGTACAGAATGCATGATTTGATCGTCTAATGGCATTGGGAGGAGGGTGAGCACTACTCCATGATGGCGTCACGACATAATAACTTACCCGCTCGGCCGTAGATTTTGAACAAGCTAGGATTCGTAGGATGACGGACGAGTAAATCCTTAGTGTCAAACGCAGGTTGTCCGTCAATAACTGTGTCCAAAACGTTGGGAGTGTGCGTCTTGCATTTCTGAGAAATGATCATGTAGAAAGTTAGTAATGGGGTAATAAGGAGGCGAGATGCAGAAGAGGCACCTTGACGATGAGCTGCACGATATTATCCATTCCTTCAACAGGAAGAAATACTGGGTCGATTTTCGGAGAAATCTACATCCAAATGTAAGACTCTGGCTGATTTTCTGCAGATTATATGAGAGAGGGTCACACGCTGAAGTACTCCCATCCTTCCTTGAACGCTTGTTCTGTCCAACCAAAGGTGTGTGAGATAACGCAGAAGCACTTTCTGCCGAATCGCAAGGAGTGACCTACGTGACATGTTTGAAACTCCCCCTATCTCGGTCCTGATGAAGTATCGAGTCCGAAGCCTGAAAGGAAAACTAATGTGTAACACTCACAACCCGTATCCTGTCCTCAGAGTCACGCCTTTCTTCACTAGCTCATTCCCGACGGCTGGTACCAGTGGGCCTCCACCAAAGAACTGGAAGCGGAGCCAAATCAATAATCCCAGGTCGGAAAGGTAACAAAAGTACTTACAACAACCCTATACTTTGCAAGAACCTCCACCTTGACAGGATCCTTAGCCCAAGTCTGAGTGAAGATGAGCTTTGAAAACCAGACTGAAAAGCAGCTCCAGATGTCACTCACTTCCAGCATTGAAGGGACGGCCATCATGATGATACATTTCGTAACTAACGCGTTTTTGAAAACGTTCTCCGGCGTAGGGATGACAGGGATATTCTTAGGTTGGAAGACACCCAGTATTACACCAACCATGGCCTTGTGAAGGATAGCTCAATTACAAGCATCTTTAGATGACAATCACACCTACTGTTTGAGGAACGTGTATAACGCCCATCATATCTAGAGGTTGAGGCCCCCGCTAAGAATCTCTTCTCGTAAAATTGGAAAGAATACACACGGAACATTGGGGAGCCGGCAGCAGATGTGACTTGGCCGCAATAATCGGTCTCGCCGTAATCTTGAATCTTGTCAGCAAACACGAGTCTAGCGCAACGCCAGCTTTACTCACATGGTTCGATCCCATGAGCCAAGAAGTTACGATGTGATATCTTTATGGGTTTGGGAAAGGAAGTCGATCCTGGGGGGAAGGGTGAATTTGCTGCCAATGCGCTGACATGCCAAAGACATGCGCACCAGAAGAATGTAGGATAAAGGCAGTATCATCCAATTCAATTTTCCGGGAGCTCGTAGAGGACTTGAAATCCTTTTGCGTAGGCTTGTAGAAATCGTCAAAGACTGGGGTAGGTAGAATTTGGATGTCATGTCCTTCTCCAAGTTGGTGACACGCGTTCTGAGCCAAACTCTGCATAGCGTTGTCGAGATTGGCAAAAACATAAACCGCGTTTGTAACTTTCAAGAGGTGCGCAACCGCAGTCTCTGAGTTTCGCGTTGATAATGGAAAGGGAACGAAGCCGGCATGCATGATGCCCATCAGCAGCGTATAATAAGTGATGGAGTCTACAGGCCCAGGACGTGTCAGTATCAGAGTAATATCGAGGGAATTAGTGTACTAACCCAGCGTTGCCAAGATTGCAATGACTGGGGGAGGCTGTGAGTCGATATGGTCGTTCTTGACTAATGTTTGTACGAATCCCTGAGCAACATGGAACGCTTGAACTGCTTCACCCCAGTATATCGTCTGTGCAATCTCATCATCAGTCATATATCGAAATAAGGGATGGTTTGGGCTATGTTCTGCATTGAAATCATGAACCTCGAGCAGATTGAGAGAAAAGTCGGGAGGAGGGGGTTTGAAAGTTTGGGATTGCGTTCCTTGCTGAGTACGGAAGACCATCTTGAGGGAAGAACAAGGAGAAGATACTCGGCCAGTCCATACCGGTGTATTAATAGTGGTATTGATACGTGCTAAGTCCTAGTGGTTCTCCGACATCGCACTGGGTTAGAGGAGCGTCCACATGAGTGTAAGCGTTCCTAGAGAACATCTAGAAGCATCAGTGATGTTATTATATGACAGCACACTCTGACAGTCTCTGAGCTGAAGTTTTTGCAGTTGCTGGACCAGGGTAGTAGAGTAGTGGTCAACTTCACGGTCACCTGCTATCGCATGTAAGCAATTCCAGTCCTTCTGTTATTATTAAGGCCATGAGGCACTATCGCTTCTCTCACCTCTACTATCTTCACTATGGACGCTAGTGTTGCGGAAGTAATTCTCAGCGACCTTTTTACCGGTAAATTACGGTAAATTACAATGTGCATGATATACTATCACGATGTTCAGCATTGCAGATTCTCGGACTCGTACTTGCCACCGTCGGGGGCCCACACCAAACTAGTTGGTACGTGTATAAGAGCAACGAATTGACAATATTCCAAGTAGTTTACTTTTTGAGACCCATCTGGGTCTGTCCGCTAATTAATCACACAAATGCCTGCGCCTGCAACGACCAGATCTTGGCATACTCCCCATTCTTCTCTAGAAGATCGCTATGAGATCCTTCTTCAAGGATAGCCGAATCGTCCATGTATCTGCCAGCGCAATGTCATACAAGCCCGAGTGAGTCTCCTACCGTGACCAAGCAAATATAAGAGGCTCACAAAATAAGATCTGCGTGTTTCGTCAAATTACCGAAACGGTGGGAGGAGAATATCATTGTCTTTTGGCCACGTAGGTTTCGGAGGCGCTCAAAGAGATCTGTGGACGAGATACAGCACCATGTCATGATCAGCTCGCATCCGACAGATAGCAATGTCACTTTAACACGCACCATGCTCTGCTGCCGGATCCAGACTCGCAGATGGTTCATCGAACAGCAGTAGTCCAATTGCTGACTGAGACTCTATCAACGACCTCATGAATGTCCTGGACCTAACCAAAGACCGTTCATTAGCCAATGACCACGGATGATAGAAGAAAGAGTATCTGAACACTCACAAAGCAATCCTCTGTAACTGTCCTCCACTCAATCCCAGCGCTTCTGCTCCTCCTCCCCTTCCACTTTGAATCATGTCTCTCACTCCATTGTATTTGATTTCCCTACCAAAGAGTGCTTTCGTGCCCTCCGGTAAACCCGAGTAAACGTCTTTCACAGGTCGGTCCAGGTATGTATCATATCCTTCGGGAAGCTTCGAGATGAAGTCGTGTGCACCACCTAGTTTGGCTGCTTCTATAACGTCGTCTAGATTGGGGGAATGAGCTGTAGAAGGATCACCGAGAGCAATATTTTGTTTAATCTTTGATAGAAAGAAGTCAGGATGGCTTGGCGTGAAAGTAAATAGCAAACTCTGACTTACGGATAGAGGGAAGAGAGTATAGTCTTGGAAAAGTACGGCTGTAGCCTTTCTCAGATCCTCCAGCTTTAGCGTACGGATGTCCCGTCCATCGACAAAAATTTGTCCCTCGTCGACATCGTACAATCTCATGACAAGTTTCAGGATTGTTGATTTACCTGAACCATTTGTGCCAACGATTACCTGTGTACGGGAGACCGAGAATAAGGGAATCGAAAGAAGACGAAGGAAACGGAAGCAAGACCCACACACAACTGTCCACGTAAGATTCTGAATGATGCATTCCGCAGCGCGTATGATGCTGCGCCTGGGTACTTGAAAGACACATTTCTGTTATCATGAACACCAGTTGTATAAAGTCAAATCTATCTTCTCAAATCAGAGAAAACACACCTAAACTCCAATTCCACGCCCGACAGCTCCATCTCTTTCTGATTCTCAGGAAAGGGTAGAGCCCTTTTGCGACACAAAAGAATGAACTTCTACGAGATATCAAGTATTTATGAACAACGTACCCATCTTTGACCCGATTTTCAACTCCGAGAATCTCGTAGAACCGTCTCACATCGGCCCATTGGCTGGCAATACTACCTCCATGTTGAAACAGATGCAGAAGGCGGTGGCTGAAACTACTTGTGGTTGAGGTGATGAGTGACAATGACGCAAGTGAAAGAGGGACGGATGAAGGTTGCTGCACAGCTCGTAGAGCAAAGACTACCTATCAACGAAACCCTGGGCCTTAGTTCCCTGAGTTACTTCTAAAGACGAAAATACTGACCTGAGGCAACTCGCTCCAGATCTGACTCACGAAAGGGGAGATCGCCAGTTGATGGCGTTGCCTCAGGGAGTTGAGTGAAGGAGAGAAGCCAATAGCAGCTTCCCCAAGGGTTGCTGAGCATCTCCCATATTCTAAAGATGGAGTTGATGAGCTTCGAGACCGTTTGGGGATGTGGTGGGCAGATTGAAACCTGTGTGCATATATTTTCCCATATTGCCAGCAACGATCTCCTTTCGATGTTGGTCGGAGTTGATAGCCCGATTGATCCCCTCCATGCGCAAGTAGTCATCGTTCTTGGTGGTCGCTGCGTAAACTGAGTGAAATGGACATGTCAGAAAAATCCTACGGAAGTTCGGCGCAACTCACCCTCTGACCGTATCCTACTTTGGCTCCTTCCCCAATGCTGAAATATCGAATGTCCGAAGGATATCAAGGCCAAAAGAGGCCCATCGGGTTGATCTCTCAACACAGACAGAAGAACTCCCAGCTGAGAAGCTAGTTGCGTCCCTGACGTTGCAAGGTTTACCGTCCTCATTACAGTATTCATCGCCATGTCACCCCCCACGTTCATCCCAAAAGCACTCTGCCTCTGTCTCTGCAATGATGGGTCGGAGAAAGTGGGCACATCCAACCGAGCCAGACACTGCAACTTCTTATGCGAATAAAACTGGCCAACACGAAAACTGAGAGGACGCCAGATAATGGATTTTATATGGCCGAGTATGGTAGAAATGACAGAACAAGAGAATTTGCCAATAGAGACGTGTATGAGGAGAGAGGTATCCACCTTCCGCTCATCGATGGCGGTTTGGATAACCTTCAAGAGCTGGGATTTGTACCACAGGGTCATGGCAGGGATTAGACTGGACACCAGACTAAGGAAGACATACATTCCCAGCAACCACCAGCATCCTTCGACCTCTGTGAGGATGTCTGTGAGCATCCTCCAGACGAAAGGTGCATTTCGAGATAGTTCCAAGAATGGCTCGACATCAAATCTTGACGACAGCAAGCTATAGAAGGGGAGCCTGGAGAGCTCAGGGACTATTTCTTCATAGAGGTCCCATATGCCGATTTGGGTGTACCTGACGTTGGACGAGTCTGAGATGTCAAAGACACCCTTTCGATCCGGATTAATGGCACCCCTGCGACGTGCGGCTACAAACATGGTCAACTCAAGCTCGGTGAAGTAGCGAAAGAGAGATGGAAGGAGGTGGAGTGACGGATACAAGAAGCACTGTCAGATATGACTTAACTGCGGCACCGGTGCTATTTGGGTACTATGATGAATCAATGCGCGGGAATACGCAACACTTACTTTTTGAGTTCTGGAGCGCAGAGCGCTTCAACAGACGTCACAGGAGCGTCAGGCGTAGGGAGCAGGTGAAAGACAGCAAGATGCCCACCTTTACAACGCCAAATAAGAGGAAAGCATGGACAGAATCGATGCAAGACGAAAATACGGGTCAAACGAAGAGATTTGCAGTACACATTGACAAGCTGTCGATGACGTCAATTATACTTCGTTGTCGGTGAATACTTGCATTACCGGGATAAGAATCATCTTCACAAAGTATCAGCACTCAGGAGAACAGCAGTGCTTCAGGA
Source organism: Tetrapyrgos nigripes (assembly GCA_013368315.1). Taxonomy (NCBI): domain Eukaryota; kingdom Fungi; phylum Basidiomycota; class Agaricomycetes; order Agaricales; family Campanellaceae; genus Tetrapyrgos; species Tetrapyrgos nigripes. Next base: position 241,430 of record JAACJM010000069.1, read on the forward strand.
TGTCTTCTACGCATCTAGTATGAAAGTAAGCCTCCTGCTTAGCACACAGAGCCCAAGAGCCTACGCATTCAACCGGCGTCTTGATAACATTTTCAGTGCTTATGCCTTTCTGTGCTGCTAGCCTGAGTGATTGATCTCGCCAACACTGTCAGACAGACGATTCGCACTCGTAAACATCGATTATATTGGACACATTATCTTGCAGGCAGAGATAATCTTTCGAAATTCCTCAGCACATAGAGTACAAAAGACGAATCACTGCACGCACCACTCAGCCGTTGCCGGTCTTTTTTTCGACAAGTTGCAACCCAATGGACGCCTATGCATCCTATGATTTGACAGATAACTTGTCATGAGCAAATACACGCAGGAGGAGGAGGAGGAGTAACTTGATATGAGAGTCAAGGTCACGATAGACAGAAACGCGTCAACAACGGTCACGTTTAAATTACCGGTACCGTCGCTTTTTTTGAACTTGTCAATTGCACGTCCAAATCACTGGACTCTCACAGCCTCAAGCTCTGCCAATCTTGCGTCGTCATCCTGCGTCAACAGTAGTCTTTCTAGGACCCAGACACACAGATATGACGATCACTAGAAGTGATACTAAGTAGTCCTCCGGACGCGCCGCTGAAACTTTCAACTCAGTTGTCACCGTGATTCATGCAGTCAACTCTTCCCTGTCGAGCTTAATGGTCCTGCCTGGTCACCGGACAACCCACTAATTAGGGATCTGCAGACGTACATAGCTTGAGTGTACTCCAGAATCATCGGGCCGGAAGATACAACTACGATGATCAATGCTAGTAGGTGATTGTGGCGTCAGACTGTCCAATGACTCCAATTTTGTTCAATCCGACAGGTTCAGGGGTGTTCAAGTATACGGGCAAGTCATCACGGCGCTATCCTACCAGTCGAAAGCTTCCCAGATGTGGACTTGTTCCTCCTTCTAACCGAAGAGGGATTTCCCCCACTCAACCATTCGTTCGGTCGTCCTGAGTTCATCTACCCAGGCCCTACTAAAGAGGCTGACATATTGGTGGAGTGGACTGGTGCTACATAGCAAAAAGCTTCCCAGATGTGGACTTGTCCCTTCTTGAAACCGAAGAGGGATCTTCCCACTCAACCATTCGTTCGGCCGTACTGAGTTCATCTACCCAGGCCCTACTACTAAAAAGGCTGAGATATTAGTGGAGTGGACTTGCGCTACATAGCAACACAAATCCATTCTCCACACAAATATCGTGCGTGTACATACCTTTATCAGGACCACTGCCCTGATCAGCTATGGGTCAGTGTCTACAGCAGTCTAATTGGCCAGGTCGCCAGCTGGGGCTATTTTTTCTCAAGATCACATTTTGAAATCTCGACGTCCCCCTCTCAGCATCTTGCCCCGCGACGGAGGAGGAGGAGGAGCAGTGTATTACCGGAACGAACTACCGGACGTGATACTCGGTATGTATTTTTCTTTTGTTCTTTTGGTCCGGTTTATAATGTTTATAATGTTATTTTCAATTTTGAAGGAACGCCGACTACTTACTGCACCCGTCCCCTGTGGCGGTAGATGGAGGCGCTCTAAAAAGTACTCCCCGACGATCACACAAAAGTAATGTTGGACCAAGACAACGGCCCTGAGCCTTCAGAAGTTCAGTCTATCTCCTTCTATCTCTGACTCTCAGTGGCCCAGACTAAAAATACCGGTCCTGACGGGTCAGGCAATTTCAAGAATGACCGGGACGATTTTGAATATCCATAATTCCAGACCGTCGGGCAACTTGGGAAATCGGGCAATAATACGCATTATTGCGAGCACTTCGGAGCTGAATTAGAACAAAGGGACAAGTAGGAATTGTTTTACTGAATCATCTGATAGTACTACAGTTATTTCTATGGGATTTGTACATGGGATTTGTCGAGAACGTTAAGTATGGGAATTTTCTATGCCGGCGCCATTGTAAGTAAGGATGAAACGTCTATCTACACTCAAAACACGGCGTGAGTACGACCGGCTGCAGGGCGCCCAGCTGCAGATAAATACAATCCATAGCTGGGGGTTCGGGGTCGGTGTCAAGTGGGTGGCAGACTTCGCCGACAGATAGCGCGTTTGTGTCAGTGCTCATGAATTGCTACCAGGGGCATTGTAAGACATATACAAGGGATAGCAGGAATCCCGGACGAATCACAAGAACGTGCCATAATTTTATTATTTTAGTGAGGTTTTGTTTTGTTTTTTGCTCTTAATTATCCGAGCCAACGGGAGGGCGCGCCGTAGCGAAACATTGCAGCATCGGTCTACCAGGGTCTACCGTATACACCCTTATATACCCTTATACACCTCGGTATGACGAAAACGGACGGACCAACGGGCCAAGCCTGACGTCAGAGTTCGGGGTTGTTCCTGATGCGAGCGCATCAATACATGAGGCTACAATTCCCAAAAAGGAAGATTTAGGCGTTAGATCATCAGCATGCTCAGGATCAGGCCTATATGTGAATGTATTACTCCGGAACACACGGACTGTCTTATCAAGCTTATGAGGTTTCCAAGGATCATGATGCTCTAATATCATTGGTGGGCTATCAACCCAGACTCCAGCACGGGGTCGATTGTGGCTCAGGAAGGACCTTCGACCAACTCCGGTCGTAAAGGACTTGGTTGAGTTGGTTCCCTGGCGGGACTGGCCAGACCGCCGATTTCCACTGACAAGATCCGACCGTGTAGAACTTTTTGCATTTTCACTCAGAAAAGACCGACTTGCTAGAGTAAGATGTTGCAACAAGGTAGTAATATTTGATTGCACAAGTCTTCGAGAGATGTACAAGGAAGGACAAGTACATACATGTTCTGTATGTCGTGGGCAATGAGGGGAAGAGAGAACGTCCAATGAACCGACCCCAACATCTTCAAGATGTCAAATGTGGGGTGGAGTAAGTAAGTACAGTATATGCAAAAGATAATAATATCAACTTATGCACAAGAAGAACAAGAAGTCAAACGAGTGTGGAGGTATAGGATGGATAATACTTAGAGTATAATAGAGGATAGAGTATAAAGATTGACTAATAGGGTAGAATGGAGTGGAGTTTAGGCTGTACTAATGATAGTGTGAGGGGGTGATGATACAAGAAATAAAGAGATGCATTGATTAGCGGATGATAGAACAGGCGCGGTTGAAGGACGTTCAGAACGATGACAGCAAGGAGAGAAAAAGGAATGAGCGCAATGACTGATACAAATTACAATAGCACGGCGAAGACCAAAAAATGAAAACGAAATGGCCGTAGACAAGTATCGGTAGGGGTCGGCGAGAAAGATGATGGTCAAAAAATGAAAGAGGTACATGTTAATACAATGAACGATGAGAAGTTGACACAATGAAAGATGGACAAGAAATGTAAAATGATGCGAGGATTGAGCGGAGACGGTGATAAATCGAAAGCGGGAATGAGGTGGTTATGATAAAGAAATTTCGATGAAACTCCTCCAGCCTCTTTCCTCGTCGTTCTCCTTGGAAGCGCTGTTGTCAGCCTTTAGGTCGATGAAACTAGTCAGCGGAAACATCGTGACGGTTCGGCTACGGCGTCTTCGAGGAGGTGAAGGGGTGGTCTTTGGCTTGGAAGAAGCCAAAGCTTGAGAAGAATAGGAGATGGACTGGGAGAAAGCTCGGGAGCGGTTAGAGCGGATACTCCGTGTACGGCGTTGCACAGGAGAACGGCTGACAATCACGTCTTCGTCGTCATCAAGAGGAGAGCCGTAAACGCTGGTCCGACATGACATGGAAGCAAAGTCGATGGGAAGGTCAACAAAGTCATCGTCGCAGTCTCCGCCAAAGCCAAACTCGTCGTCCCCATCATCTTCATCATCAGACAAGTCCAAGAAACCTTTCCTGGATCCCACGCTGAACCCTTTTTTGTAAGGAAGAGCAGCCGGGTAGCGTCCCTCGAGACGAGCCAATGCATCAGAGCGCCTAGTGCGCTTGTACCGTGTCGAGACAGATGACGAACTTTTCCAAGTGGCAAAGGAGTTTTGTCGTCGAGGGACCGGTGCGACAATGGTAGGAAGAGTAGAAGGACCTGGCACTGGAGCAATAACATGTATTTTTGATTTAGATGGACTTGGTGACGAAGGAGGGAACTGGAAAGCAGGAGAAGGAGGCAAGGCAGCGGGAGTGTTTGTGATTGTGATTGTGGCGAGAAGCGGAGATGGAAGATCAGGAAGTGTTGTTGAAGGCACCGGTTTAGCTGATGGAATGTTGCGAAGACTGTCGCGAGAAGACCGCACACGACGCAGTGCTGGACTGCGACTGATTGTAGGTAGTTAGGAGATCAGATCCAAAGCGCAGATGATGAAATTATGAAGGACATACTCGAATTCTGCAAACGTGAAAGAGCCAGTGCTACTGGAATTCCTGTAGAACTGGTAAGAACGCGAACAAGGACGATATGGAAAAGAGAGACACACCTGATAACAGACTTCATGGACTGACTCTCTGCGAGGTCAAGGGACAGAAAAGACCTGTCTTGGACCTCGAGAGTTTTGGTGGAAGGGCGCTTGAGCGAGTCGGTTGGCAGACTGCCACGGCGACGGAAATCATCTGAGGAAGACTGGAGACCAGACATGAAGAAGGCGCTATAGGGAGATGCTGAGCGGAACATGTTGTCGAGCAGTTGCCACAACGAGAAAGGGCAGGTGGAGGAATGAGGACGGGTTATCTTCCGGAGGCTTTATATCTGGCTGCACAGAGCAGCGCGACTTGACATGCGGCAGATTCGATCGGGGGCCCGGTACGCAGAACCGGTTGACAGGGTGATCCCGTCCGTGGCCGGGGTGGCGCCGAAACCACATATCGCTTTATTATTATTTTATGAGCACAGCCGACTCCGTCGCTTGCAACTCATCGTCGTGACTCCTTTCTCGACCGATATACGCCTATATACGCTCCAACTACTTACCTCTAAAGTCTCGAAATCTTCAGAGGTGAAGGCCCGGTTTCATCGCCTTGCCCAAAACGGGTTGACACGCTTCACTCCTGTCGGCATCCCGACTCGAAGACCTCTCCGTCTCGACAACAACCTATCAATTTATCAATCCTCCTTCCTTATTTGACACCTTGTACGTCCCGCAAAAATCGCAAGAAGCCTGTCGATCCAATCCTTCTTGGCTTTGATGGTCGAACACGGCACCGAGCCCCGTTAGTGGCTATCATCATTCCTTAGCTTCGGCAAATATCTCCCCAGGTAGTCTCTTGCGTAGAGTCTCAAGTTTGTTCTGTCGTACAACCAAGGGTCGAATCCAACATACCAGTACATCTAACCAAAACAGGCAATCTATCATCTCTTCGCCAGTCTGCTTTGCGTGTGTTTCGTTATTGACAGCCTCGCCGACACGCGTACGGATCCGCCTTCATTTATCAGTTGTCTGGCATTTATTTCTTTGATGATTACTACGGAATTACCATGTCTATACAGCTCAGCTGCCTGCCTAGCTGTCTCTCGAATCAACAAAATCACGCAAACACTTACCAGACTGACTTACTAAACTTCGTCAGAGTTTTCGTCACTTGATCAGATGCTGCTAGTGGCAACGATCTAGCTCTCGCGCCCACGTCTCGAGGTTATGACGCTTCCAGCCGCACTATCCTAATCTTTCCACGCCTTGCACTCCGAGACCAGATCCGTTTAGGACTTATGTTCCCCATGCGAAGGATATGGACTCTGTCGTCAAGGCTCCAAATTAGACCTAGTAGTCGCGAGAGCGACACTGGGTTCAGCTTCGAAGACTGCGTACCATCGTGCCAGTATGTACGCTAACCACGGACTGACTTGCGTCCGTGCATTTAAAGGACTGGCCTACATAGCTCTCCTGGACGAGTCCTTTGGGGTATGTGCTATTTGCATTCGTCTTCAGCATCGCACCTCGCCCCACACCTCTAGTCGAATGTTCTCTTGCTCGTCTTGCCATAGACAGGATCGTCAGGAACTCTCAGGAACTCTATGGTTGCCAATCGCCGAACCATACTATTCCAAATGGTAAAATGGCGCATTTTTCTGAATTTAACCGCAGTCAATCGTAGGACCCACATGCAACTAAGCTATCAGTCAGCGCTCGCACTGCCAATTTCCCCAAACTCTCCAGCCGACTTGACTGTTGTCTTGGTCAGCGTCGGGACCGTCCTTGTTCAGCGAGCGAGGTTAGAGTGGACGGTCATTCCTCCAACGCTTCAAGTGGTAATGCACATTCTGGCAGTCGTATACCCGTATTTTAGTGTTTGAGTGTATTCCAGATTATTCAAGCAGTCGTCTTGCTGGAATACTAGAAGTTCAAATCTCCAATATTCTCAACAACGAAATCCACATACCCCCTATTGTCATCCCATCTACCGCTCCTTTTGCATCAAACGCGCGACCGACGCGTCAAATCGTTGAGAAGACGCGTCAAAGAACCACAAGAAGGGAATTTAGGAAGTAATGTACCTGCATTTCGTCTTCTTGAGCGCGTGAGTGCGGTACCGATGCCAGGCCGAAGGATGAAAATTTTTGTGAACGTCAACCTCCAGACTCCGGATCCAGTGAACGAAAAAGGCATTTATTGCGCAATAAATAATTTCAATTTTTCAACAATAAACGAGCACTGCCTCGTTTGAAATCAAATTACTCCCATTATCTCCGTTCCGTTCCGTTGCAATTGACAACCAACCTCCGACAAAGCCTCTCGAAGCGTTCAGTTTGCCACGTCAACCGTTCAACGTTCAACGCCAAGACGACGGGTCGGGTTGGGGTGAGATGTTTCATGAGTTTCAGGTAAAACCGTACTTTTTTACTTCAGATCAGTCGGGCAGAACCATCGGCCCTCGGCTACGATGGAACCAAACGTCGGCGCTGAAAATAAAATTTCGTTGAGAAGACCCTTGGTCTTCCTTGGTTCTTCCTTCGCGCGCGTTTCAAAAATATCTTAGCCAAAACCAGGGCCAGGGGCACTATCTAGAAGAAGTATCCAATATGTATGACTTATTTTGACACTAGGGTCCAACAAGCGCCAAACGCCTAAAATAATTGCTCGAAAACTCAAAAAGTGGATCCACTTCGTCCCTTGGACCGACGTTAGTGCACTACTACTTAGCTCCAGATATCAAACCATGGGTAGTCGAAAAGCGGCCGTCTCTGCCCGTTTTTTCCTATTAGTTAGTCTCTCTCATGGAACACTTTGCACTTGAGGTCGTTCTAAGGTCGTTCCTAGCTTTAAGCAAATCCTAACGTTGACGGTGGATGGATGGATACACATTGGACCTGGACACAGATTACATCCACTCAATCAACGAATGGGATAGCTTCTTTTCTTCTTATCCGAGACGTGGTTCGAGGTAGAATGTCAAAGCGCTTCACGGGTACAGTTCCCCGAGTCACCGACCATGCTGGCTGGGCCTGGCATACTTACCAGCTAAGTACTTCGTCTGCCTGCTTATGCCACAGTGACTACACGGGTACACTTCTCTGAGTCACCGACCGCGCTGGCTGGCATATTACCAGATACTTCGCAGTGCCTATACCACAGTGACTATATGGGTACAGTTCTCTGAGTCACCGACTACTTACGCTGGCTGGGCCTGGTGTACTACCAACTTCGTCTGCCTGCCTATGCCACAGTGACTACACGGGTACACTTCTCTGAGTCACCGACCGCGCTGGCTGGCCTATTACCAGATACTTCGCAGTGCCTATGCCACAGTGACTATATGGGTACAGTTCTCTGAGTCACCGACTACTTACGCTGGCTGGGCCTGGTGTACTACCAACTTCGTCTGCCTGCCTATGCCACAGTGACTGCACGGGTACACTTCTCTGAGTCACCGACCACATTGGCTGGGCCTGGCGTACTACCGGCTACTTGAACTTCATCTGCCTGCCTATGCCACAGTGACTGCAATTTGCACTTGTGACTGAAACTCAAAACTTGTTACGTTGGATACCTATACAGATCGCCTCTGGATTGCCTACAGATACACAATGGCATGTATATGGAAATTGCGCCTGTTATTACACGTATGCCATGCGAGTCTGGAAAAACACCCGTGACCGTATACTAGAAGTTGTATAGCAGAGAAGTAAGTAATAGCTTGTGATTTCCCAGGACTGACACTCACTGACAGAATCAGACGCAAACGAGGTTTTGATGGTAAACGTTCTACTGGGGGAGATCCACGAGCAGCACTTTGAAGGGATCTGCTTCATTCAAGTTATTAAAAACGCATGTGCCTGTGGTAATTCGAAGGAGGGCCGTTGTCATGGTTATGTTGAACTTGGGCGTTTTCTGGATCCGTGTCCTGGCAGATGAGTACACAACTCACTCTAACCGATTTATACGAGCTGTCCTCTATGAATTCTATACGAGCTATTTGTTGCCAACTCCAGATTTTGTCCTGAACAGGGTATACTACCTCGACTATATGCGGTGCCGAGTAGAAGGACGGTTGGTCTGGACTTGACTTCGACTTTCTTTTTGATTGATGAAATCTTGATGCTCGTACATAGACAGACATAGACAGAGCTACATTGGAGCATGTTCAGTGAGGTGCGTTCTAGACCTTTTGCCACAGCCGCCCACGCATCATATCTGTTGCGGAAGATTGTTTCAGCCACCGACAGCCACCGACTCGAGGTTCGACCATCCGCATTCTGTCGACACACTACCTAGGTTCTGGTTCCTTCGAAGAGATTGACGAGGTATTCTATTTAGTACCTATCCACTTTTTTTTCTGTATCAAGGCTCTTTTTCGGTATAACCTAGGGAGCCTTTGGCCCTTTGCAGATCAGCAATAGCTTCGGAATTCATTATTTTTTAGTTTGGAGTCCTGGCAGCATCTCGCATGTACTCTTCTATCCTGATCGTCATTTCATTGCTGAAAAAGCAATAGAATCACGAGCTCCAAGTTGGAAGCCTCTAGAAATTGTCGACCCTTGACTCCGCTAACCCTACTACGCCACTGGACTATGCTCTCATTCGACTCTCGCAAGGTTCGGCTAGTCAAACATGATGCATTCTTCCAATCAAACTGAGCTCCGACTCGGAGGGGGGCCAGATTAATTATTCAGCTGTTACTTTCCGACCAGAATTCATGTAGTCCATAACAACGCAATCCCTGCCGCAGTTCTCCACCAGCTTCCCCGGATCCTCTGATAATTGGTAGACAATGGACCGTTACGGACATCGGACCGAATTCAGGCGCGCACTGAGCGACTTTTCCGTTGGACACATATACTTACATGACACTATCATCTATAGGTAATCTAAGCGACTTATCCATTATCGCCGGTGAGATAGGCAGGTTCGTTTGTATGTGGTATGATCATTGATGCAAGTACTTGTATACCAGCCCTGAGTACTGAGTCGCGGTTCAGTGGTTCGCGATGTATGCTGTCCTGTCTTGACTCGAACACTTGAGTGCGATGAGGTGATAAAGAAAGGATATCCGATTCATGGTACTTACTACACTTGGTAGGTAAGCAGGTTTCGAAATTCTCACTTCTAGTTACCGTAAAGTTGATGGTGACCCGATTACCGTTGCCATCGAGGATCAGCTCACTTTTCTGACTCGAGCTCTGGCTGGGCATTGCTTGCGTAGACGCCTTATAGCTTCTCGTATTCAGTCCATTAACGAGAAGCTTCAGTTCCATTAAATGGACTGCCCAATATGCTTTCCGTTTCAGTCGCTGTAGAGTACTTAAGTACATAGAATTCACTGACATTTTCTATGTATGAACTTGTGGTATGTTTTACGAAGAACTGGGACAGGTCTGATATTTGTTCCACCAGCATTCGGTCAAGTAGAGTACATGCCTCCAGCCTGGAGAGCTACTGAGTGCTCAACGATTTACACAGAATAGATTACGTAGATGTGATTTGATGGTGCGAAAGTTGAAGATAGTAAAGTTTTGCCTGCCCGCCCACAAATGACAAAGATGCTCTTCTTGATCCCCAGTGAAAAGTCAATGGGCCCAGAGCGAACCCCAGCGAATGTTCAAAAGACGCTCAGTCTGATTCGCCTGTGTTCGCTCTCGTTACAAAATTGTGCACCGCTCATTATCTGTATTGAGTCAAACTGAGTCCGAGCGAGCATTTTTTGGAAGATTTTGAGTATATTCGCTCTCATTCGCTCTCGTCCGTTTGGTTTGAATAGGGTGCACTAATTGATGCGCTCGCTCTGGTTCTCTCTGGCTCACTCTGGTTCTGATCCAATTAATGTACACGTTCGTTCTGATTCACTCTGATTCTACTTAATATTACATTGTATAATGGCTCTCATTCGTTCTCGTTCGTTCTCGTTCCCTGCTTTCTCTATACACTCCTTGTGGTTGTAAAATGAAAAATTGAACTTGCATACAAAATCTAGACTTAGAAACGGCACCAGTTAGTGAACGAAGTGAAGGACATTTGCAGGGAACTCACAATGACTTGGAAATGCCTGAAGAAGAAAGTAGGATTCACTACAAGTCCACGAAGAGGTACCTAAAAATTCGACGTGGACAATTGCAAAGTGGAAAATAGCTGCACAAGAAGTCCATCAGTACTGCAACGATACGGTGGCGCATACAAGACGCACCGGGAGCCCAGATATCCATACAAATTCGCCTAATGCAAAAGGCAGGTTAGAGAAAGAAGATAACGCGACACGGAAGACTCACTGAACGATGAGAAAACGCCTTTGCAGATCACGACGATGTTGGCCAGGGAGTTAGCGGGCAGCGTACAGGAATGTGTCCGAGACGTACCCAGAATACAAATACCCACTAGCACACACCTGATGGAAAAGGCGGGTTAGAGAAAGATGGTAGCGCGACCAACGGAGGACTCACCGGACAACAAAACCCACTTGTACAACCAATTCCATCCATCGTTCACATCAGAGACGCGTAAGGCTTTGAAGGTAACGGCGTTGGCCAGGCGGATTGCGCGTCGAACATGAAAGAGAAGAAGTCAACTGGCAATGGTGATGGTAGAAGGAAGAGAAAGGCGCGAAGTCCTTGAATGACGTCGAGTGTTTCTAAGATGCTCGGGACCTGCCGAAGTCGTTGACGAAACGAAGCTATGCCTTTGTACAGTGTAGATAACATTGTACTACGCAGTACGTAGGATACATAATGATAAGTTGGACAAGTAGAGTGAAGTTACCTGGCTAACTTAGCCTAACTTCATAGGAACTAGTTGCTTTGACAACAAAGTAAGGAGAATTAGCCATACTTTAGCAGTTATCTAGTAGTTATCTAGTGCAATACCTAGCATATGTATAACCTAGTTCGCTCGGACTCTTTCTGACTCTTTTTTCCCCGATCATTTGCGGGTGCACATTCGCTCTGGTTCGCTCTAGGGAAACCGACTTTTCACTGGGCTTGATCCTTCACCTTTGCCTTACCGGCTGGCAGTCCCATGGTCCTCATCTGCTCACTCTCCTCAACCTCCCTTCCATGAGGATGAAGTTATAAGTGACACTGTGAAGCGAAATGGCAATAAGCTCCGAAGCTCTGTTTCACTTCAAGCTCATCCCGACTCCGTCTTCTTTGTTTCTCTACGTAATCTATTCTGTGAATCGTTTAGCGCTCAGCGCTCAGCAGCTGGAGGCATGTACTCTACTTGACCGAATGCTGGCGGAACAAATATCTGGCCTGTGCCAGTTCTTCGTAAACATACCGCAAGTACATACATAGAAAATGTCAGTGAAATCTATGTCCTTACTCCACAGCGACTGAAACGGAAAGCATATTGGGCAGTCCATTTAATCAAACTGAATACGAGAAGCTATAAGGCGTCTACGCAAGCAATGCCCAGCAAGAGCTCGAGTCAGAAAAGTGAGCTGATCCTCGATGGCAACGGTACCCGATTATCCTCCGCAAATTTCAAATCAGGACCGAACTTCCGGAAGTTCCAAAAAACAAAAGTTCGCAAGTTGACCGAGATAAATTCTTCAAGGAGATAAAATGGTGTAGTCCGTGAGTTATAGGGGTAGAATCCTAGGACCCTGCAGTGAGTACCCACACCATTCAGCCACTATCAGCAGGCCCCAGGGCCTTAGACTACGTCTGCTGATCGAACGCTGAAAGCGCTCAGCTCACGATAAGACTTACGATCATCAATGGCGAATAACTCGACATGCCTGGGCAAAGCGTTATACACAGTGAAGGAAAGCGTGAGTGGAGTGGCTGCCAATTTCATTTGAACTACATACATACATAGTACTTGACCCCGCAATCTTATCTACCCTACCCACCATTGAGTCAAATCAGTGAGTCAAATCCAGTCATCTTTGATTCTCACAGACGTTCGAGCCCAATTCGAGTCAAAGGAAGAACGACATGAGGCGATCGAGCCTTGCATATACCACATTTCATCATGCCTCTGATGCGGCTATCGATATATAGTTAGTGAAAGAGATCAAAGGTTCTACGACACATAACATATACTTACAATCTTAATAAGCACTCGTGCGCCATTGTCTTCCTTTCCAGGCAGCAATGCTTTGTTATCCCATCAATATGACGCCGCAGGTGGACGGAGAATAACTCCTTCGACCATGTATGTGGCTTGGCCGGGACGATTTGATTGAATTATTCCTCCCGCCCACCCCCCTCTCGAGCTCCCACACCTCCCCCCAACAGAACAACAGACATAGATAGGCAGAAACGCACCTGGAAGTCCCTCGCCGGCGCAGACACTGACTCGATGACAAGGCTTGAAATATAAGCTCATGTTTTTGCCACAATATGATGTTGACTCGAAGATCACCTCTCCAAGCCCTCTCATCTAAGACTCAAGCTCATATCCACACACACACACACACACACACACACCCATTCCTGGCGCCATTGGTGGCTGATGCAAGCTGAGCGCTGAATGCCCATCAGTACAATGATGCATAGTTAATATTTGTTTTCGTAACAAGGACTTTCGGACCAGAGAAATAGCCACTTGTCGTTTCGGCGCTGAAGAAGACTGGGTTTCGCGTTGCTTCTGCATGGACCAGAACGAGGACTGGCAAGTTCAATCGATTTTTTGGCAGGCTGATTGAAGCTAGAATGGAATCTGTCGCCGGCTAAGAGCGTACGCATGGCTACTGAACACCCGTGGGCCACATCTCCGTCCTCTGGCCTCATTAAGCTGACTCAGAGATCGTCAGTTCCCGCGTGGCACTCATCCCTTCGATCTTTTTCCTTGATGACGAAAATTAAGATAAAACGCCGTAGTAGTAAGTAGCCAGGCGATGGATGTTTCCTGCCACGCTGGACCGCCAAACACCATACAGAGGTGGTGAGCCCTCGGATAATGGACTGTATGGACCAGTGCAGCCCGACACTCCGGATTTGAAGAGTCCGAAGACCACGTCTTCGAGGGGCTTTGAGGCTGTCGGGGTCTAGAATACCACAACATACACGTCGCGAGTGAAGTACTAGGTACAAGGCACTGGACTGGCCACCGACGGATGCCGTCAAACGTTCGCTGCTCTGCACTGCAAAAATCGTCGAGAATCAAAGGAGTATGCGATTCACCGAGTCCGAGTCGGGTAGACAAACTTGAATCAAACTGTCAAGCCTGTCGACGATTCCGGTCTCTTTCAGCCAAGCTCATCAACAACAATACATATGTATCGAATATGTCAATGTCAACGCAAACATTGCACAGGGGAAGGCAGAGGGCTACTAGTGTTGAGCTAGTGTCTCCGCAATGAAGGCTGCCATAATGGTACACAGTGTTTTGCATTGACTTGTACACCGTCCGGTATTTCAAAGTCCCAATGCCATGTTCACGCCACTGCGCAAAAAACGGGGTCGGTGTGAGAGGTTTGTACGACTTCCGGCATTTCAAACTCCCAATGCCATGTTCACGCCACTGCGCAAAAGACGTGCGAGAGGTTAAAGTGTTTTCGATATATCGGTACGGTGGCCCAGGTATGAGGCGTACCATGGATACGTTGGCAGTGGAGAAGTGGCACAGTTATGAGGCAAGCCACACATGCAGAATGACGTCGTCGTCGTCTTCGAACGAGCTCGAGTCGAGGATCAGGACAGGATGAAGGCAGACGAGAAGTTGGATGATATTCAACATATCTATGGGTTGCAAATTGTCCCTGACCAATGACAGCTAACGAAAGCGAAAGCGAGCTAGTAAAGATGGAATAGCGTATAAATACGGTGAACGTCTAGATGAAACAAAAATCCAAATAATATAGTGATACATATTAGCATACATAAACCATGCCAGTTCTCATACCTATTAGTATATGTGTATGCGATTGTTACCCTTACGAGCGCAAGGAGTACCATTGCATAAGCGAGACGATTGAAGTCCGGTGAATAATGCGCCTGTAATACATAATACACTGTGTGCAGGGACGAGGAAACAGACTGGGATGATGGAGCAAGTTTGCTGCACAACGAATCGACCCCTAGTGATGAAGTTTGTCAAAAAACTCCGACAACCTGCTCGGTCGGTCCTGTTCCGCAGGAGACGAAGATGACGCATTGAGTGCCCCAGCTCCAGGCGAAAGTCCATGCCCAGGAGAATTAGGTTGTTTCGGTTTCGGTTTCGTATGACGGGGCGGAGGTGGGGCAACATATATCATGGGATTGTTCAACTGCGCAGGCGATGGCGACGGTTGATGGGGATGGACTTGGTGAGCGTGAACGTGAGTAGATGCAAGTGATGTTGCGGAGGGAGGAGAACTAGATCGTCGGCCAAATAGTGAGGTGAGGGATAGGTGACCGGGACCAGGGGATGAGGAAGGGGACACTGGTGATATAAAGAATAGTCTTTTCAACGAGAAGATTTCAAGCCTCGAAGAAGTCTCCGACCTTTCTTCTCCGTTTTCCCGTCCTTTCTTGTGTCGCTGTTCTCTTTCCCATGGTGCAACGATGGTCGGGGCTCTAGTTCTGGCATGGGGATTTTGCTCAGATGGATTTGCAAGCTGTTAGGGGGTGTGTATCCGTCTTGTGGTTGGTCGAGATTAATCCGTCTGGGTCCGCTTTTCTTCGTGTCATAGAGGACGTATTGATGAAAATCATCGTCGAGACCTGTGGCAAATACGGTGAGAAGGATAGGCAGGAAAAACGAGCAAGTGCGTACCTGCTTTATGTCTTAAACGCTTGGTTTCTTCCACCACTTGCAGTACTTTTAACACCTCGGTTTCCGTATTGGAGCGGATGGTGACAAACAACATAGCATCATCCTACCAAAGGCGTAAATTGTTAGGAGATAAATGAATGGGTCCAGGATAGGGACATACCTGCAAGAGATTCCAGCAATAGGCCGCATAATCATTTGCACTACCTTCCTCCTCGACCGTCACTTCATTGATATCTCCTCGAATCGCGTGCATTTCTGCAATGCGATCTATACCAGTCTTGGGTTGTGGTTTGGAAGGTAATGGAGGAGGTGAAGTCGAAGGAGTTGGTGAAAGTTTGGGAAGTGCAGCCAGAGAGGAACTTGAGTTCTGCCTCTTTTCGTGCGAGGCTTCGTTTGCGTCTTGGAAAGTGAGTAATGCCGTTAAGATGACAATCTCGAGGCCCTTCCTGTCCTCTACATCAAAACTGAAAGGCGGTGAGACTGAGGACACAGTGAAAGGTTCGGCCACTACACACCGATTGAGATTGTAATCAAGTATCTGGACAGACTGCGTCTTGAGACGCCCTGCAGGCTCCTTCGTAATCGCGACCAGGACTGGTGGATCGGGTTTCCGTATCAGATAACATTCCTCTCGTTTCCATTCGAATTCGTGTCTAGCCCAGAGCTGAGTTGGAACGTGCAGTATAAGATCCAGTAGAGGACATACTCTTCCCATTTGAACGACCATTTGAACGACAGTTTGCCGGTATATTTGAGCTCTATATTCTTAGTTGGGTTGTACAACTCTAGCATCTTTGTCTTGCTCGTAGCACTTGGGGCAGTGGCAATCGCCAGTAATGATTGAGATGTGAAGTCTGCATAGGTATTCCATTTCAGCTAGTGCAACTCAAGGTATATATACGTGTATGACCACGTACCATAGACCTCAGCCTTGTATACTGGTCCCTCCATTCGCTGTTTCCGATAGTGGACGACGCCAGAAGGCTCCGCAAGGTCAACAACGTTGGTTGGATCATCCTTGTTGGGAGCAAGAATGAGAGTAAACAGATTTTGATCAAGACTCATGACTGGGCTGATATTAGTCTCCCCCTAGGCAGACTCAAGCAAGCAGGCTAGTGGCTGATGTTGGATGCAGTTCCGGTCGAGAATGGAGGTGTCTATGGAGAGAAGAACGAAGAAGAACGAAGAGAAGTTGTGCATCACTGCTCCCGCAGTAGGGAATAAATTGGCGGAGATCGCCCGTGCTGCGCGTACCAGCCTTGGCGATGGCGTGTCTTGGAGAACTTTGCCTCAGGATGTCTAAGTCATTTACTGAAGATCCAATAATTCTACGTTACAGTTAAAGCATATCCAATGCATCTAAGTAAAATCTTATCCAAGAATTCCAATCTACAAGTCGTATACTTCATGAAAGCCGTGAACGCATCAGTACTTACTCCGTCTATCGTGTAAAGGAACTTCTGGCACGCATCTGCTCGCCCTTGTAGTAAATCCATATTGGGAACGGCACACCTAGAAAAATCGCAAGTCCTGATGAAGATTCGTTGTTGGTAGTCGCTCGGGAATAAGTACGACGAAGAATGGAGACATTACCTCCCAGAAGAGAATTGCCCGGTCCAATTCCCATTGCATCAAACATCTGTTTGGCGAACAGAGGAAAAGCGAATCCCAATAAGCACCGTAACACCTGTTCGACTTTAGCATTAGTACGCTGGACACTTCAAGAAATTTCAGGGACACGTACTGAAGCAGCAGCCAGCGCGCTAGCAGCATAGGTAAACGAATCGACGAGGTAAAGCTGAGCAGGCAGGCTAACGAAGAAAAGTCAGAGCTTCAGAAATGTCCAAGTCAAATAACAGCTCACAACACTGCCATCATGCCTAATAAAACGAGACAGTAAGAACTGGAAGGCGAAACAGACGCAATGTAGTAATCCTCACCGAAGCCAAAGATACCTGAGCCAATGATAGGCATGATGTAGTGGACACGAGCTGCTGCCGACCAGCCATACCAACTACAGAACAAAGAGTGAGTAGAACGCAGAGCAATAAGTAGAAAACTCACAACAAGCCCACTGGCACACATAAGGACCCAACAAAAAGAGCAGGTATCCTCATTTCTGGCTTCGCTTTACCGCCATTCTTCGCTATCAACTAAGGGAATGCATAAGTGTGAACAGCTGCTCCATGCTCGGGTCCAGACGAGTGACGGTACAGACATTTTTGTATATCCTATCAGCGGTGTCAGCACCGAAGAAGGTCGACGCTACGAAGCCTGCTCCAAGACCTAGATAGACAAGGCCACCAGTACCGATTGGGAGACCGTAGACTTCGTTGAAAAGATCTGGGGAGCAGTGTTGGGGACCGAGGAACCATTCAACAGAAAGTCAATCACTCACCCGCAAAGGTCGCGAACATTAAGTAGTAGATAGCTGCGGGTTTGTCCATTAATACAAGCATAAATCCAAAACTACAATCAGCAGCCACAAACCATAGATACTACAAGTTCCAAATGCTGTCAGAAGTTGCTCAACACTCATACGAACGCAGAAAAGTACTCACAAGGCCATATAGAGACTCAGTACAAAACAGATAAAACTCCCAGTGAGCAATTGCACCGGCCGAATCAGGTTCAGCCGTATATATCGCGCTTTGCCCATCTGGACCATGGGATTTTGGAATTTTGTAGCCTTCTCTGGATCGGCAGCATTCTTCTTTGCCCGTCTCATCCGGAGGACAGGTGCGTATGTTTCCCTCAGAGTAGGAATTCCGAAAGCGCTGGCCACTCCGCAATAAGCTGCACGTAAGGAATAAGTAACGTATCAAGACCAGATGGAAAGATGATTACCAGCGATAATGATGAAAACATATTTGACACCGACTGATTCAGCTAGAAAACCACCTGCTATAGGACCTAGAGATAGAATGGATGTCATAATTCTTCCATGGTCAAGAAAGGTGCGATTGGATGTACCTATCGCTGGAGCAAGTAATGGCCCTAATGTATACAACGACATTGCCAAAGCTCGGTCATTTTCTGAAAATAAATCGCTAATACTCCCGCCACCACATGCAACTACATATGTATACCGGACATCAGGTACCCGTCTATTCGAATCAACGCAGAGTAACTCACTTGGTGCGGAACCAGAAAAGCCGACTGCATACCCGTACATATCAGGAACGGCCGCGCCCAAGCAATGGAAGCTTCACTCACTCAGAAAACGGAAAGCAAGAAGCGTTCCTGTGTTTGGAGCAAATGCGCAACCCAACGCGAATCCCAAAGAAAAAATGTTTCCTAAGTGTAAGACCTGTATGTGTTCGATATAGGGTCAATTTTTTTCAAACTGAGCGAGTTGTAAGTACACACCCATGTCCTGCCATACATTTCCGATAGAGGTGCTAACACCAATGGCTGATATGTTCAGAAGTCAGCCATTCG
The DNA here is from genome assembly GCA_013368315.1 of Tetrapyrgos nigripes. Classification (NCBI taxonomy): domain Eukaryota; kingdom Fungi; phylum Basidiomycota; class Agaricomycetes; order Agaricales; family Campanellaceae; genus Tetrapyrgos; species Tetrapyrgos nigripes. The sequence continues at coordinate 259,980 of JAACJM010000069.1, forward strand.
AGCGCGACAACGATGAGGGTCCCACTTACCCCAAACGCGAAAGATAGCAGGAAGATACTCAATGTGAGTGCAACAATCGTTTGATTTTGGATGTCGTATTGTTCCGCGATTAAAGGTAAACTGGGAGCCATGATTGAACTTGCAAGAGGTGGAATGAAGGTATACGCCGAGACCTACGCGTGGTTCGAATCAGTCCTGGCAGACTGGCGTAAACGACCATTGAAGACTCACTACAGACACTGCAAGCCATTTTTTTCGCGCAGACCAATTACGAGCGTTAATTGGATCATTCTCCCAGTCGTCTTCTTCATTCTCTATCACTTCTTCCTTCTTGTCTGCAGGAATCGCAGATTCTCCGTGGCCTGGCTTCAAATCATGATCATGCGATACTTCAGAATTTCCATTCCCGTTGACTTCTATGGTGTTGGACCTGGAGTCATAGTCGTCAGGAAGAACGGAAGGCTTTTGTGACACAGCCGTTTCTACTGGAGCTGGAGTACTTTCCATCGACTCTGGTCGTCAAATGGACGTTCTCAGTGGTGCGTGAGAAGGAAGGCGAGGCAGGTAGGCATGGACTTCTTTGCGCAGGTGGTTTAAATGGTCATGGTTTGTCGACAAAAATTGCCACCGGCAATCATTACCTCCCTAAGTATTCCACGGACCGAGACTAAAACAGTCTGAGCAAATTGCACGGTGTCAGGGTGCAGACTACACAGTAGGGCAGTCAAAGCTTAGGTTATTGAACTTAGTTGAAAGATTGCTTTATTGCTGCAAAAAGTGTGGTCTTTCTTGGTGTTCCGCTGATATCCTGAATTTTTTTTCCCAATTTCCTCTTACCTCAGCCTGAAAACGTACAGTCCGATGAGTCCGATACTACTAAACCTAGCACGAGGTCACTGGTCAGCGAGGGTGCCACTAGTACATAATAGCAACCTCTCCGCCTCGCTTTGACACTACGAGAAGATGGTCCAAGGCCCAAATCCCCGTCATTCTATGAAGTCTGCAGAACGGTAATAAGATTAATAAGAACGGAGTTAACGATGTTGAGGGATGGAGTCAAAAACTATACACCACAATTTCAAAGAACCAACCGATAAGACAATATCCAGGAGTAGGGTACACACCAAGTTTTTGTGGCGATACGTCCTCAACGTTTCAACAACGGTGTCGGACTGTCCCGAACATTGATCTTGAAATGAAAATTCCTGTTCGTGCAAACGTACATATTATTCAGAATACGACTTACAAATACACTGGAATAAAGGAATAAAGATATAGCTCCTAAGGAAGTAATTGGCTCTCTCGATCGTCCAAGGAGAGATTTTATCAAGCATTTTTTTTAAAAATCATCTATCACACAGAGTCTGGGTCCCATCCTGGCAATGAGCTGGCTCTGTCTCCTCGTTCCATTCCTGATCTGGGTCCAATTCCCTATTCCGACCAAATGAAAGTCTGCCCAATGGAATGCTTACTGAGGTAGTAGATGTTCCTTGTTGTTGAAGATCGACGCGCAACGATGTTGAGTAATTCGAGTCTACTATGATGGTATGATCGTGGTCCCATGCCCGGAGATGAAGGATAAAACGAGCAGTGAGCATTCCTGACAATCTGTCATGTCCTGGTAAGCTACAAGCTACAGGCACGAGCTCAAAACGTACGGGAGAGTAAGAGCGTCGAGCAAGTTCTGAGCGAAATCCGACTGGTATGCCCGGTCAGAAAGAGAATATAGTAGTAAGGACTTGGTTAGCTTACGGTCCCGCGCTATATTTGCAAAATTAGGATGTCGAGATCATCGATCAGTGATGTGATTGACTCACTAGCTTCAACACAAAAGTGGCGAAAGTGAGAAGAGATATCAGGCTGAGGTCTCGACAGTCAGAGGCGAATCCACTGGCCAAATAGGAGGAGAATCTATCTCACCAGAAGTAAAGCAGGCCTGTACACAATATGAAAGTTAAGCGTAAGTACAGAATAAACCTAAGGATACATGCCTTGCTCAAAGACAAAGTATTCCACAGTGGAACTGTGAAATCCCCATTGCCTCTTCTGGGTAAGAAACGTTCTGATACTTCGCCAAGTCACCAAGATGGTGGCTGATGTCTCGAATATGATCGTCAACAATGACCGAATAGTAGAAACTGTTTGTTGACGACGTTATCCTTGCACGAATATGAGGGGTAGAAATGACATACTTAAGCTATGAACACGGAGAAGCCGTCAGGGTTTCACGTAAGGCTGCAGAATGTACAGGCATACTCACTCCGATGAAGACGCTTTACAGCCTTGATGAGAGACGTTCACCTGCGAAAATTTCAGCGATATACTAAAAAGCAGTCCAGAAGAAGCTCCCTACTGCATCCGTTACGACAGTTGCGATACCCAGACTGGCCAGGAAGACAAGCACTCGTTTGTTTTGCGCACACATCGCATAGGCTCTCCGAGTGAACGTGACTAAAATAGCAGTCGTGACCCGCTCAGCAATCATGTCGACAGAAATATTAATAGAAGACCGGTCACCCACCGATGACGGCTGCTCGACCAAAGACGCCCAACGTTGCAGTTAGGAAGTGCCAGGTGTCACAGCTTTCATCCAGTCAGATCGCGACAAGCAAGGAGAACAACGACCACAAACTACGCAAGGAAGGTAAGATATATTGAAACGAAGACTTGTCGCTCCGAAAAACATGTGCTTACCCTGACCGTGAGCTTTCCTGACGCTCCCAGTAGGTAAAGAATGTTCGCCACGAGAGCATAACGGCACAAGACATAGAGAAATGTCCCAGTATTGAGGATACGGCGCCCCGGGCCCCAGATATGCTCTACTTCCAGTGAGAAGGTTAAGAGATAGTCGTAGTATAAGAGAGCTGCCAAAATATCTTGGATCAATGTGCAGCATCCCGATAAGGAAAACACAAGTACCTATGCTGGCCCATGATATAGCATACGACACAAAACTGTAGATCAGGTTCAATAAGAGTGCATCCACAAAGAGAAGGCTCGTACTCACTGCTGTGAGGAATCAACCATGACTGGGGAAGCGAAAGGAAGACTAGCGCCTTCAGGCACCTCTGACCAACGAGTTAAAACATCTTCAGGTCACCTGCAGGTACATCACCGCTGTCAGCTTCGACATTAAGAAACCTGCCTTATCCGGTATATAAGTTTGCGGACGGGTGCACGTTCGATATTCATGGCGCCTTTCATGCAAATCCAATAAGGGTACATCAGTGGCATTAATGATTGGCATGAGGATATCCATGGTGCCCGCGACAGAACTTAACCCTGGCAATCAGAACCTGATGAGGTACATACTTAGAGCTAGGCTCTAGCGCTGCCGCGTCGATAACGGGCCATAACCGAAGGTTCGGGGAAGAGGCTAGAGCGTCCTGACTCCTGAATGCTGAGTACTGAGTACGTACTGAGTGTTCCGAGTTTTGACCGGCAGTCTCGCAAGCGGAAAGAAATTGGAGGAATTGTGGTCTTAGAAGGAGGAAGTTTTGAGCGCGGCAATCTGTAGACTGTCAACGTACGGGTTATTGCAAGAGTGGAAAGACACACTGTGGTCTTAAAAGGAAGTGTTGTTTCGAGCGGCGCGGCAATCTGTAGCCTGTCAGCGTGCGGGTGATTGCGCAAAGCTCCGCCATGATGATATTTCTTTTTTTCTCTTCGACGGCTACAACTGGACAAGATGATTACAACTAAAGTATAGGACAAGATATTATTTACAACTAAAGTAGACTTGCGAGTATACAGAAAAGACTACCGTACAGAGGGGTTTCGAAACATCTAGTACATCTATCTATACTAGTACGGTCATTCTATATCTTCGAGCCTCTACATTTGCAGTCCAGGTTCTACGAATCTAATTGAAGTTCTTGCCTTTCAGGTTCTCGTACTCCTTGAGAATCCCGCCTAAATCCTCGTCGTCATCTTTCCAACCAGTCAACTCCAGAACCACATCTTTCACCCCTTTCTTGAAAAGCCTTTCCTGCAACTCTGTCGCCTCTTCATCTTCTCCTCCCTGTGGACTGAACAACAACGCTGCAGCAACACCTTTTAACAATGCATCTCTTGGAAGGTTTAACTCCCTGCACATCTCTATCGGTCCGAGCAACCTATCTCCTTGCTTCAATTTTCTCAATGGTTCTCTCCCAACACGCGTTACTTCGTCGTGCATATGTGGATTGGCAAATCGATGCAGAGTGGTTTCGATATACTTGTTATGGTCGGATCCGTTGAAAACCGAGTGCTTCTTGACGAGAGCGGCGCCAGATTCGTGTAAGGCTTCGGAGACGATGGAATGAATGGAGGAGGTTTTGATAGCGTCAAGGATAGTTGATTTATGGGCGAGAAAGCCAAGATAGGCAGTTATAGCGTGACCACAGCTGAACGAAGAGGGTCAGCAACGGAAGGCTCGAAATTCATAATGATTGAGCATACATACTTGAGTGTGAAAAGCTTTCGCTGGACGTAGGCATCAAGGTTGTCGGTGGCTGGTTATTGTGTCAGTTTGTACCGTGGTCTAACAAGGAAACGAAGACGTACTGTGCATTCCCTTTATATGGACATCAGGATCCGTCTTCTTCAAGCTGTTCTCATCCACAGTCCATTCATAAAAAGGCTCGACTCCAACTTCGAGAATATTATGGCCACCCTCAAATGGAGGGACAATCCGATCAACCGCACAGACGGCGAAGCCGATGTTATCGCGCATATATTTGCGTTCCTTCTCGTTCAACTCTTTCTCGACGGCTTCTTGAAGGATGACAGTGGCATGTTGCAGATTCTCACAGGCGACGATATTGATAGGCCCCCTAATTCAATGAATTCAGAAGATTGCGAATGAAGCAACATTCAGTACACGTACCTGTTGTCCTCCATTCTTGTCTTTATGATCTGAGCGATGGGTTTCGCAATCTTTGGTAGAACGCTCGCACCCACAGCAGTAGTGATGATGGAGACAGGATCCTTTGCGAACTTTTCTATTTCGTCGAGATCTGTCGACATCACGCCACAGACATCCTCAATCCGTTCAGCATGAGACTGGCTGTTCATGAGATGAAGATCGTAGCCGTGTTCCCTGTTGAGGGCATCGATGATGTTCTTCTGCACGTCCACAAAGACGACCCGGAAACCAGCTTGAGAGAGAACGGCGCCTATGAATCCTCGCCCAATGTTTCCTGCTCCAAAGTGAATGGCAACAGGTTTATTCGATGAGACGGCCATAAGAGTGATAGGTAGGTGTATGTGAGGCGTATATCTGATGAATGTATCAAGGCAAGGGAGTTTGATCAAAGCTTGTTCGAGTTCACAGCGTTTGTCAACGTCCTTTATACAACCCGGAAGATAGAATTGGCATAGCTTGAACCTATATATATATACTTTCCCTGTCTGAAGCCATTGAAGCAAAAGGTAAGAACCTTGTAAGAATTGATGTCACCAGCAACTTACCGCCATCTGTTGGAGCCGCCCTCTCTCGTTATTGTGGATCCAATGGAAAAAGGTGTTTCCATGAGATATTTTCCAGGGTAAGGCCACTCCTCTCCCGCATAGTCGGTCTGGGTCCTCGAAGAAGGCGAGGCACAATCGAAGTCTTTGGATGCGGTGCCTTCCTTTTTAGTCAGTACTGCCAGCACGTCAGGACACAAGAGAGATTGCATCAATGCGTTAACAAACTCGATTCATCCTCAAGCTTTCCACTCCTACCATTCGTCTACCAAAAATCGATCCAGCGGAGTACCAAACCGCAAAACAGCTACCTCACTTCTCGTGTATGCCGGCATGTCTATTGTCGGTACTGTTCTAGAACTGCATGAGGCTTCCAATGCACTGTCCAAGGACGACCTAGAGCTGTTTCTCTTCACTCAACCTCCGCACGTCTACGTGTACATCGCCATCTATCGACTGCTTCAACACAAAGTCTACCTTGGGTCTACCTACTGATATTCGGCACTACGCCGCGTCATCCAGTTGCACTATCTTGCAATTATTGACGTACCTCGACAACGACTCATTTCCGAGTCAACCGGTTTTGAACCACCTTGCCAAATTCCGTATTATGGTCCAACCCGTGGACGAAGGCATTATGGATATTGCGATTATCTTTGAAATTGAAGTGCCTTTTGAAGTCTCTGAAGCCCCGCGAGTGTCGCCGTGCCGAAACCAGGGAAACGGATCACCATTGTCGGAAAGGAGTCGGAGTCGATAGAGGGCAAAGATGTCGAGATGGAGATGGATGCACGGTCTCATGTCTCTTCAGGCGTTTCGACACTTTCAATACTTAAGGAACCGTCATCACGGTTTGGGGGTACTATTATGAGCAAATTTCGTAGGGATCCTGGATCCTTAAGTTTCTTTTCGGTTCTTGGGATAAAGCTTAGACTAGCCCATACGTCCTGCCTTGTTTCTTCCCAGTCCAGAGGCTTAGGCTGACCACCTTTATCACAGTACGCATGTATTCTAAACTACTCTTACACTCAAAAATCATCAGGGTCATATAAACCCCCTCTGTAAATCCCTAATCACCTCCTTATTCCCCAAAATCAAAACATGCCCCGTATCCACATGTACCACTCTCGCATCAGGAAAACATCTCCTCACACCTAACCCTGATTCTTTCCACTTTTCCTTCTCCTTCTCGTCCTTGACGCCACCTATGACTCCGTAGGACGCAACGTATACCGTGATGGGTACCCTTGAGATCCCAGAGATGTTTTTCAGCCAGTGTTCTATAGCGAAGAGACATCGTTCCCAGGTATTCTTAAACTGCGACGCGTTCGATTCCTGGTACCCAGGCAACCCAGCAACAAAATCCCAACTCTCATCCGCAGACCATTTCACCGTCTCAGCAAGCACAACAGAAACATCAGGTGCTGGACGACCTTCCCATGCATCCTTGAATACCTGTAGAAATTGAATACGACCCTCTCGAGCACCCATGTTGTAGAATGCATGGATTATATGGGATTTGTAGGTTGAGCGGAAGGAGGGGGAGGTAATGTCAAAGTTGGGATTTGGGAATGATGGTTCCAGCGGGGGTCTGTCTGGTCTGGCAGTCTCATTCTCATTCCCATTCATCTGAACCGAGTCCGAGTCGAACCCTTGCACATCCTCGCTTACACCACTAAACATGAAAGAAGGAGATTGGTCGATCAAATCAAATTGGATGACTTCTTCTCCGTCTCTGAGCATCATTTCGAGCATGACGAATCCTATGAGATGTGAACCTGAATAGGCTGCTAGACGGTAGGGTCCATGGGGGCGTAATTCCTAGTATATGTATTGAGCATGATTAACAGCAGTGAAACTGAATGACCTCACCTTAACTTTGCGATAATAAAATTCTGCATGTTCTCGTAGAGATTTGCGCGGTAGATCAGGCGTGACTTGGAAAAGCCAGAGCGCAGAACGAAACTTTTGTTGAAAGTGAATCATTCCATCGACACGACCACCGGCGCCTACTCCCAAAAGTGAGAGAGAGAGAGAGAAACATTGAGCAACTAGTCCTAGAGAACTAGACTCGAAAACAAGCCGTGTACTTACCATGTATGATCATAAGCGGCGGCTCGCCCTTCCCTTTCCTAACCTGGAGTATTGTTTCCCCAGGTTGACCCATCTTGGGCCACTGATAATCCCCCTCTGGATCATCGTCATCGTCATCGTCATCTTCTTCCTTATCCTTCTCTGCACCAGCCCCAGCCGCATACGTGTGCGGTATATCGAGAACAAATTTGCTAAGAGCAGCAATGGAAGCATTGTCGTATACAAAATTCTCTGGAAGAGCACGAATACTTGCAAGAGGCATTTGTTCTGATTTTGCATCTCGAAGAGCTCGGGTGATGGTGTTGCGGATGTATGTTGCGTTTAAGCTGGTCAAAGTAGGCAGGTCAATTTTTGAAATTCGCAAACCACTGCAAACGAGACTGACTTACCTATCAGCACCAACTCTAAACAAGTCATCATGCTCATGCACCTTAAACCCAAGTGCGTTTTCAACGACTTTCGTAATGAATACAGTCACAGATACGGTATCCCAGACTGCAGGACCTTGGATATCAGGCTGAGATGACTCTTCCAACGCTTGGTATGCTTTTTCAATTTCCTCCTCGTAGGCTTTGAGAGATGATCCTCGTCTTGGAGTCGCTTTGGCCGTCAGCTCGAGGGGTTTCGAAGGGGTGGTGACGACTATTAACTGGATATCCGAAAATATTTGAGCTTCTTTCGGTAAGCGTTCGAATGTTGACCGACTGACCTCTTTGAAAATCTTCGAGTGTTGAGGTGAGATGTCATTGGCACGTTGAACTACGTCCCTGTAGGAGCAACTGTCAGAGATGAAACCTACATTTGCTTCTATATGAAACTGACCATATCAGATTCCGGTACTCTGCCAACTTGACAGTATCAACCGGGTCAAACACGAGAGCATCCGACGGAGTTATGAGGACACCAGCTTGGAATTTTGCACGACCAAACATGATCGCATGGGTAATTCTTTCGTCTCTGAGGAGCAAGGATTCTAGATGGAGGTGAGGCTTGCTTCCTTTACAGTTAAATGTTGACGGCCCCTTACCGATAGGAAGTGGGTTGGTCTTTTCGCCTGTCTGGAAGAAATTAAGTATTTGTGAGTTCGTAGAATAACGATTAACGTGAAGACATACAGAATGCATGATTTGATCATCTAATGGCATTGGGAGGAGGGTGAGCACATGATGGCGTCACGACATAATAACTTACCCGCTCGGCCATAGATTTTGAACAAGCTAGGATTCGTAGGATGACGGACGAGTAAATCCTTAGTGTCAAACGCAGGTTGTCCGTCAATAACTGTGTCCAAAACGTTGGGAGTGTGCGTCTTGCATTTCTGAGAAATGATCATGTAGAAAGTTAGTAATGGGCTAATAAGGAGGCGAGATGCAGAAGAGGCACCTTGACGATGAGCTGCACGATATTATCCATTCCTTCAACAGGAAGAAATACTGGGTCGATTTTCGGAGAAATCTACATCCAAAATGTAAGATTCTGGCTGATTTTCTGCAGACTATATGAGAGAGGGACACACGCTGAAGTACTCCCATCCTTCCTTGGAGGCTCGTTCTGTCCGACCAAAGGTGTGTGAGATGACGCAGAAACACTGTCTGCTAAATTGCAAGGGGTGACCTACGTATCATGGTTGAAACTCCCCCTATCTCAGTCCTGATGAAGTATCGAGTCCGAAGCCTGAAAGGAAAACTAATATGCAACACTCACAAACCGTATCCTGTCCTCAGAGTCACGCCTTTCTTCACTAGCTCGTTCCCGACGGCTGGTACCAGTGGACCTCCACCAAAGAGCTGGAAACGGTTAAGTCAAATCAATAATCCCAGGTCGAAAAGGTAACAAGAGTACTTACAACAACCCTATACTTTGCAAGAACCTCCACCTTGGCAGAATCCTTAGCCCAAGTCTGAGTGAAGATGAGCCTTGAAAATCAGACTGAAGAGCAGTTCTAGATGTCACTCACTTCCAGCATTGAAGGGACGGCCATCATGATGGTACATTTCGTAACTAACGCGTTTTTGAAAACGTTCTCCGGCGTGGGGATGACAGGGATATTCTTAGGTTGGAAGACACCCAGTATTACACCAACCATGGCCTTGTGAAGGATAGCTCAATTACAAGCATCTTAGATGACCCGTTATCACACCTACTGTTTCAGGAACTAGTATAACGCCCATCGCATCTAGAGGTTGAGGTCCTCGCTAAGAATCTCTTCTCGTGAAATTGGAAAGAACACGCACGGAACATTGGGAAGGCGGCAGCAGATATGACTTGACCGCAGTAATCGGTCTCGCCGTAATCTTGAATCTTGTCAGCAAACACCAGTCTAGTACAACGCCAGCTTTACTCACATGGTTCGATTCCATGACCCAAGAAGTTACGGTGTGATATCTTGATGGGTTTGGGAAAGGAAGTCGATCCTGGGGAGAAAGGTGAACTTACTGCCTATGCGCTGACACGCCAAAGACATACGCACCAGAAGAATGTAATATAAAAGCGGTTTCATCCAATTCAAATTTCCGGGAGCGCGCAGACGACTTGAAATCCTTTTGCGTAGGCTTGTAGAAATCGTCAAAGACTGGGGTAGGCAGAATTTGGATGCCATTTCCTTCTCCAAGCTGGTGACAGGCCTTCTGAGCCAAGCTCTGCATGGCGTTATCGGGGTTGGCAAAAACATAAACCGCGTTTGTAACTTTCAAGAGATGCGCAACCGCAGCCTCTGAGTTTCGCGTTGATATTGGAAATGGAACGAAGCCGGCATGCATGATGCCCATCAGCAGCGTATGATAAGTGATGGAGTCTACAGGCCAGGACGTGTCAGTATCAGAGTAGTATCAAGGCAATTAACGTACTAACCCAGCGTTGCCAAGATCGCGATGACTGGGGCAGGCTGTGAGTCGATATGGTCGTTCTTGACCAATGTTTGTACGAATCCCTGAGCAACATGGAACGCTTGAACGGCTTCACCCCAGTATATCGTCTGTGCAGTCTCATCATCAGTCATGTATCGAAATAGGGGATGATTTGGGCTATGTTCTGCATTGAAATCATGAACCTCGAGCAGATTGAGAGAAAAGTCGAGAGGAGGGGGTTTGAAAGTTTGGGATTGCGTTCCTTGCTGAGTACGGAAGACCATCTTGAGGGAAGAACAAGGAGAGGATATTCGGCCAGTCCGTACCGGTGTATTAATAGTGATATTGATACGTGCGAAGTCCTACTGTACGCGCTGGTTAGAGGAGCGTTCACATGAGTACAAGCGCTCCTAGAGAGCATCTAGAAGCATCAGTGATGTTATTATATGACAGCACACTCTCTGACGGTCTCTGAGTTGATTGTGGTAGTGGTCAAGTGCGGTCACCTGCTGTCGAATGTAAGCAATTCAAGTGCTTCTGTCAAGGCTATCGCCTCTCCTATCTTTACTATGGACGCGTCATTGAGCGGTGATGAGCTCTCAGATTACGACGTGATTTCTGACCCAGGTCATCGTTGTCTCGACTCGAGAGTTGCAGATCTCATGCTCGAAAATGGTCCTGTCGAGATAAAGGAACCAGAACCCTCTGAAGATTTTTGACTTGGAGGAAGGGATCGGTAATCCCAGACAGATCGTGTTCTGGGCTATAGCCAGTAGTGACTAAAGACTTGAGGTTTCGTGCCAGTAATGGGACAGCCTGTTTTGGAGGGAGGTCATGGATGGACGAAAATTAGTCTATATTTGAGACGTACGTTACGGAATTCATTGAGTACGGCTGCATATCTCAAACATTTCAGTGACAAGCGTGATGGCGATAAGAAGGACACCATGATTTCAATCAGTGAGGAGATTTTTGGCTTTGGCGGTGAAATGGTCAAGACTGAAGAAACAAGCCATTGCTTAGTCATTGCCTAGCTTTTGACGCAGAAACCTCGTTAAGTAACATTTGGAAGTCTCTCGTCTCATAATGAAGTTTGTTTAGACCAAGTTGGAAGTTCGCTGTCGTAATTATGACGAAAACTCACTGAGTATTTTTTATTGTTGCTACGATATAACTAGTACACGTAGAGATACAGAAAGTATATTATACATCTTTCTTTCGATAGGAAGGGAACGCACGACAGCCAGGTCGAGTAAATGAGAGATAAAGATACCCGAAAAACAAACCAAGAAGAGAACTCAGAAACCCTAGAAAAAGGACATTTAGGAGCAGCCAGTTAGCCCACCAGTGGCACCTGAAGCTGCAATACGAGCCTCGGCATCTGCAGTAGTGGTGCAAGCAATTGACGTTCCTGGGCTGTTCACCAACGGCAGAGCAGCACAAGTCAAGCCAGCAGCACACTTCGTGATGACAAACGAACCCCCAACACACTGAGCAAATCCACCATTCACACAAGCATTTTCTCCCTCTTCGCAGCTCGAGTCTGCAGTGAGCGATGCAAACTCTTCATTCAGGCCCTGGGCGTCCAGACCGTTCTGAAGCTTGAAGTCACCGGAATTGGAGGGAGAAGAAGCGGCGTTGTTCGTAGCAGGAGAGGAAGCTGTTCCACTCGACGAGTTAGATGTAGTGGCATCAGACGATGAAGATGAAGATGAAGAGCTTGAAGAGCCCGTCGATGATGTAGCCCCACTTCCCGTCAATCCACCAGTAGCGCCAGAAGCAGCGATACGAGCCTCGGCGTCGGCGGTCGTAGTGCAAGTAATCGACGTTCCCGCGCTGTTCACGAGAGGTAGTGCAGCACAGGTCAAACCACCTGCACATCGGGTAATGACGAATGAATCTCCAACACACTGAGCAAATCCCCCGTCGACGCATGCATTCTCACCAGCATTGCAGGAAGAATCAGCAGCGAGCGACGCGAATTGTGCGTTCAGCGCCTGGGCGTCCTTCCCGTTCTGAAGTTTGAAGCCACTGGAACCGGAGCTAGAACTCGATGTGGGGCTATTGGTAGAAGTTGAGGCGGAAGCTCCTTTGGATCCAGATGCACTGGTGTGTACAGCGGGGGATGATGTTGCAGAGGAACTGGGAGATGAAGGGTTAGAACCTCCAGAGTTGGTCTTGACACCGGGATCCTGTGTCAAGTCGACCAATTGGGTCCCATCAGCAATGGGTCCGTCTGGATTGGCTTTGCAAGACCCGGCAGGGTTGAGAGGAGCGTTGAGGCCGAAAGGAATAGTACCCTCTCCCCCGACAGCAACGCCGCCGACAAAGGTTTTAGGATCAGCTCCCTGGAACTGACACTGGAAAAGTCCGTTGAGCTCGGGGTTCTTGGGAGCTTTCTGGCAGTATGGGACGGATTGGGAAGTTGGCTGATTAAGAACAAGTAAGAAAGGTGCTCATAGAGAGGATAAGAAAACGACTGACTGTATTACGAGGTTGCTGAGAAAAAATTTGAGCAAGAGAAATCATAGTCGGGTCATTATTGAGCGTTTTGGCGAGATCGATCATAGCATCTGCGTTGTCCTGTTGGTCACATGGGCCTGCAGCAGCAAGAAGAGTCGTGAAGGCAGCGACTGATACTGGATTGCATTGCAGACCACCTCCGGCAGAGAGCTAAGAAAGTGGAATGTCAGTCCATATACTCTGAACATAGGCAGTTTGGGGACCACCCACGCAAGCTTGTTCCCATTTTCCGGTAGAATCAGCGATGACTTGAGCAATCCGTTTGTTCAGAGGAGCAGCATTGGCAGATGAAGCAACGAGTGCGGTAAGGAAAAGAGCGGTGGTGAAGTGAACCATATTTGATAGCAATGAGCAACTTCGAGTTGATAAGAGAGTGAAGCAATTGGAAGCGTCAAGCGTTGATTAGAAAACGAGAAGGAAGGAACGAGCCAACTCGGGCTGAGCTTGGAGAGGAAAGGAAGGAGGGGGGAAAGAGATGAGAAGCGGCAGAAGAATGTGCGTAGATTTAAAGGCCCAGAATATCAACCACCTTCCTTATTAGCACTAACTGAGGCCTCGGGACCCAATCGGGACCTGTGGTCAAGCTGTGAAAACTTCTCGGTCTCCTTTCTGGCCGTCTGGTGGTGGAATTATATTGCGTTGTATTGCTCGTCTTAGTGAGTACTTCTGAGTACCTTTTAACACTGGGATGCCTTGGGTTGACTGGGAGCGTCAGAAACTGGAATTTTGCTGGTTCCTGGAATTCCCAAGGATGAGACTATTTTTGGCCTGGATTCTGGGTGTGATGGCAACAGCTATTAGGAACAAATTCTGTATGTATGCATCGAGAACATGATGAGTGGATGATGAACAAGGTGCGCGAGGGTGAAAATGCAAGCCATCGGTGTAAGCATTGTCGTCAATGAGCATCATTGATGAGATGTTGATTCAGACGTGAAACGGCATTCGCCGAACACCTCGACAAGTACTACATCACTGACATTCAAAGCTATCTGTACTACTACATCGATATCATGCAGCGGCGTAAACTAGTAGGATAGTTGTGCAACAACCGAAAAGTCCCCAGACTTAAGCCACGGTGTTCTTGGTCAGGTGAAGTATGACAGGTAGCTGAGGCAGACTGCCAGTATCATTCACAACGACTGGAGTCGCAACAGCACCCATTTGCCAGGTAATCTCTTTATCTGCTGGGGTGAACTTGAAGGAGTCGATAAGGATTGACATGACGACCTCTGCAATGTCATCAGGCTATCAGTTAACTAGACCATCGATGAAATGGACGTACTCATTTCCAACTGAGAGAACTTGAAGCCACTGTAATTAAAGAGTCAGAAAAGACACAGTCAGACCCGATAGAAATCCCATGCGCACATGCAAGACCGCCCGCCAGCATTAAAAGTCATCAAAGGTGAGTATACGCCCGGAATTTTCGCGTCTTGTACACTTTGTGGAAGGGGTTGGAGCCACCTTTCTGGTTTCCACTCGAGTGCGTCTTTGCCCCAAATATCCGGGTTCCGATTGCAGTTGAGGATAGAAATCATGATGTTGGTATTCTTTGGGATTGCGATTTCAGTCATCTGGGTGTTGTCCATGCCACGGATTGGTTTCGAAAGCGGAAGGATAGTGTCACGACGAGCACTACATCAACATCAATACGCGTGAAAAAGATTGCGATAGATGACAACTCACACTCGGAATAGAAGAGGGATAGGAGGAAACCTAGACAGGAGTCTTCAACATGGTAGGTGCATTAGAGAAAACATCTACTTACAAGCGTAGGGTTTCCCTGCAGACAGCATCCAAGTATGGCAGCGCTTCAAGGCTGTCATAGTCCGGATCACCGAGGGCTCGGGCTTCCGTCACCTCCTTGCGCAGTTTGTCTTGAACCTCCGGGTGAAGAGAAAGAAGGTATATCATGCGAGTCATTGCGTTCTACATTACATTAGTCAGCTCGTGTTGTCGGATTAGCCTGGATCAAATAGGTACTCACAGAAGTGGTCTCCTGAGCAGCGAATATAAGGGTGCTGTCGAGGGGTCAGTTGACAACATTCTCTCCGAAGTTGGAGAAAGAAGAAAAAAAAACAGAACACCTACGACATCTGGATAGAATAAAGGCCGTCAACACTGGTTTCAAGTGAGGGAGAGTAAACGCACCTGTCCAAGGATCTCCTTCTCATCCAGCTGATCATCTCCAGATACCTTGCTGTTCTCTTTCACTAATAAAAAAAGACGTTAGAAAACTACCACAAAATAGATACTGAAGACATACTTAGTACTTTCAAGATATCTGCACCCAATTCGCCAGTCTCATTTGCAAACACTTTGTCCTCACTCTCCAGTTCCGCCTTCTTCTTATTGTAAATCTCCACGGATACTTCCCAAAGATAGTCGACTAGCTCCTGGATCCGGTGTATGTTGCTAGAAGGAATCAACCTGCATACGAGTCTTCTAAACGCGGGAGAACCAATCTTCACAGCCCATGGAATTATGTAGATGCGAAGTAACATGAGTCCATTGGCACGCTCGCTATTGCAGAAATGAGCATGAGACTTCAGAAGATAGACAACTGAATACATACACAAGCTCTTTAAAAGACGAGGTATATTTTTGAGCTGGAGTATCTTCTGTCAACGGGTCGAAGGAATGACCAAGACCTGAACGACCAATGAACTCGAGGGCGCTGCGGGACAGCCAATTCAACATGTCGATCTGGAAACGGTAAAAGGTCAGTATTGCATGCTGCGTGAGTTCGTTTTTGTACCTCTTGTGGACCAGACTGTAGCTTTGCCTTGAGGGTACTTTCGAGCTTTGCAGTTGTCAAATTTAGATTAGCGAGACGACAGGACAAAGGACATGGCGATGAGAAGCTCACTTGGTGGGCAATTTCGTAAAACGTAGGGACTGCGTTGGATGTGAGCAAACGTTGAGCGATCGCAGGTGGAGAGAATGAACGTACGTATATTACGCATGTGCAATGTCGAAAACACTGGGTTGAGAACCTTTCGTTGTTTGCGATGATGATCTCCCAAGGTTGCGAGAAGGCCTTCACCAAAGGCGAGCTTATTGAACCTGCCGGGGAACCATAAACGTAGACTCTAAGCGGTACTGAGGTAAAAAAAGACAAATACGCACTCGAGGAAAGAAGTCGGCTCCTCAAAGATAGTCTGGTCCTAAAAAGAAAGACGATATGAGCGACTTGCAAATGCGGGAAGGTATCGAGATACCTTAACGAGAATATGGTGCAGTGCTTTAGTGTCGTAGACGTAGAGTCGTTTTTCCTTTACGGTGCGTCAGATGCATGAATGATCTTCACGGCAAACTCATACTTTCAAGAACGTATAGTAGCGGACGATGGCGCCGACTGAGAAGGTCAAGTCAGTAGAGGGGCTTCTAAGGATTCATTGGATACTTACATCTCTCCAGAAGCATTTCATGAAACTGCCATCCTTCACGAACATCGAAAAATTGCATCAAGTTCCCTGGGTAGCAAAAGAACGACGTCAGCGGATAGCCTCAGCAAGACCAATGGGCACACCTGTCCACCAAGATTTGGGCTCGGGGCCAGGAATATTGAGGAAGTGGGCAGTCCTTTGTCGTCGAAGAAGACACCAAAGGCTGATCGATGCGATAGAGGTGAAGAGAACCTGAAGATACATGGGCGATGAGGGCTATGAAGGAGACACTCCATCTGGCCAGTATTTAAGGACTTGGTGTGCCCGTATTCAATGTACAGGTGACAGTCTGATGAAGTATGAAACAGCCTTTCACTGAAGGTAGTTTTACCGTCTCTCCTTGCTGAAAGCGTTGGGACGGTTGAGAGAGGCTGTAAATACACGGGAATCCTCCGAAAGATATATCCGCTCAAGTGCAGGTGCCCTCTGAGCCATTTCGACACGCCCTTGAATCGTCCCGTCCAAAAAGACGACAAGAAGCCAGGTAATTTGGATGACGAGAACAGATTCTGGGTTAGAATAGCGTTCCGTTCATTATTGATTAAATATTGACATTCATCGTATTCACGGTTTGTAGAGTACTTCAGGCTAGGATGACATTGGCCATAAGGATGATGGAGGAGGATGGACCAAGGATGGACGCTGAAAGGAAAGGTTCGGCAACGGCCTTCGGGCCGTTGCTCCTGTCACTATGGCGTGTAGCCAACATTCCGTTGTCAAACTACACCACCAATCTGCCACGAGCTCAATTCGAGATTTCAGCGGTGATGACACAAGGTTCTGGGCTCGAGGTCATTTTGACATCAAATGACGTCCATCCGATATGCTCGCGCCGGAATTAAAAATGCTCAAATGATAGCCCTATCCTCAAGACATCAAACAAGCCCTCGAACAGAGCTTTCGCAAGGCGTCAGTCCGTTAGCTCTGGGGTACCACCAATACACTTTGTGGGTATGTACTGGATGACGAGGATTCCATTGCATCCTGCTCAATAAAAACCTGAAAATACACATTGCGGAGGGAACAGATATTTATTCACTACATACTGTACACCTGTACTGTCTACTAAGGATTATACTTTTAACATTCAGAGAAGGCTAAGTATGAGAACAGCTATGTATAGTTGCAGTATGTGAAGAGACATGGACACCTGCTTTTTTTCACCCCATTGATGATAACCTGGTAGTAGATGAATCAGTTCAACAAAGATGTACCACAATTGAATAGACCTCACTGAGTTGAGCACCTGTGGTGAACATCAGTGAACGACGAGCTACGAGAATATCAGTACAGGGGCTCAAGCAATGGGCCACTCACATCTGAGGTCTTGCGCCACGGTAAATGGAAAAGAAACAGAGCGACGATTTCTGCAGCAAACAATCAGGAGAGTTGTCCTCGAAACAGTAAAGAGGCGCACACCTTTTTCCTGACAAATCCGACAAAAACTATCACTGCGCAGATACCACTGAAGCCCTTCTCATAGACTGGAACGAGGACTTAAGTGTTCCTCAAAGGAGTGTGGAATTGGCTGCTGTATCAGCGAGGAAGGTGTGGTCAAGATATGGTTGAAGAATAACTTCAACTTGTGTTGACGTTGAAATATTTCAACCAACATGTGATCGCGAGTTGAGGGCAGGGCTTTTGAACTTGGCGAAAGCGAAGTACAGTGCTGAGAAAGAATGCTGAGAAAGAAGGGCCAAGGAAGAATGTCGTTAGTTGCTTTGGATTGAGCTCCAAAAGAGCCAGTTTGACAGCACGCGTCGAGGTGTATGCTTTCGAGGCCGGGCCAGGGTCTCATGACTACCTCTTTCCCACCTCGCTGGCGGAAGAGTTCGTATCAAGCTCATTCTTACGTCTGCTTGTCACTTTCAAGAAATATCGCTTCGTTACTCAGTCGCGGCTGTCAAATTTGCATTTTTTCAAGTTGGTGGTGTAGTACTCTTCGCCTGGTACCTGATGCCGGAGAGCTATACAATTAGTGCAGATGCAATAGCTGCCCAACTTGAGCGGATATTGGACGATAGGACGGAATATCGGAAGTTGCTGGAAAAACGAGGTCAGCTTGCTCAGTCTTTACTTGACCTCTTCCAAACGGTACGTTTCTTGTGCACTCAACCAGCGGCTTCCAGACCGTCTGAGATTATCAGCATATCTGCAGATTTCTGATTACCCTAATGTCAGGGCACGCCTGCGTTCTAAGATATTAGCCGCTATGTTACGCCTGGCGAAAGAGTCCGGTCTCTATCCAAAGATGTTTGCATTACACGGAATCCAAACACTGGGCGAATATCCTGTTGCATCTGGAGGATTTGGGGAGATATTTCGAGGCGACTTTGGAGGACAAGCTGCTTGTTTAAAAGTGATCAAGATCTATCGCGACTCTGATATTCGCAAGCTTCTGAATGTGCGTCCACGGAGATCTTTCGAATTCTACAAAGGATGCTAATTAAATTCTACTTGTGGAAGTCAGTTTTTTCTTCAAGAAGCCATCTTATGGCGTCAGCTTGACCATCCCAACGTCGTGCCATTTTTAGGACTATACTTTCTTGGTGATGACAATCGAAGACTTTGTCTGTTGTCGCCGTGGATGGAGAATGGCAACGTCGTCCAATACTTAGAGGCTCACGCTGGGAGAAGCATTAACCGTGTTACTCTGGTAAGCCAGTCCTGCAGCCATCTGTATTGGCTTTTCACATCTTCTTCAATAGGCGTGTGATGTTGCCAATGGTCTGTCGTACCTCCATGAGATGAAGATAGTACACGGTGACCTTAAAGGGGTATTTATGTCCGTGCTTTAGACTACATCCTTCTTAACTGAATTTTTGACAGGCAAACATCCTAATTACTGATGCTGCAAGAGCTGTAATTGCCGATTTCGGACTCTCTCGTGTGGCAGATTCAGAAGTCCTGAGATGGACATCGTTGTCTTCCGAAAGTCGTGTAGGAGGCACGGCGAGGTGGCTGGCGCCAGAGTGTCTACTCCAGGGGTGCTCTGCTACCTATGCCAGCGACGTGTATGCGTTCGGATGCGTGTGTTACGAGGTGCGCTTTGTCTCTACTCGCGAAGACAGTCACAGTAACTTTTGCAGTTGTTCACAGGCCACATGCCGTTCTACCAACTCAGTCAGGACGCAGCAGTGATTCTACAGGTTGTGCAAGGCAAACGTCCCGCTTTACCCGAAGACGTGCAACTGAGTGAAGGAATATGGGCGATTGTCGAGGAATGCTGGTGCCAAGAAGCCTCACAACGTCCATTAGCTAGTGTATTACCTCGCCGTTTCCTTCTTGCTGGCGCACAGATAATGGCCCCTCCGAATCCTTGGGGTATTTTCCGTGCGAGATGGTGGTCGAATATCCAACATCCCGAATTATGCTCCTCTGGATCCGACCTGGACGTGTTTCTGTTTGGGGGAGAAGCTATACTAGACAGTACCAGGAGGAGATATGTGACAGCACGATCTTCCTTTGAAGGCTCGGGTGCAGATAATGCTTCGGCAGTATCCTCTGTTAACACTTGGTCTACGACTACCGATGACATTGGACTCTTTGACGCACAGGGGCAATCAAACTCGTCGTTACTCAAAACCCTCAAACAGACCTATCGAGAGATTGTTCGATTGGAAGCTATTTTGGGGTCTCTGGAGAAGGATACGGTTCCTGAAGGACCCCTGTCCGAGTACGCTCGATCAGAGATGGACGGAATAAGGTGGAAGGAATGGGTGCAGACGTATGAAAGGTGTGTAAACGCTCATAACAATCAACATGCAGTTTCCATAACCCATGTTTAATAGTTTTCTGGATAACATGCAAAACCTCATGCTGCTAAGTGCCCTTCCTTCCCTCCCGAAAAGTATCCAAGTAATCCCCAGCAAATATAACGTACCTGGTCGGCTCTGGAAGGAAACACAACGTTTATATCAGCAACTCCATGCTCATTCACAAAAGTCTCCAGTTGGATCAGAGTACCTTTACGGGTTTTTCTGTGACACCTACACTTTCTACACCAATGCCTTCGAAAATGATTTGCTGAGGTCTTTCCGAGACCATTGGATACAGGCGCTTTGCGACTTGTCTTATATTCGACTTACCAAGTTTCCTTATGGATTAGGGAGCGGTGGTGTCTTCGAGACAGAAGGACCAGTCGTTTTGCCCGCATCTGAGTGTGCTGCTTTTGGCAGCTCATGCGACAGTCTTGCCGATGATGATCCACAAATGTTGCCGTCTGTCTCCTCCACGGACGTATGGCGACGCATTGCCAAGGACTGGGTCTGTGCGGGCCTACAACTACATCCAAGCAATGGCCGACTGCATCACCAACTTGCGTTGATTTGTCGAGAAAATATGGCTGAAGAAGGCTTGCGACATGTGTATCATTTTTTGAAAAGGTCTGTCCTATACGTTCTTTGACGAATCCTTGGGATGTCACTCACACCCATATCTACATACTTATCTAGCATATGTACACTTCACCCATATACACCAAGCCCAGAAGAACGCGGCACTTTACGTGACTTGTGTCACACCAAAATGTACTCGCACAGAGAGGCATCAGTCATCGACTTGTTCATGGCTTTGCATATGATGCTTTACACCGGAATAAACCACGATGGAAAAGAGTCTCTTGAAGACTTGCTTACTCGTTTTATGGATCTACTTCGTACCCGTATCGCTGAAGAAGATTTGTCTGAGCAGGAGTGGACAATGATGGCGGTCATGAATACCATTGCTTTGTTGGGCCATGGACGACGGCATGGTAGTACGAGATTATTCGGTCTGAAAGCCCCAATGATCTCCGGGCAAACTAGAAGGAGCGGTTTGCAGACTCCTGAGCTCGAGCGTGAAGAGAACAGGTCCCGGCCTCAGCTGACCTGGATTCATTGTCCCCAGGTTTGCCTAAGCTGGTGTCTGCGGTGTCTACGAGTAGTAGGGCATCATCTTCGGGGAGGTCATCCGTCACGGAAATGCCTGAGGGGCATGACATTGACTCCGACAAAGATACATCTCAGCCCAATGATCCCGATGGCTATTGGGACGGTATATACTTCCACCGAGCCTGCACACTTTCCTTCAAGACCCTATCTCTTCTTCTTAACCGACTGCACGAGACCCTGCCACACAACTCAATAGAATCAATGATGCCCAATCCATACCTGGTCATCATGGCAATGTTTTTAGCCAAATTCTTGGAGTGCACGACTCATTTGAATATTCTGGGGGATGGCCACGGTGTTGCTTGGGAGCAGCTCTCACGAATTGCACCTGTGTTGGAAAAGAAACGAAGTCTTAAGAAGGAGCGTCAGATTACTTCTCCACCCCTGTTTGACTCTTCCCCACTCAAATCTGTTCTCCCAGAAGATTGGTGCCTGTTGGGCTTAGAATGGATTCATACGGATGTATATAAGAAGGATTTTTGGACGGGGAAACAATACACGGAGATGGGCAGATGGGAAGAGGTTAGATTTTTGGATAACGAAACGGAGCTTGACATGGACGAGAAAGCCTTGAATAGTGAGAGGATGTCTGTTTTGAGCGCGAGGTGGGTCAGGTTGATTAGGTGTAGTAATCTTTTTGGGATGTTGCCTGGAACTCAGGCTGGGATGTAATGCTTATGGTATCTTCTTATGCGGTGTACGCTTTGCACAGATTCCTCCAAGTTTTTCTACTTGTATTTGACTTCACCGCGTACAATAAGAGCTAGTCTTTGTGTAATGAAATCTGCACTCGCCGTCCATTATTCAAGAGATCTACAAGGTTTACTAGCATACTACATACAAGGTAGTCTATTATACCGATGTAATTTCTACGACCGACCGTCTTTTTACTTGCGCACAAAGAGCAACACAATCAAAATTGCTACCCCATTCAGCCCCAGCAACGCCCAAAACGAAGCTGCATACCCCACAAACTCATTCACATCTCCCGCTGTCAATTTTGAGTTGACACCTAATGTGATTGACGCAGCAACAGCGGGACCCAACGTCGCGCCAATCTCGTACGAAGTGTAAATAACCGCACTGACGACCCCTTCCTCTCCTTCCCTCGTACCGTCCATGACAACGATAGTACATCCCACATAGGAAATACCCATTCCAAACATCCCGACAATCATAGCTGGAACGATATGGCTCCAATATTTGCTTTCCTCGTCCGCAAATGCGAAGAGAATAGACGCAACGGCCATAAACACGTGTCCAGAGATGAGGAGTACGGTTTTAGGGACCTTGGGTGCAAATATTCCCGTGAGATACGAGGTAGTTCCTACAGCAAGACCGAGCGGTATAGATCTCAAAGCGGCCGATAGTGTCGATATACCCCATAGACTCGTGAAGAGCTCAACCAATTGTACTTGGATGGCAAAGATCCACCCATAGGGGGTCAAACCATAGAAAAAGAGGGCTGTGAAATTTTTGTTGGTCCAAGTATTAGGTGGTACAGCCGGGTCTTTGACTATTCGCTCGATGACGAAGAAGCTGGCGAAAGTAAAGATGGAAATGACAAGAGGAGCGATGACTGTGGCTGAGTTCCATCCAGACGTGCTGCCTTCAGAGATGGCAAAGACGAACAGGATGAGACCGATCGTCAGTGAGGCGACACCTGGCCAGTCGAGACTTTTCTTTTGGGTTTTCTCCGTGGGCGAGGAGGCGCCAGGAAGGATAATCCAAGAAATGGCTGAGAATGGGATGATAACTATGGCGAGCAGGTAAAATACTGAGACGGGGAGATCGCGAAGTTAGCTGAAGGCACCAACTTGCAATCATTTCGAGATACTCACCCCAGCGCCATGACGCCTTGCTGGAAATGACTCCGCCCAGAACGAAGCCCAGGCAGTTCCCGATTGCACCTGCAGCACCATAAATGGCATAGGCCCTACTACGTCCCGCAGCGTCGGGGAATGAAGTCCTGATCATAGCGATAGCCGAAGGAATGTTCATCGCAGCGCCTATTCCTTGGACGGCTCGCAAGACGATGGCCATGATAGGGTTGACGCTGGCACCGATAGGAATGCTCATGAGACCGATCAAGAGCATTCCAACGACGAAGACGGGTTTCGGATGGAACATGTCAGAGATTCGTCCAGAAATGAGCATGAAGGAGGCAAAGGTAAGGGTGTAGGCTGAAATAACCCATTGGATTGTGCCTTCTTTGAAATCGAGGTCTGCTTGTATCTGAAGAAACAAAGGAACTAAGTAAATAGCACTGTTAGTGGCGAGGAAACGACATACTGCGGGTAAAGCGATCATTGCTGCACAAGCATTGAAAATATCGAAAAACTGAGCGCAAGCCAACACAGTCAGGATGAGGCTTCTCCGTAGCGAAGAGAGCTGGTGCTCGTCCGCTTTCGCCACAGACTCTGAATCGGAAACCTCTTTAGTTTCATCGATTTTCTCGCAAAGGGTGGGCGTGGTACTGAGAGAAAGATCCTTGTGCTGTGCCTCGAGGTCCCCCAAGCACTGGTTGTTCTGAGTCACCGTAGACGACGCCGAGGACATTTCTGGTGACATGTCTGAGAGTTACTGGGAACCGGAGAACTTGAGGGAATGAGGGCTTGGAATCTGCCACAGAGTTTTTATATCATTGTTTTCAGCTGGTAACCGTATGTTGACTCGAGAAGTGGCTGAATCGTAGCGGGCTTGGTAAGAGCCTATTCCATTACAAAGGACTCGACTCAGATTCGAAGAGGGATCTTGGTGATTGTATTACACAGCCATGTTTGTCAGGGTTCCAAAGATCTTTGAGTGAGAAGATGAATATTCGCTAGCCGTTACAATGCTGAGTAACAATCTTGCTCGGACGGAAGGCCTTGAGTTTCCTAGGCTTGTAGGATCAGAAGGAACACCGGATCCAAACAGAGCCAAATATGCCTCGCCGCAGAGATCGCGCCACATTAATATTCCACCACTCTTTGTGACGCGACAATCCTGTATCCAAGGCCCAAGTACAATGATCATGACTTTGCCACATGTAAGTTTCTGATTGTCGTAGTTTCACCACTAGTCGCCAAGTACGCCCACGTACGCGTCGATATTGACAAACGTTCTGCCACTCTTATTCAAGAGATCCAGTGTTCTGTAGAGACTTGTCCTGGAAGAATGCCTTCAAGACGTACATATCACTCACCGGTTCCATAAGCTTCCGACTTTGCGGCATGTGTTCTAGTAAAAGCTTGCACCTTTCCGTGTCTTTCCTTCAGAATCTGAGCAATACGTTGGCTGAATTGCGACTTGACAAAGACTCGGCCCACCCTGTAGCACCCGATCGACCTACATCAAACTCAGAGTCAGCATCACTCGCGTTCACTTTTGACCCGGTGCTGACTACTGTCGTCCACTTTTTTTTTAAATAGCTTTCCAGCTCTTCGCAGAAAACTTTGATCATAGATCTCCTTGACGAAAAACTGTCTACAATCTCCGACTTTCTGGAAGCTGGTGCAGACAGAACAAGCAACAAGTACAAGCGGCCGGCCTTCGGATCTCCTCGCTCAGCTTCATCTACATAACGAGACAGAAGAGGCAGAAGTCAACCTGAAGAACATGGACGTATCTCTCCAGAAGCACGCAGAAGAAATAAGCCAGGTTCCTTCATCAAATAGTTCTTTGGCATCTATGGCTTCAAATCCTCTAACAATCCAGAAATTACTATGCAAAAGGCCTTGAATACCGCGTACAGTTACGGTAAACTTCGAAATGAGGCAGACGATCTTGAAGAGGAGGATAGTTATTTGGATCAGCAGTATCGCAATCGAGAGTGAGTTGGATTGTTTCGGAGTCGGTTAAGCCGTTAGCGTCCGTCGGTTGTGGTCAGCTCCGATTTTCCGGCTCCGTGCTAAATATAATTGCCACATATATAGTACATCTACGCAAATTTAAGGGTCAGAGCTCGTTGTCAGTCACTCTAGTGATGACTTCACCAGGGAAATGTGGGCCAACACTGTGCGCGTGGCATGATAACGAGGCCCGGCATACCAGCACAGTATGGGATTTGCCAACTGAATCTATCGAGCATAACTACACGCAGAAATGTCCTTTAAAAGGGCCTTGTAATGTTCTCCAGAAGAAAGAGAAGAAAGGTTGAATAATAGTTGGTGCAAGTGAATCTCTATTACTTTGCGGAATATCCAATATACCCTCTCCTTTCAGACAATAAAGGATAAACCAGTATTTCCTTTGAACGATACCTCTACCATTGATTTAGGTTCAGATTCACCTGCACAAAAATTAAAACTTCGGTGCTATCATAGGAAGTTGGGGACTTGTCATTTTTACCTTGATTATTTCGGTTCTATTTCGGGCGTATGGTGGCTACGGATAAAACTTTGGAATAAGCGAAGTTAAGAAGAGCTCCAGGCCAGGTTCACGAACCTTTGTTGTACAAAGCTAGGGCTGCACGCCGTGCCTGTATATATAGCTCTGCCAGGTACAGTTGTACAGGTATCGTCCCCCTACCGTCGGTGATCGCAAGTGCGTCTCGTACGGTACAAGTCACAGTGTAACCACTACTCTCTGGCAAGAACAGGACGCCCTTCTAAAGTAAATACAGCACATTGACACAGAGATGTGAAGTTAAGCTGGTCCAGACCGAAACCTGAGAGATTTAGAAGCTGATCTAGATCTCTATGTAGAATATCGATGTGAGGGTATGCGTGTACCGGGGTCAATTGAGCGAGTCATGCTGTCTGTGTTTTATGAAGTCCCCACTAGAGTGACTGACAACGGACTCTGACCCTTAAACTTACGTAGATGTACTATACTAGCAATTTACCCGTGCTATGCATGGAAAGTGAGCCCTATTTTCAGACAATTGTAGGTAAAGATTGCAATGTACCAAACTACGCAAGAAAGGCCTCTCCCGCCGCCGAACTTGGTCGGCGACTCCGAGGCCCCGTGCAAAGCTTCAGGTCTCAAAATGAGGGATATCTCTCTCTTCTTGCAGCCTTTCCTCTCATGCGGAGAGGGGTGATGCCCGTGCTACCCTCGTTCTTGCTTTTTCAGCAGCCTATAGCTTGTGACCACTGAATCTTCTGCGCACTGAAAGTGAGCTCTGCTTCAGCCTTCCAGACAATTGTAGGTAAATATTTCAATGTACCAAACTAAGAAAGAAAGGCCTCTCCCGCCGCCGAACTTTGTCAGCGGCTCCGAGGCCCCGTGCAAGGCTTCATGTCTCAAAATGAGGGATATCTCTCTCTTCTTGTAGCCTTTCCCCTCGTGCGGAGAGGGGTGATGCATATGATTCCCATATATCCTGCCCAATTGAACAAAAAAAAAAAGTAGGTAGTGCGGAGCCCTAATTGAACCCCTCCCAACTCCGAGCATTGTCAGTGACTCCAAGCCACTTTGCAAAGCTTCACAAATTCTCAGAATGAGGCGGAAGAGATGAACTCTGTTCCTGCAGCTTCATCTGGACTCCCCCTCATGCCCATATATCCTCCCCAATTAAGCGATTAATACACAATGATTACAAAAATACTACAGGAGCCTGAGTACATTGAATGAAGTCTCTCACAGAGATAGATTTACCACTGCCAGTAAACATCTCTGGATTCATCACTGAGCGATCCCTCCTGTCACCATTCCATGATACATATATCCCTTTTTTGATCCTCTCGCAAGGATAGATTTAGTATTTACCACTACCAGTAAAGATCCTCTGACTCACCACTGAGCAGTCCTCCTTGAGCTCCTCCTCGTTGTCTCCGCTCCACCATACCTGTATTCCCGTTTTTTGAACCTCTCGCAGGATAGAAATCCCCAGATTCATCACTCCTCCTTTCTGTCTCCACTCAGCTCACTACCAAAATTTTCTTTCTTGTGGTGGGCACTTCTAGATAGCATTCACTGAATCACCTCAAGAAGAAAGAAAGCAAAATAGCTTGCGATATTAGCAGGGGAGGTTGAACCGTTGGACCAAGCGCTTAAGCGAGGCGCTTTCCGCCCTTGCGTCATCGTTCCGCGCTAGCCAATCAGAATATACCTCTCATTTGGCAAACAGGAACAAACAGACGTCTTTTGTAGTGTTGATGTGGCGATTATATTTAGCACGGAGCTGGAAAATCGGAGCTGACCACAACCGACAGACGCTAACGGCCTAACCGACTCCGAAACAATCCAACTCACTCTCAATTGCGATACAGCAGCTTGAGGAATATGAGAATCTGATGCAGTTGTCACTGGTGGACGGGTCTGAATCGGGTTTCGGTCAGTTGGTGAAGGATTAGATTACGTTGTAGAAGGAGACGGAGGAATGTCGTCAAGGGGTCTCCAAAATGATATGACCAGACCGGACGTTCCTTTTTGGTCATAAGGTCCAGCTTGACCCCCCCCCCCCTCCCCCTCTCCTTCCCAAAAATGGTAAGTGATAAGATAAATATGGCTTACAAATCATGAAATCAAATCAATTTTTCCTCCTGGCTACCTCATAGGCCCTCTGCTAACCTACAGATGCTGTGGATTAGTGATATATTCTGTGTGACACCTATCATATTGAGGTAGCAAATCATTTTCTGACAATGTTTGTGATGTGGCACTAGTGGTGACATCACTGATTGTGGGAATTACATGCCATTTAAAGGTGAGATTTCATTGTTACGGGCCAGAAAGCTCATTACACATGGCTTTTATGGGTCCTGAGTATGTTCTGTGCACTTCAGATCCAAATGACTTCATAAAGTATGTCTGTACACCCTTCATGTGATGGTGTACCTTTTGGTCATAAGGTCTCTCCAGACCCCCCCTCCCCCCAAGGTCTGGTCTCAGGTAGACCAACTGAAGACCCCTTGAATGTCGTAGAGACCTTGGCAGACGGTTGGGTTGGACGGGGAATTGAAGTCGCGAAGATTGGATCTAGATCTACAAAACATACGGCGGCGCCAGATGGTGCCTTCCTTTAATAAGAAATAAAAAGTGCTAATTAATCCGCTGAGATGTACTGGTATACATGAGGAGAAACAGTAGCTATTATCGTGCCTTTCTGCCCTCGAAAAAGTTCTGGGGCGAAAGGTCAGCCCTCAGGACGTGTAAAGTGTGCTCAGAAAAACGTCAACTCACTTTCAGATGCCTGAACTGCCACATGCACGTCGCCACGAGTACCACAATCTGCGCAATACTATACCAACCGCCTTAGCATTCGTAGCTTCACTTAAATCCATATAATCCGCTTCCCGCTCTCTCTGATATTGCTGCTCTTTCCGTATGTCTTCCAGCTTTTGGTTGAGGTCCCTAATCTTTCCGGAGACACATGTGTCCTGTACATCATGTTCGGCATCCACACGAGTATCTCCAACAACGATGACAAGGTACAGCCGTATATGTGTATGTGTTCCTTCAGACGGTGCTTTGGTCTTTGTGACGGTTTCCCCGCTGTATCCTTCCTGTATGTATGGCAGCAGTGAGCTCCGATAGTTCAAAGGAGGAAACACGGGAGAATGCAGAAGTGCTCTTCAACATGTATAGATTATCATCCACCACGTACTCCTGCCTCACTTCAGACCATTCTAAAGTCCTGTAATGACCTGTCCCTCAAATGTTAGTCTGTCAGGGTTCCAAAGATCTTGGAGTGAGAAGATGAACGTTCGCTAGCTGACAAAGTAAGCTCTGAGTAACAACCTTGCAAGGCCTCGACACGGTTTTGCCAGGGATTTCTCCTTTGCGAAGAGAGCTGAAATTCCAGTAAGAGAATAATGTAGATTAGATACGAATTAAGGTGAGGGGG
This sequence comes from Tetrapyrgos nigripes, assembly GCA_013368315.1. Classification (NCBI taxonomy): domain Eukaryota; kingdom Fungi; phylum Basidiomycota; class Agaricomycetes; order Agaricales; family Campanellaceae; genus Tetrapyrgos; species Tetrapyrgos nigripes. The sequence continues at coordinate 289,048 of JAACJM010000069.1, forward strand.
CGGTAGGTGTATTAGACACAGCGTCTTCTGAAGGAACACGTCTCTTGACTCTAGGCGCCTCTATTACGAATGGCTCTCCGGTCTCCCGGCTAGACCGCAATTTCTGCACCCCCTCCGAAATAATCATCTCCTTCTCCTGCCGACGATCCGCAACCCGCTTCAAGATAGCTGCTCTGGAAGTAAGCCCACGCAGTTCCCACGTCTTCATGTCGCTTCCAAGTAGCTGAGCGAAACCAGAAGTACGAGAGGTCTTCCTTTCCTCCTTGCTTCGTTCAAGATGGAAATTCTCTTCAATGAATTTCAACCTCTCCTTCTTCTCTTTCTCGGCCATATCCTCCATCCTGTGAGGGTAGTAGAAGGGATCCACCAAGCCCACGACGGCACGCTTGTAAGCAGCCTTTTTCCCTGGTCCCACCCTCTTCCGTGGATTGGGAAGGGCGCCGTAGTATATATCGGTGCGAATATAAGTGGTTTTGACACCGTAGACAGCAAGGAGGTATGAACGAATGTCGGTTTTAGTAATGGATAGAGGGACGCGGAAAGTCGCTTCGTAGGGATTGTAGGCTTCTGCGGGGGACGTGTGGTTCCGAATGAGTTTGAAAAGAATGTTGGGGAGATAGATGGGTTGACCGAGGACCTCTACTTCCTCCTTGCCCTCGTGTTTTACGGTCCTCAAACCACGCACGCGAGAACGACGAGCATTGATGAGGTTAGACCATTCCCTCGGTGAAACGAACGACCCATCATCGTTCTTTTTAAGAGTACCGAGTGCTTTTAGACGTTCGTAACGTGCTGATTCCGAGGGTGTCAGACCGTCTATTGTCGCGTCTGTTTCGCCTGGAGCGACGGGTTTTCCTGCTTTTTGTTCGCGCCTGAGACGAACAGCGAGAGGAGCAGAGGCAGTCCTGGCAGCGAGGGCGGCCTTTGGGAGACCTGGATTTGTAGAGTAGAGACGTCTGAGGAGCATGTCGCTGGAAGAAAAGAGTCGTTCCCACGATTAGTATTTTACAAGTTCTTATTTAACCACGTACTACATACTGCAGCTTGAGCTGCTTCCACCATGGCCTACTCTTTCTTTCGCTTTTTGCGGTCTATTCGGTCCACTTGTGCTCCTGTCGCTGCCATCATCGGGTTCTCTTGCCTCCTCACATTCACTTTCATCTTGTACCAACCTACTTATGGCCCTGGAATATCCCAACGACTAGGATGGCAATCATGGGACGTCATCGCTTTGGACAAAGTCGCTTCTACATTATCGAATAATGCATCGACTTCAATTGACATTGGCCAAGGCCAAGACGCTTCCAATGACGCACCAGAGGGTACAGATTGGTGGGACGTTTTGAAACCCCAAGAGTCGGTCGACTCGGCCAGCTTGCCTCTCGACGTTTGGGCACCATTGTTGCCTCATGATACTGGCTGTGCGTAACCACTTGCTATCATATCGATGTGTGCTGACTACGTTGCAGTATCAGAAATATCTGTCGTGCGGTGCATGGTTAGACCAGACACTGTCGGAGATTTGTGCTTACCGGATACAACTCCAGAGAAAGACTCGATTAAAGGCAATTGGGTTAGAGTTGAGAGAAATATGAATTATGAGAATAGCTATCTTTCGGGATATCTGGTACGTGTTGTTATGTTCATGCGAGGATGTTAGTGTTAATGCTCGAGGCTAGCACACCTATTATCGTAGAACCCGCCGACAAGATGTCAACCTTATCACAAAGATTCACTTGTTGGAAGCTCACGAAGAACCAACCCCGTTAGATGGTTGGACCAAGGTGGAAACTAGCCTCCGTGCAGGCGTATACGGAGCCCCTCCGCTATTCCTATGGTACTATACCGGGAAGACAATGATGGATTCTAGCGCAGAGGAAAGATCGCAGATCATCACCGAAATAGACATGCACTTTGGTAACGACGATCCTTGGTATGGTTTCGAGAAACTGAAACCACCGACTACTCTTGCATCTCCTGGAAAGAAGGAGAACGCTTTCATGACTATTCGTCGTGGTGTACACAGTGAGTGACCCAGCTCATCTCGCTGAGACTTTCTCAACATTCTCCTTCTCCAGTTCCACCCCGTGCCCCCCCTCTCCACTTCTCCCATGACGGCCGCTTCAAAATCATGCAAATCGCCGACCTCCACTACTCAGTTTCCGTTGGTGATTGTCGCGAAGTCTCCTTCTCCCCCTGCACCGCTTCCGACAACCTCACCAACACCCTTCTCGGTAAAATGCTCGACGCCGAGAAGCCTGATCTAGTTGTCTTCACAGGTGATCAACTTAATGGACAAGGAACTTCTTGGGATCCCAAATCCGTGCTGGCAAAGTTTGCAAAAGCGGTGACACAGAGAAGGATACCTTGGGCTGCGATATTTGGGAATCATGATTCAGAAGTCGGTTTGGAAAGGTTGGAACAAATGAAGTTGATGCAGGCGATGCCGTATAGCTTGGTTGACCCGGGACCAAAGGATGTTCGTGGGGTTGGGAATTATGTGCTGAAGGTGAAGAGTGCGGATGCGTGAGTTACTGCGTGTTTCTTGACCTGCAAAGAGCTCATTGTATGGAACAGATCGATGACACACCTTTTAACACTCTATTTCCTCGACTCGGGGTCATACGCTGAGGGATACTACAACTTTTGGGGTATCTTCAAGCCCACGGCTTATGACTGGATACGCCAGGTGAGCGTCGGCTGTGGCACATCTTTTCTTTGTCTTTTTCAAAACTCTCACACTGTCGAAATGACAGGACCAAATCGATTGGTTCCTCCAGGAATCAGCTTCAATCCGACCTATCGAAAGGCCGTTTACACCTGATGGTGCAAAGGACTTGGGAGGCATCTGGCAACGCCAGTCAGATCAGTTAACTCCTCAGAATAGGAAATTGGCGAAACCGAACGCGATGATGTTTTTCCATATGCCTCTGTGAGTCCATATATTCTGTTGGACGTTTTGAAGTCAAAGCGCTAACCAACTCTAATCCCAACTCCGTGAATTCGTTCATCGTCATCTTCATCTTCATCTTCATCTTCATCTTCATCCCCATTCCCCATTGGGCTCATTTTCTTTCTCCTTGTCCCCTACATCTGTCCATGACGTCCATATATGGCGCAAATATTTCCATGTATGTCCAGCCAAGAAGCCTACTCCCCAGCCGACATCGATCCGAGCACCAAAAGACCATATGACATCGGTTCAAAGGGTACCGAACGGCCAGGATCTGCAAAAGGTAACGATGGGTTCTTTGAGAAAGGGTTGTTGAAAGCGATGGAGAGTGATCATGTTATGCAAAATGCGCAACATCCGGCTACGGAGGTGAAGGTAGTGGCCAATGGGCATTGTCATATTACGGAGAATTGTAGGAGGGTTAAGGGGATTTGGCAGTGTTTTGGTGGAGGTGGGAGGTGAGTGTTACTATGGTTTTTGTTGGCAATGGTATACGACGAACTGACGGCGCTGTTCCTGTTCTTTGCGTCTCTTTGCCGCAGTTATTCCGGGTATGGCAAAGTCGGGTATGAGGAGGTTTTTCTCATCAGGCTTTCTCTTTTGCTCACTAATTCTAACAATGATAGCTTCGACCGTCGATTCCGGATTTACCAGATTGAGAACTTTGGTGAGACTATCAGAACGTGGAAGGTAGGTCTCATTCATTTCATTTCACCATCATGTACTCTTGTCTTCCCCGTTTTGCTTCGACGTCAGAACTCATGCTAATCGTTTCATTTCGGTGGTACAGAGGACGGAAGAAGACAATGTGGTAGATGAACAGGTTCTTGCTGGTAGGGGCGCGCCTGCGCTGTGAGCCGTTGAGCCGCAGGGCGAGCGTCTGTACATGATGATTGGGGACATTTACTACTGTACGATTAGGGAGACACATACATAACATACTTACTTGCGTTACATATACGTTATCTTTATTCTGGATGTACACGGATAGATTCACCTCGACTGACGCGTCCACAGCGTCCTTGTTCTTCCCGGTGCCGTTTTGAAATAATCAAGTAACCGGCGATGAGAACATCATGAATCTTTCCGTGCTGAATGGGGATATATGGTTTCCCAATGGGGATGTAACTGGCGTCGATGTGATTTGTGAAGGGGAAACGACCACGAAGTGCTATCCCAGCAGGGTATTTTTCTCGCGCTCAGTGTTTTGAACAACCGACTCGAATCTTTATAACCACCACAGCCAAAATGTTTCCTTTGTCTCATTATCCCTCTCATTCCAACCCATGGAACATACGCTCAAGTTTGAATGGATGCTAGAGCCTTCTTCGCATGATCTCCTGGTCGATGTTGCTTTACCTGAAGGCTCTATTGGCTCTGTCCAACTTGCCCACGCCTCTACCCCTATCGACATTGAGACCGACCTTGTCTTTGAGACGGGTACATCCCGGTCGAGGTCGCGTCCTTCTCGTGCTGGTTCCTCTAGAAGAAGAGACCCGGACAAACCCAAGCGACCCATCAACGCGTACATGATTTTCCGAAAGGAAAAGCTCAACGATCCCAGTGGTATCAAGTCTGTCGAAAAGGACAACCGGCACATCAGTCGTATCATCTCTCATCTTTGGAACAATCTCGGCGAGGAGAGACAGGCTGTGTATTATCGTAAAGCCGAGGAGGAGAAGGCTTTGCATAAAAAGATGTATCCCGACTGGCGGTTTACACCTCAACCTCGCGTCAGGCCGGTCGTGAAGAGGAATGTGAAGAGGGCGACGAAGCCGCATCTGGAGAGGTCGGAGAAGATTGCGAAGATGTATGAGGATGGGTTGTCGGGAGATGCATTGAAGGAGGCTATCAGGGAGCTTGATGAGGCGTGTCCGATTGCGGATGATGATGATGACGATGAGGAGGAGGAGGAGAAGGTCCAAGAGAAGAGGAAAGGAAAGGCTGTGAGGAGGAAACAGAAAAGTCCTCCTTCGACGCGTCGAACTCGTTCTAAGACTCAGACTGTCAGCACTGACGCGTCTGGAAGTCATCAGTCCGACGTGTCTAAGTCTGCTCCGAGTCCTCTTTCTCCACTGGAAGGTCCTTCATTGGTGTTCCGCAGTCCTCTACTCCCTCCTCGTCGCCTTTCTTCCGAGGAATCTGACGCGTCAAGCGCGTATAGTCCTACTGTGCGTACATATTTCTATCCCTGCTTCGTTTGTCACTCATACTTCTATTCTACAGACTCCCAACTCTGAATTACATGGCCAGATATCCGAGCTGTCCCCTTCTGTTAGCGTACGTGCATTGTCTCATTTCCGTTCATAGCTTCTTTAAGTACTTAACACTTGCCTTACAGCCGGTCTCTGTCGTTTTGCGGGATCAGGTCGTACTACCACGGGCACTATCCCCGGTGATGCCTCCCTCGGGATTCGTTCAACAACAGGTTCCCCCTCAGACTTTCCAGGACGTCAATGTCTTCCAGGCGCTGCAAAGCTCCCATGCTGACTTTGGCGTCAACATGGGATACAATAATCAAGCACACCTCAGCGCTTCCTTCTCTGCGGACAATCGGCAATACGCTGCTTATCCCCAGGCAGACATCTCGCCCTGGGGAAACGAGCGAAATGACCAAAACTTTGGCGGCGAACCGTTTTATAGCCAGATTCAGACTGGATTTCAACCTCAGTTCCCATCTCGTACTCCAGGGCCAGTCCAACATGGCATGTATCTTCACCCACAGCAGCAACAGCTCTCATCCCCGTTACACACCTCGAAGTTGTCCGTCATACGACACACTCAATCCCCTGTCAACGTAAATGCACCAACCTCGATGCCTCCTGCTCCGCCTGCTCAAATCCATATACCTCGTCCCCTTCCCGTGCAAACTCAAAGCCAGCAGCGGTGCGAGCAAATGTACTCTATACCGGCATCTCAGCAGAACCATGCCCAGGTCTACGACCAAAACTCTGAACAACATCACCAGTCTTCAATGTTGTTTACTAGGCCTGTCCAGTCGTTGTCCCAACCACCTCAGCCTCAGTACATGGCAGCACCGACCCCTCCAACACATATGTACACGAGAACCTCGTCGTATGAGAGTGAACAGTTCTCCTCTCCCGACTCCACTGGAAGATCACGTCGTGCGCGACCTCTCCGAGTCGCACTGTCCCATTCACCAGAGCCAGAACTGGGAAGCCCACTCACTCTTCCTACGAGTGGTGAGGCCGACACTACCATGGTCAGTCAGAACGATAACGTAACCCCCAACACCGACGATACGACTTTGGTCCCGTTCTCCAATGTGCTTGGTTCGCTGCGGGAGTATGGTCATGAATACGCTTCGCATGAGCATCAGGCTGAGCCAGTTGTGCATGTCTCTGCGGCAGCGGGTGGCGAAGAGACCCAGAGTCTGGGCGCGAGCGCGAGGTCTTCCAGTACAGGAGGGCCCATTCCAACTCCCACTTCAGCTCCAGCTGCTTTCATAGTGAGCACAGAAGGCGAAGACTGGTCGCAGTATTTTAATCTGGATGCGACTGGCAATTATTTGGTTCAAGAATTTAACGACAAGCTTACGTGCTTTGAATAACGACCACTCTGTCTTTTTCTGTTTTGGATTCATTTTTCTTTCTCCTGTTTTGTTATTTTTCACCTTGAATAATCCGGAGTTCTTCGCTTACTTGTTTAACTTCCACCTTGGACCTTTCTTCACTTTGACGCCTTCTCCTGTCCGTCCTAAACTTATCCGCATATTTTATGCATTATGCTTTTGTCTTTGCTCTAGGCATTCCTTTTAAGTATCGGCCTTCATCCGATTTGTCTTCCTACTTCCTTTTCGCATCTTATCAAAAAGTCATCTCATCGTCTGACGGTTGGATACTTTTATTTCATAACTTGTTTCTTTTTCATTCCTTCCAGTGTAGCCTAGTACTTGATTGAACTGTCAGTCTGTATCTACCTTGATTTTTGGATGTATTTACTTCGCACTATGTGATTCTTGCCACTCGCGAAGCATGTATTCAGTGCCCTCTGCACACAATCCAAGTATGTAGATCCGACGCCGCGACTACCTCTGAGAACTCTTTCACCATTGCGAGTGTGTATCGTTCGGAACATCACAGGTACAGAGATGGGAACTTTGTCGGTTAACATCTTGATCTCCGGACCTCTCCACCCCTTCGTTGTAATCACAAATCAATCTAGATGTGGCAGTGAACAATGACGAATCGGACATCCCCTTTGAGAACATGGTCGTTTTTGGGAATTCGTCTCAGGAGGACTCAGGAAAGGTTGGAAAGTGCTTTGGCATTTTACTTATGAATGAGGAGCAAAGCTTGGATCGCTTGATGACGATAACGAAGATCCGGGAAACAAATCATGACGCTAGAAATAAAATGAGGTACATATTCTTCTTTGTCTTCGCTTTCCTGATATGGGACTCGGAGAGGTAACCTCATGAAAGCTTTGGTGCGAATTCGAGGGTACTAGCATCCGGACGTGAACTCCGGAAATCCAGCTGACTGAGAAAGCAAGAGTCTCAAGGAGATGGAGATTTTGATGCCACGAATACATGACAGAATAATCTCGCACCAAGTTGTGAGTCCTTAATTCGACTCTTGAGTCACGAGTGCTGCAAGTTCAGCCAGCTGCTCTCTCTCAGCGAACTCTGGCACTGGTAACGGTGACTGGCAAGGTCTCCAGACAGTGACTATATGTCGTGCGTGTTTCGCAAGTCGAGATGACTTGGTCTGGGGCGCTCTGGATGATCAGTCAGACGACAAGGACGCGCAAAGTACCGGAGCGGCAGTATCACGTGATCGTACTCCGTCCTATTACCAACCGACTTTGACGCCGGAAGTACAGACCTACAATCTCTGTTCTGGACAAGTCGCAGCTGCTCCAATCCATGGGCTCGTACCAGGGAATATGGTGGTCTTTATTGGTGCTCTCTGAACAGGTCCGACTCGGGAGTCTAGCCTCCTTTGGATGAATCCGATTTAACCGAGACATCTCACTCACCTCAAGGCAATACAGCGCTACATTTCAAACGTCGTATAAATATCAGGTCCTTATCTATCCTCAGTGTCCCTCTTCATCTGGACACCATGTCTAACGTACCCGAACTCCCTCCCGAGCTCATCTCAGCCATTCTCGACATTTTCTGGTCGTCCGATGATTTGTTACCCAAGGATCGTATAACTTTCATGACATCCTCCCTTCTTGTCAGCTCGACCTGGGCCACACAGTTTATTCATATTACCACCAAGGACGTGTACATCCCAACTCCCTCCTATGTTCCTCAGCTTCTCCGTGTCCTCCGGGGCGACTCGTCTTCATACAACGGATGTGGCTTTGCTCTGCATAACGCTCTTACCCGGTCCATCACTTTCCGATATGACGGAGATCCCGAAAAAATGATGCTCACACGACAGCACCCACATCCCATGTCCCTCGCCGTCCTTTGCGTCTTCCACGTCCTTTTCATCCCTACCAGCTTCACCGAACGCCTTCCCAACCTACGCCGAATCTCTATCGAGCTAAACAACTGCACGATAGACGATTTCTTCTCCCGTAATAAATTCTACGCGTTTCCGAGACAGGTCACTCATTTTGATCTGAGGTTCTCATATAGCCCATTCGTGTCCTCGGCCGACTTGTTCGAGATGATGGGATCTGAGAAGCCGATTGGGCTAGTACCAGGAAGCATGCCAAATATTCGTCATTTGTCGCTGCATGGAGCAACAGAGGTCGTTCTGAATGAATTCATTTGGGCATGTCCGAATTTGGAGGCGGTGGTCACCGATGTTGTCGGGTATGATGGGCCTCATTATGAGGAAGAACAAGTTGGGGCAGACGACGTTGAGGACGACGAAGGAGGCGAGGAAGAGGCAGAGGCAGAGGACGATGCAGAGCATGAAGAGGGTGAGTCGCAGTCGACGGGACAAGCAAGACTTGCTGGACAACCTACTCGTGTCGATGAAAAAGAGGACGTCGAAGAGGTGGATTCAGGGTATGCAAGTGCGGAAGAGGATGAGACAAGTCATTGTCACGAAGAACCATCTACATCATCTACTCTCAAAGTATATCTGCGCCACTGTGCCCCACACTTGCCAGATATCAGAGGCCTTTAGGCGTATCTTTCCAAAACTTCGGTGATGCAATGCGCATCCTTTACCCCGTGTTGTATCCATATAATTTACAGTAAGCATCCATCTACTCATGTAAAGCTACAATTACAAAAAATTCTCTGCCGTATGGCTATAGTGCTATGTCATAGTCAAATTCATTGTACAGAACTTCATATTCAAAGCCTCATGGTTTGGCTAAGGCTCCGTATGATACGAAGGAGCAGATGACCAAGAAGGAGGTCTGTCGCTCTCAGTCGAAGAGAAGACATCCCTAGCAGATGGAGGCGTCAAAGGAACGGGAGGTATCACCGACGGCGATGGTCTCCGCGAAAGAACTTTATCCTTCAGCTTCAGGATCTCAATATCGTCCGACGTGGTGCTGCTTCCCAACACAGCGCGTGTCGAGGAACGGCCAGTGCCATCGAGAGTTTCCGAGTCGGAAAATACCGTCCAATTCGATGAGGGTCGGGCATAGTAGGTTGGTCCTGGATGTCTAGATGTTGTCGGTGATAGACCTGCAGTATTTGCATTAACCATGTCCGGTATTGGCACTCGTGTCGTATCTCGCTTGAAGAAGAATAATTTCGATATGATAGGGGAGAGTTGGGTTATCCTTCTGGACTGGGAACTTGATAGCACTGGTTGATCATTTGTAGTGCCTGTAGGGTCGTCGTTGCCCCAGATAGTTTTAATCTGAAAACCACGGCGCCAAAGAAGCCAGAGGAGGAAGATCAATGCTATTGAGACGAGCGCTGCTACAACACCACCTGCAATGGCTCCAAAGTTTGGCGTAGAGCTACAGTAAATCTGAACGTTGAGAGGGAGTGCATGGAAAGGCAGAGGAGAACCTACGTTTCAGTGCCAGGATGACTGATGGAGGAGGTTTCAGTCGAAGAAATAGACTGTATATATCGATGTCTTTCCAGTTCAACCGTCAGAAACAAAAAGGGGAAAACCTCTCACTGTGCTTGTAGGACTGGACTGCATGAAGTAACGTCAGTCAGTCTTAAGCCGGCCAAAACTAGAAGATGGAAGAGGTCCTCACTGTAGAGGTCAACGTTATTGTAGATCTACCAGGTTCAGACACGATGAACTGCATATGTCGTGAAAGACACGATCAGACAAGCGAGGATATTTGCAAAATCCACTAACATAAACAGCGTCCCCCATCATTCCATGTTGTTCTATGGAAAGAACCACCGGATGGTGGTTCATATTATACACCGTCGCAGTAATTCGGTAGGTGCCTGATGGAAGGCCGTTCACAACATCTGCCTCGAGCATCCCGTCCTGTGCTGAACCAGTGATTGCGTGCCAGTAAGCGAATTGTTTGGGATTGGTAGGAGTGGTTTGTGCAAGGTCGGTAAGTTCCTCAATGACGACAGTGCAATAACCCGACACGAGGCCTTCGCCGTTCAAGACCTGAGGAGCCGATAGGAAGTTTTCCTGCTCGTTTGTGTGAAACCCGGTGTCCATATTCTGTACTGCTAGTTGGATAGTGAAGGGCGCGTTTGCATCTACGCTGTCGCCGTTGGCAGGGAACTTGAACTTCGTCGAAGGTATATTGTCAACCGATGGTAGCTGGCCCATGGGAGTCGGATTGCAAGAACCCGATTCAATTTGTTTTCCATTCGTTATTGGCAGGTTAGGTACGGTTAGGCAAAAGTTTATAAAGTTGTTGGTTGATGTTAATGATGCGACCTGACCTGCGCAGTAACTGAGCTAAATGAAAGAAGGCCAACTAGAATATTACTGACCAGCAACTGGTTGGTCCTGCCCGTCGTTTACGAATCCTGATCCTACGATTTCTGGATCAAGAGTCAGAGCAGTTTGGGGATCATCTTGTCGGTTGAGAAGGCTCATTAGGCTGGAGTGGTCTGTGGGATCACTGAGGAACTCAGGCTTCAGGAAGAGACTTAGAGTGAGATTACGGATAACTTACTACAGAGCCACGTCTACCAGAAGGCTTCGCAGACACGAGCCTGTCGTGTAAAGAGTGAAAAGAACGAAAAGGTAGGTTGGAATGAGCTGGAACAGAAACAACGTCGATATATATCAGTGCTGCTTGCATGACCGAATCTATCGGTGCTGTGGTCCGTAGCAAATCAAAGCACCAAGGCAACTCCAACAATCACGGTCCTGTCTCATTGAAACAGATTTTTCGTGGCGGTTCATTGAAGCACTAATCGTATACGGTATCCGATTTTCTTGCGAGCAACAACCCTTCCTACAAATCGTCCCCATCAAGAAGCCGAAGGTCATCGATTGATCAGACAGTAGACGTCTTGTTTGAGTGACGTAGGAAGTAAGAATCAATCCCCAGCGCTAGCCGATTGTTTTAAGATAAATTAGGCGACGGTATGCCAGTTGCCAGAGATCTACCAGTCGAAAACCCCTTTGCAGACATAGATGTAGATTTGATGTGAACACCAAAGAGGCTCAAACCGATATCAGAGAAGGCAGCGGTACAAGGTACAAAACAGAATTATGAGCACTGCCGTAAGTGACGGGACGGGAAGATCACCAAACCCATTACTTGGTTAATCTCTGAACTTTCTTCTTCTTGGCAGCTTCCTTCGGACCATTATACCGTCCTCTGAAGTACCGTCAAGCCCCGTTGTCTCTTTCTGTGGCTGACAAGGGACGACTTTTGCAATGTATTTTCTGAGATCGTTGGCTTGTAGTCAGTTTACTGGGTAGAGAGAAAAATTGACTCGATTCTGTAGGGGTAGTATACATGGTTCTAGGAGGAGTCGACCCACATAACAAGCTATACACCTTGTAGACTTTGAGTGACTGATACAGTGCTGCTAACACAAATGTAGTTCCTCACCTGTAATCTATTAATAATATTATGCCACATTCCAGCGTCCAAACAGTGGGGTCAATGTAAAGCAAGTGATTTGCAACTTTTGTGGTTGCCTAAGCAGCAAGACAGCGAGACAACACCAGATTCTGTTTGTCGCTGGATGAGGGAGCTCATCCACATCAAGAATCATGAAGATCACAGAAAGTTTGTGGTCTAGCCGGCGTGAGCTGGCCGTTTTACTTACGAGTTGCATTCGAAACGGCCGGTTGGGATCCACATAGACGGCAACGAGGCGAAAAAATCGATAAAACCAGCACTAAAGGACACAGAAACCTCTGGAGAATTCATAGCAAACGCTTTCCAGTGCGTAAGGAGAGAAAAAGTGACGTTAGGACAACAGCAACCGTCCTTGGGCAGGTCCAAGAGTAGTAAATTCCCACGCAGGCTTATTTCAGATTTTGACTAGTCCTTTCAACATATCCATGGTCTTTTTTTGACCTCTTTATCTTCTTAAACCATCATGTCGTCTTCTGAAACACCGTCAAGTCATTCCAGAAGCAGCACAAGTCAGAGGCGTGAGACTGGAAGCAGCTCTTCTGGCAGTCGAAGTGGGAAGAGCGGAACGAACGTCAGTGTTCTCATCCGAGCGTTTGTTTCTCGAATTTGACAATTCTCCAGCCTGCAGTAGAATCTGCCGTCACACGTCTTTTGGTAGCAATAAAGCAGCTGCTAGAAGCTTTGACCAACTGGAGTCTCCTCAAGGTTGATGAAAGTCAAGTCAGCGATGTATATGTTCGGCTGGGAAATGATTTCAACGCTGCTGTTGCAGCATTTGGGGCTTTTAACATTGATATGAGGTGCGTGTGCTGACCCTTTATCACTAAAGCATATGGCTGATGATGTATGGGTAGTGAGCTCTTATCAGTTCCGGATGATTTACGAAACGTGCTAGAACAGTGCCTCGCTGAGGATGCTACTCCGGATAACCTGGAGCTTTACCTCCCAACCGTTCGCCAAATCATCACAAATTTACTGCAAGGACTACGAGGGAAGCAGTCAATTTATCGTCGGTTAGTGTCGGATCATCGACATCGTTCAGGGGACGGGTCTGGCCATGAGCGCGGTGAAAGTCGATCGTCTCGTTCATCGCGTCGAGAACGTGAGGGAAGTCATCGAAGTCAGCTCTCAAAGAGTTTAGTGGAAGACAGGTCTGAAAGGTCGGAAAGAGATGGTTCAGCTCGTAGGAGCACAACGGGTTCTTCGAGGAGAAGAGATGGCACACCTTCTGCTCCACCTGCACCCCTTCCTGAAGAGAATTATGCGTCGCCGCGAATGCCTGAAGGGCGTTCGTTAGAAGCTCAGTCCAGCGATTTTCCTAATCCTTACTCCCCTTTGCAAGCCACGCCTCCATTTCCTACTCCATCATTACCCGCCGACTCTTCAGCACCTCCATTCCCTATTCCTTCATTTCATACCGATTCTTCAGCCCCTACGACTCCCCACACACCATCCACTGCCGAAACCTCACCACCTGCCCAACCTACTGTCCCTGCAAGCGTCAAACGGTACTCGCTGGTCGACAAACCTGTCCTATCTCCCTCAGCGCCAAATGTCGTTATTGAGCCTTCAAGTCCCGACCCCGAGATGCTCCAGACAAATGGCGACGTGAGCTCGCCTCCTGGTACACCTCCGATAGAGACGCCCGCAATGGCGAGCTCTCTAGCTGCTCTCCAGAAAAGCGATGCCCTCGAGCGCAGAGCTTCAAAAAGATTCTCCACATATCATATCTCCAAAATGACAGGATCCGCGACGAGAGAGCGTTCCACACGGAGTCAAAACAGACGATCTCTCGCTCCAGGCACTGCACTGACGCCTGAGGCCCTGGCCGTGTTAACAGAAGTCGACGAAGATGAGAGTCCTCCTACAATATTACAAAGACAAGGAAGTGGGCGAATAAAGAGATCTGTATCGCGGTCAAATACACCAGACGCAAGCGCTACACCCCCAGTCCCACCATTACCATCGACTCCCTCCAGGACGCCAGAGCCTCCAGCAACAACTCCTGAGCCCCCGGGATCATCTGTGGATCGTAGTGGTGACCGGTCAACGACCAAGATGACTGTCTTTTTACAGCTGGGAAGAGAGGTCAAGAAAGCGTTGATTGAGCCGGGGTTGTCCATGTCATCATTGAAGCTACTCTTTATCGACAAATTCTCGTATAATCCTGGTCAGGAGAATTTCCCTGCGATTTACATTCGCGATCCGTCTAGTGGGGTGCAGTACGAATTAGAAGATATGTATGAGGTCCAAGAGAAGTGTCTGCTCTCTCTGAATATTGAACGTGCGTATACAGGTTCATCGTCTTTCACCATACTCATTAATTCTGCAATAGCTCTTGACCAGATAAAACAACATATCGATACCCAGATTTCATCTCTATCAAGAGACATTAAGGAACTACGGACAACGGTCTCTAGCTCCAGTAATCCTCGTCTTTCTCCTTTGACCAACTTCTCGCCTATAGCAGAAAGCACACCAGCACCATCACCAAACCGACCGAGTGATCATCAGCTACAAAATGTCGCCCGTCGTCTTTCACAATTCGTCAGCAGCAGTCATAGTGGCGGTCCTCTCAGTCCAACTACACAAGCTGCTTTCCCTGGCGGTGCTCTCCAACCTCAAATAACGGGTGTATCAGTGATGTCAGACTACTCTACTCGAGTCGTCACCGATCTCAGGACACAATTCGACGAGGTGCAGAACTTGAGGAGGGATTTGGGCATTATGAGGCAGTTGTACACGGAGTTTATGAAGCAGACGAAAGAGTCGTTGGGAACACTTCGGAGTCAGACTCAATCCGTGAAGCAGCTTGCGAACACAAATGTTGGTGGCGCACGTGGATATATCGACGAAGGGAAACAAAAGTTGGATGTTAGGACGCAAAATGTGCTTACAGAGGTGGAGAAACTGCAGGATATGGTTGAGGGTATCAAGGATGATGTGCTCAAGAGACATATTACCCCCAAGACAACGCAATTGAGAACCGTCAAGAAGGACATGGATTCGATTGGTGCGGAATTGGAGAGTCTGAAGGAACATATCAAGACTATCAAGCCGATGTGGAAGAAGACTTGGGAAGAAGAGTTGCAGAATATTGTGGAGGAGCAGCAGTTCTTGACGCACCAGGAAGAATTCTTGAGTGATCTGTTGGAGGACCATAAGGCGGTGACGGAGGTGTATGGGCACGTTGAGCAGGTTATCAACCTGAGGGGTACTGGATCGGGAAGACGGGTAAATGGACGAGGGTTTAGACCACCTCCTGCAGAAGAAGGAAGCGGAGGCTTGAACAACGTTTTGTTGGAGATTAAAACGGCTGCTGTTGATCCAGCGAAGCGAATGAAGGCGATAGAAGCCAACCAAAAGGCTAGACAACAGGAGCTTGCGAATCGGTCGGACGAATTGCAAGCCGAGTTGACGGACTTTGTTGGGAGTAAGAAGCTGAAGATGACTGGTGGAGCAGAGGAAGCAGAACGAGTTCGTCAGAAGAGGAATGACCAGACTTTGAAGGCGATGTTTACCGGAAGCGATATCTCACCCATGGGGTCGTAGGATACCGTATACTCATCTTCATTTCATTTACTGTGTGTTTTTGACCACTCTTACTTACTTGCATGTCGATACACTTGATGCATTACTATGTATTTATCAGTTTCATGTTGTTGAATATCCTGTTTGCTACTTTTTGCTGGGCTGCTGTGGACGTTTTGTACCTCACTGTCAATGGACTTTATAGACCAATCTGACCAATACTTGAATGAAGCGCAGCTAGCTGCCCAACGGCGGAGTCTGAAAACGGCAATGTTGTCTTGATGTTGTCTTTCACTGTTCACAGTTCAGTGTCATCCTCCACCATCAATATCAAATGATCTCTTAGGCCTTCGGACCCGAACATTCTGCCTGGATGGCGCAGCGAACTGCATGGAGAAAGAGGACAGAAAGGTGGGTTGGATGTAGCCCGAATCCAGCTGTCGTGGTACTGATACTGTTCCTGTACCTCAACAGCATCCGTACTGCGGGGTACAAAAGATACAAAGCGCTCAGTATCCGGCCGTGTTATCTCAATTGTAAGACTAAACCATCTTTTTTTTTTCCGTGGCGGAGGTCAGGTTGATTGATTGCCGCTTGACCATTTCTTGACAATAATATTGGTGACCAATTAATGACTCGGGAAAGAAAACAAAGTTCAAAACGGCCACGTACTACGATGCTATATAGAGGCGCGGTCAGGAACCCGCGTCCAATTCTTTCTTTGAGCAGGCTCAAGACGTGAAGGAAAACGGTACGCGGCCCATTGATGTTTCCTCTTTCCCAGAAGCTAACCAACTCGGGAGCAGTGTATGTCCATTTATGCGTCTCCTCCGCACATCCACCCCAGAACCCGTACTCGAGACCTTTGTCTCCAGTACACCCCCCTATGCCATTCTATCTCACACCTGGGGCAACGATGAGGTGCTCTTCCAAGACTTGCTGAATGATGCCCGAAGAGATGCGAGGAGGTCCGAGGGTGGTCCAGGATGGCAGAAACTGGAAGCGTCTCGTCGTTTTGCTCGGGAGCGTGGTTTCGAGTACATTTGGAACGATACATGTTGCATAGACAAGGAATCCAGTGCAGAGCTTTCCGAGTGCATCAATTCCATGTTCAGATTTTACTCGGAGTCTTCACTATGCGTCGCGTTCATCAGTGATGTCTCATTCGGCAACATGGATCAAACTGCTAGGAAGAAGGAATTCGAGCGGAGCAGGTGGTTTAGCAGGGGTTGGACATTGCAGGAGCTTCTTGCACCTTCGGATATTGTGTTTGTGGATGCAGGGTGGGCAGTGATAGGCTTGAAGTCTGATCGAGACTTGGGGAAGCACATACGGCAGGCGACCGCAATATCCTCCGAGGGCCTCGCAGATCCACTTTCCCCTAGAATTAGTGTGGCAGAAAGGATGTCATGGGCGTCGCGGAGGCAAACCACACGAGAAGAGGATATAGCGTACTGCCTTATGGGACTTTTCCAGGTCAACATGCCTCCTCTCTACGGAGAAGGCAGCTATAACGCCTTTCTTCGACTGCAACTCGAGATCATCAAGCTCTCTAGGGACAGAAGCATTTTTGCTTGGCTAGCTTCCAACGACAATTTAACCCACAGAGGATTACTGGCTAACTCCCCTCAGGAGTTTCTTGCCAGTGGGACCGTACGCTTTTCTGCGGAATCGCAGATTGGTCAGGTGGTTGCAACGGTCGGAAGCCACCAATGATAAATTCGAGAGGTTAGCCATGGCATGCTGCTTGACGTGTGGCTTGGCAGGTGTGCTTGCATTGCTGTGTTATGGATGTAGTTGTACGAAGGCATTTTCACTGGGAGGCGACAACGAAACGAAAAATGCTCAATTTCTCAAAGTGGACCCCACTTTTACCATGACCAACGCCAATCTCCATATCTACTTTCCTTATCGACAATTATCGGACGCGAACGCCATTGGTGCAGTGTATCTAGACTGCTTACAGGATGACAGACCTCTCTGGATTTATGTCCGCAGTGTTGGGAATGGGCAGTTCCAGCGCATTCGTGCAAACACATTCTATCAGCCGTCCGATTATGATACGACTCACAGGGACGTTGCGGAGGAACATATCCGAGAGATGCAGTTCCACCAGCCCTCCTTGAATGGATACACGAGCAGGCTGTGGGGGACTTCTGCGAAGAGGTGTATCTTCATCGTTCCCCAGTCATTGACCTCGATTTGCGGGTACAGTTTCCTGAAGAACGACGAGTGGCATCCCAAACATCCCAATCAAGACGTCTTGACGAATCCCCCTACTCTCCAAACATCAGAATCAGCTTCTAGCAGCTGGTGTTTACCATTTTACGACGCCGCCAATCAGAAAGGATTCGTTTTTTTCGGTTCGCGTCGACTGCCAAACTCGTCGCATGCATTGTGACGTCTTCCCTGTAAACTCCGCCCCAAGGGAGATAGACATGCTTTTCGCAGCCAAGTCCTACTGGCATGAGTGTCTTTTTCCCTCGAAACGCTATCTGCTCAGCAGGAGTTATGGTGACCGAGCATTCGTTATCCTGGAGGGCGGTTTAATTATCCGCATGCGGGTACGGAATGTGACGGCATCGCCGGAATGGGAGGGCACTACCACAGATGGTACAGCAGCCTTCAAGATTGATGTCACTTTGATCAAGGACACAATTTTGGCGCAGATGTTGAAACCACTACCTGCAGCAGACAATTCAGACACGGATCCAGTCTTCTTCGTGCAACTTCAAGCCGAATTTCAGCTGACTCTTGACGAAACCATGGCATCCTATCTTGACTTCGGCGAAGGTGTCACCCTTGTATCTGTCCGAAGAGAAAACATGCCAATGGTGATGACAGTCCACGGGTCTTCTGGGCAAACAATTGATTTCAATCTGGGTCTGGATGATAACGAAAGGAGCTGGGTTGACATACTCTCGAGTGCTGATAGGAGCAAGGAATCTGTTTGGTCAGATTCTAGAGGAAACAGGTCGTCACTGGTAACAGGGCAATGGCATCGCAGCGCCAACTCGGGGGAAGCTTTCACAAGCGAGGTAATGGTTGGAACGGGAAAGACAACAGATCGATACCCTTTCCAGTTCGGGTCTCATTGGGTATCGGTTCATATAATGATAGATTCAGTCGCAGTTCTTCCTGAGGACTCTGGAACACAACATCTGCATCGTAGTGCTGACGAGTTCTTTAATCAGTCGCAGAGAAGAATTAGGTATGAAAATAGTCCGCTTGCCTGATGAACTATGTTACTTGTATCTCGAAACCATTACTGAGCTTTCTGCTGCGTTTGGATTTACGTTTCGCAGACATGACATCAATACGTCGAATGGCTGTCCTTTTTCACTTTCATTTTATCGACTATTGCACGCTATCGCACACTGCCTGTCTTCGCTACGTCTAAAGTCGCTCTGCTTCTTCTGCTAGACTCGAACCACTCTTTTGCAAAGGTTTGATGAAAACCTGATCAAACCGCTTTGTTCGCTTTGCAGAAGTGACTGGCTCGAGTCTATTCTTCTGTTCTTTCGCTCATCGTGAGCTTCTTATCCCCCAATAAGTCCGGCAGTTCGCGTCGCAATTCTTCCGACCAATTCGCAAGATCCTTGTTGTCTAGCGTCCAAGTCTGATTCACCTCAATTGCTTCTCTGGGTCAACAGGAGCCGTTTTAATCTCCAATAAAACGTTGCTCGACCTCTGCGTCTCCTTCGTATAGAAGAGGATCATCTGTGGTCTGTTGCATTTCAACAAGATCTCAAATTTTATCTCGACGTGCGGGAGTGGACTCTCCGGGTTGCAAGCGGTTTATTCAAGAGCAGTCGGAAGAAGACTGCAGACGCAGCAGTGCACTGGAGGAATGAATGATGACCGCTCGAAGTTGGCGAGACGAGTTTCGAAGCAATCTACCCTTCGAAGACTCCACCAGACGCGGCATTTTGAACTACCGACGATCTGGGCTTGAGTTATGTGCCTGCATATACATAAACCACTTGCGATTCGATAGCTCATTATGTACCTCGTTCCTATCACGGAACAACCAATGAATCCAGTCCAGGTTGACATTGCTGGGCACTGCCCAGCTTAGGTTAGTCTTTAAATGATGACATAAAAGAGTCTGGGCATCCCCTATCCTCGAACACGAGCTAATCTTGTACCCGGAGGCTTACAGGTATAAAAACCTGCTGTATCATTCATTCCACTTCAATTTGACCCCACTCCACGGTTTCCACCAGTTCCATCCATTGCCTCATCCGAGCAGTGGTTGTTAAGGACTATATTTGGCAAATACTCCATTATACTTATAATTGACTCTACGTCAGTGAGTACGATAACTCCTTCGTCATAAAAGCCATCATCATTCGCTGATCATATAAATTATAACATAACCTTGCAGGCCAAGGAATATAAAAGAACATCTGCGTCATTGCATTTTCATCTCTTCTACTTTGGACGTGATACCACAAATCCCTGCAACAATGTCGACTCGAGGCTCTACCGTGATGATGGTACGTGCTACTCAACGCCTTCTCACAGCATGTTCTAAGTGTCAGTAGCAAAAAGTCGTTGCTGAACCCAAAACAATGCAAGGAATGTCGACAACCTCGACGAGGGGATATCCAATTGAGAGTCAGTATCTAATTTGATCATGATTATCGTTCTGATGAAGCTCACATGCCATCTCTCCTCCAGACGGGAACGGCAGCAGATCATATACGCCAGATATCGGCCAAGAACGCGCTGCTCTGTAAGTCCTCTATAGAAACTTTAGCCAGTCTCGCTCCCTTGCTAATCTCGCTTCTGTTTCGTTTTCCAGAGAACGTATCGCTCGAGTTTTCTCCACTATGCCTGTTGACACCGATCGCTACCAATGACCACCCCTAGATGTCGTATTCTGCGCCATCGCTACTATATATGCTTTCGTTTCAATCTCGGTTCAAGTTATGACATCAAAAACATACCAAAAGCTCTGTGTATATTTTATCCCTGTATAATAGCTTATACTCCCTCTGTATTACTTATTGTGTACGTTATTATCGTCTTGGTATCATCGAGGTTCTTGGGTTGAAACATAGATTGTTCACTTCTTTTGAAGAGACGTGAAACCCCTCCGCAGCTGTTATAGATGCTATATCAAGCCAAGCTATTAGGAGATGCAAGACCTCCATAATGTACACTGGGTAATACGGAAATCCCTGAAGTCCCGCCACATTGCATAGACAGATAGCAGACATTTCAGACAGTGCGAAGACGAACTTGAATAGATTAGCGGGAGGCAAGGAGACACGATTAAAAGCCCCCAGTCCAGATGCTTCACGACGAACAGTATTAATGTCGACACTAACAACATGAAAATTGTGGAGCCTATTGGAGCAGCCAAGCATTAAGTACATGCTGCGGTTGGACGGTGCAAAAGGGCTTCCTTTAGCTTGAAATATTTGGGATGCGGTCCCTGTGGCCCCGAGCGTGAACGACAGCTAGCTGGCAAGCATGAAGAAGACCAAACTTTAGTCATTGCAAAAGCCAGAATTCTTTAGGCCAAGAAAAAAATAAGTCAACCGGCGACTCAGGGGTAAGATGGACTCACCGTCGTCTGCTTTGCAACTACACTGAAGGCTAACAGCTTTTCTCCAGTTCCTCTTGAGCATCTTGGAGATTCTTTCTAGTGATTCGGACTTAGTTTCTTTTCGCCGTTGACGAAGCCAAAAATCCAGTCCTTGAACTTCCGACACTAGGTCGTTAAAGCGGCGGTTGCTTTTCATTCGTACGTCTATCCCGTTCTCGTAGTCTTGCACTTGAAGGTTCTTCTGCACTGGCCTCTGGCATCGACGAAGTAGGGGACAACGAGAGGGTCGAAGAAGCGATAATTGCACGTGAGCGCAACGCACCTTCATCCATCTCTTGAAGCTGCCATGGATCTTCAACTGAACTGATCATGCTCAGGCTGACAAGTACCGCTGCTGTGGTCGTTCTCATCACCTCAAAGCTCATAGCTCCTTGGTTCATCTTGGGTACATAGTATATCGTCAGTGCCGTTCAAAATGGCGTCTTCAAGTTGTCATGACTTTTCAAACGTGTAAAATCGCTCAATCATAGTACGCTAACATTGACAGTCCATTCCTTTTTCTGAGATTATCAGAGAGTCCAGTCCGTGCAATTGGTTTGCATACTCTATGGCACATGACAATCCGAGGCCGCAAATAGGACAGTCAACTTGACAGACTGAATACCTCATTCACCCCAGGTTTCCACTCCTTCCAGCAGTGATGATCTGGTCGTCCCGCAATCATACTTTCTCTAACCCGACACTCTCTTTCCATACCCCGCAAACTTCGACAGATTCCTCTGTCGCATCAGCTGAGCTGGATGACCTTACCCACATCAACAAGGGTTTGGTTTGGTTTTATACCCTCTGACTTTAGGGAATCAACGGGGTACTATGGGAGGATTTGGCAGTGCGATAGCTGTCCAGCAAGGCACATACCTGGCGCTGCCCAATGGATCTGTGACCGGAACAATGGTAGTCCACCCGGATCGTTGTTTTAATGGGTGCGTTTCCTCCGCTGTCCAAGTACCTTGGGATCTGCTGATAATTCTTCTTCAGCGACGCAGTAGACTACCAAGCCCACCAATTCCAGATCGACATACTCTTCAACCCATACTACCTAACAATGGCATTTCAATAGACCAACCCTACGATGCCGGCCTTGGCGTCGATACTCAAGTTCTGGTTTTCCGAGTGACATTACCGTCCGTGGTTTCGGGAAGTGTTGAAAAAGCTCTTGGGATTGATTATTAAGGTCACGAGTGAGAACGTCGTATTGTGGGATATCATGAACATATGCTGTCGTTTGCTTTCGTGTTCATTGTTCTCTGAAGAGTAAAACATGTCATTGCGGAAGGAAACCGATACTTTAGGTGATTGGTATTACATTGGCTCATATCTCTTCAGGCTGATCCACCATACTGACCAGCAACGGCAAAGAAGGACGTTCCTTTTCACCTTCAACAAAAGGAGCTGTAATACCACTCATATGCCAAATGATCTTGTCTTTGGTAGGAGCGAATTTGAAAGAGGATACCAGCATAGATAAGACGGCCTCTGTAATATGAGAAATAGCCAGAGTCAGCAAAGCTACTTGTACTCGGCCGATTGATCAAGACACGCACTCATTTCTAGCTGAGAGAATTTGAAGCCGCTATGAAAGGAGAAGAAGAAAAACCGGTGTTAGGATGGGCTCGCAGAGTCAGAGCTGGCGAAATGACTTACATGCATGAACGCACTCCTGCGCTGAACGTCATCCTGAATAGAACAGAGAAGGAACAGAGAAGAAATCAGCGGCATGTTTCTCGTTTCCGTATTTCGTACTAGCAGTTGTTAGAACGTACAGATGGGAGTAGACACCTGGAATATGAGCATCAACGAGCTCATCGGGTAAAGGTGATAACCAACGTTCGGGTTTCCATTCTAGAGCGTCTGGGCCCCATAAATCCGGATTGCGGTTAGAGTTGACGAATGAAACCGTGACGCTGGTACCCTTTGGAATGTTCAGTTCAGTAATCTTGCTCCCGTCTCGGCCTACGACAGGCTTGGAAAGAGGTAAAACTGCATCTTCGTTGGCACTGGATGAATGCCAAAAAGAGGCAATGTGAGCTCCAACGTCACTAGCAGGACGAACCGCTTACGTTCTACTGAGGCTTGGCACGGGAGGGTAACTGGAAAGATGAAATCAGCGCTTGAACATTCCTGGAGGGGAAAGATACTCACAGACGCAAAGTCTCTCTACATACAGCATCCAAGTAGGGAAGTTCTACCAACATGTCGTAAGAAAGCTCTCCACCGGACGCACGAGCCTCGACAAGTTCTTTCCGTAACTTATCTTGCACCTCGGGATGAGTGGAAAGAAGTTGCAATGTACGAGAGAGTGCACTCGAAGTTGTATCCATAGCCGCAAAGATAAGTGTCGACATCTGAGTAAGAATATAAGTGACCGTACGAGAATGAGGTATAATAAAAGAAACAACGCATACCTGTGCGATCACTTCCTTTTCATCCAGTTGGTCCTCGCTCGCGTTCAGATTACCTTTCACTGTTAGGGAGATGATTAGCAATCAACGAACGCTGGAGAATGGTGACTACCCACTCAAGATACTGATGATATCCTTGCCACGCCCAATCTGACTCTTTACGGCGTCGTCTCCTTCTGATATGGCCTTCTTCTTACTCTCATAAATTTCTTCAGACAAAGCCCACATGTAATCAACCATATCCCTAACTTCATGAAGCGGTTTGGAAGGTATGATGTTAACCAAGAATCTAAGGAAGCCAGGTGGTCCGAATCTCTGAGACATTTGTATGATATGAAATCGGAGAGTAGGCAAGCGATTGAAAGTAGGACTGCAGAATGGAAAGTTTTCAGCAAAGACTTTCGTAGGATGCAGATTCATGCGTACATGAGATTCTTGATCGTCCTGGAATACTTGTGTTCGGATGCATCGTTAGTCATAGGGTCGAAAGAGTACCCTAAACCCGACTGTCCGATGAGTTCGAGCGCTGTACGAGTCACCCAAGTCAACATGTCGATCTGTGGATAAAGTCATGGTCAATGGGGTTGCGACGACACAGGCTCCATTACAGACCTTTTGTGGACCGTTTTGCAGCTTTTCGTGCAGTCCGCTTTGTAACTTTGGCAGGTTGTTAATACAGCACCAAAATACAACAATCACGAGTTGAGTACCTTATCCACGACATCGTAGAAAACAAGCACTGGAAACCATTCAACGAAGTATTAATATGGAATGAGCAGAGCTTCACGCACACATTTCTCGCATATGTGCAATGGAAAATACGGGATTGAGGGCTTTCTTTTGCCTCCTATGGTGGCCACCTGGAGATCAGTGTTATTGGTTGTTCAGAAGCA
The DNA here is from genome assembly GCA_013368315.1 of Tetrapyrgos nigripes. Lineage (NCBI taxonomy): Eukaryota > Fungi > Basidiomycota > Agaricomycetes > Agaricales > Campanellaceae > Tetrapyrgos > Tetrapyrgos nigripes. Next base: position 313,420 of record JAACJM010000069.1, read on the forward strand.
ATGTATTAGACGTATCTGAAATCTCACCGGAAACAGCGAGTAGACCATCTCCAAACAAGACATGAGCAAATCTTTCTTACATTTCAGTAAAGGCCTCGATCTGTAAGGACTATCCCTCACCTCAGACCCAATAATCGTTCAAAATTCGACTGATCCTGTATCGTATTGCAAATCAAGTTCTTTCTGCCCGGGCTTCGGTAAGGACTGCGTACCTTGACGAACACATGATGCAGGACCTTGGGGTCGAATGTGTACACCTGTTCCTCGCCAAACTTTCCACGCAGACGAACGACGGGACCATCTAAGAATAAAATTCAGATTCAACTTTCCCCGTTGCTCCTTGAAAGGACTAGCATTCAACCATGAGCTTCTGGTGAAAATCCCAAGCTTTGATGGGGTGGAAGAGGTACTTGAGATGACCTTGCATAACCTATGTCAACGTGGACAGCTAGACTGGATTGGTTTGAACGATTGGCACACCTGTAAAGAACGCAGCCCCTCCTGGACCAGGAAGGTTCCCCAGATTGGAGCGTCGAGGTCTACGCCTGCTCAACCATATCGTGATGAAAATGAATAGGATGGTGAGGAGTTGAGAAGTAGAAGATATCATGTCGACGAGGTTTCTGCGGAAGGTAACTGGAGTTCCAAATCGAGGACTCTTCTTTATATCGACATCGGAAGCCGTGAAAGTAGTCTCAAGATTGTCGGTTAGTCAAGAAGCCGACTCGGACTTCGTTCTCATGATCATCAACTGGAGGTCCTGTGAGCGTGACGATTGTGCGATGTACATATGACAGGTCAAATGCTGTTATATAGAGTCACAAAGCTGGCCTTGACACGAAGGAGAGCTACCCGAAAAGCTCTGCAAGAGCTGCTAAATGGAGGAGGTTAATAAGTTGGTAATAAGGGCGGGAATTTTTTCGCTTTTCCAAGGAAGAACGGGTACAGCCACTATGCTCAGTTTGGAACCAGGAAAGTAATGGTCAATTTCATCACTTCCCGAGCTCACTGTCGAATATCATATATACTGAATAGGATGATAAGGTATATTTCTGCATACAGACATCGTACAGATGTCTACGTCTACTCCAGGCTTGTCAAATCCGAGCCTGAGATCATAGTTGGGCCAGGACGCATTGAAAGATGGAATAAAACAAAACAAACATAATGTATGAAATGCGAAGAGATCACAAACGAGAGGAGGAGAGGAGGAGGAATACCAGAATGAATGTTTATAGCCCGTTTCAATTCTCTTTAGACTGTTTCACCATACTGACGACCAACGGCAAGCAAGTTCGCTCCTTATTACCTTCAACAAAAGGCACGGATATACCAGCCATATGCCAAACAATCTTGTCTTTGGTAGGAGCAAATTTGAAAGACGATACTAGCATAGACAAGACGGCTTCTGCAATAATAAGTAGTCAGAATTAGTAAAGTCATCTCAATCGTCCAAGACATTGAAATACGGACTCATCTCTAGCTGGGAGAATTTGAAGCCACTGCGCGGGAAAGTCAGAAAAAGGGATCTCGCAGCTTCGTCTAGACGACTCACATGCACGAACGCGCTCCTGCGCTGAACGTCATCCTAAACAAAACAGAGAAGAAGTCAGCGGCATGTTCCTCGTTTCCGTATTTAGTAATTGTCAGGACATACAAATGAGAGTACACCCCCGGGATATGAGCATCAACGACTTCCTTGGGCAAGGGCGACAACCATCGTTCAGGCTTCCATTCAAGGGCGTCTGGCCCCCATATCTCTGGGTTGCGATTGGAATTGATGAATGACATCAAGACACTTGTACCCTTTGGAATATACACCTCGGTAATCTTGTTCCCGTCTCGGCCTATGATTGGCTTGGAAAGTGGCAAGACTGCGTCTTCGTTGGCACTGCGACGGAGAAAAGAAGTGAGAATAATCCAAAACGGTAGAACAGAGAAAAGATGACGCAAAAAGACGTCGACTTACATTCTACCAAGATTTGCCACAGGAGGATAACTGGAAAGATGAAATCAGCGGCTGAAGATCGTCTCAAAAGGGAGCGATACTCACAGACGCAAAGTCTCTCTACATACGGCATCCAAGTAGGGAAGCTCAACCAACGTATCGTAAGAAAGCTCTCCACCGAAGGGACGAGCCTCAACCAATTCTTCGCGTAACTTATCTTGTACCTCGGGATGAGTAGAAAGAAGTTGTAATATACGAGAGAGCGCGTTCGAGGTCGTGTCCATAGCGGCAAAGATGAGGGTCGACATCTGAGCAAGAATGTAAGCGAGTACTATAACAAGGTATAAAAAAAGACACAACGCATACCTGTGCGATCAGTTCCTTTTCATCAAGTTGGTCCTCATCCGTATTCAAGTTGCCTTTCACTATGATGAGAATTATTAGCAATTCAACGCTGGAAAATGGTGAGAAGTCGACGCACTCAAGATACTGATAATATCCTTGCCACGTCCAATCTGATTCTGTACCGCCTCGTCCCCTTCTGCCAATGCTTTCTTCTTACTCTGATATATCTCTTCAGACAAAGCCCACATGTAGTCACACATATCCCTGACTTGGTGAAGCGTTTTTGAAGGAGTTATATTGACCAAAAACCTCCGGAAGCCGGGCGGTCCAAAGTACCGAGCGATACGCATAATGTAGAATCGAAGAACAGGCAAGCGGCCGAAAGTTGGACTGAAAGATGAAGGATTTTAGGGAGACATTCGTCGCAGAGCAAGAAAAAGCATACATGAGATTTTTTATCATCTTGGAGTAAGTGTGCTCAGTAGCGTCGTTGGTCATTGGGTCGAAAGAGTAACCCAGGCCTGATTGACCGATGAGTTCAAGCGCAGTACGAGACATCCACGCCATCATGTCGACCTGTCGACTAAGGGTAAGTCACAGAACGACAGCCCGAATTGTATCACAGACCTCTTGTGGACCGTTGCTGACTTTTTCGCCTAATCCACCTTGGAGCTTTTGAGCTTCCATCAGCATTTAGAGAACAGACAGCAATTTAAACTCAATTTCACCTTGTTCACGACGTCATAGAAGACGGTCACTGCAAATAATTAGGCGGATGAGCAGAGCAGGATGAGGAGATTTCACGTACACATTTCTCGCATATGAGCAATAGAGAATACCGGGTTCAGAGCTTTCTTTTGCTTGCGATGATGATCGCCTGAAAATAGCAAGACTGAATGACGAACAAGATCATCATTTAGAGTACCAGAGAACTCACCAGATACAGAAAGCATGCCATCCCCGAACAATATTTGGGCCATTCTTCAACCTCACTCAGAAATGCCTGAACAGATTGCAGTTATAATTTTCTACTCACGAGAGACCCAGCCTTTCAAACTTTGGTTGATCCTGTAACGTATACAAATTAGACCCCTTTTGCACAAACTTCAAAATCAAACCGTAACGAGTTTACCTTCACCAAAACATGATGCAAGACCTTGGGATCATATGTATACAGTAGATCTTCACCCAACTTTCCATTTACACGAACAACGGGGCCATCTATATGCAATCATCTAGAATGAGATTCGGTTTACAGCGCGTGTTTTGGAAGACTGACATTCATTCATGAGTTTTTGATGAAAATCCCAAGCTTTGACAGGATTGAAAAGGTACTTGAGGTGGCCTTTGCATAACAGCCAATGTTAAGCGCAGACGAGATGGAATTGAACGATCAGCACACCTGTAAAGAATCCAGCACCCGGTGGACTAGGAAGGTTGCCCAAATTAGAACGTCGACGTCCATGCTTGCTGAACCATATCGTCACAAAGGCGACCACGAAGATAGCGACAAGTTGCGGAGTAGGAGTTATCATTGCTTTGGAGATGTGGATAGTACAAGAGGGGGTACTCCTGAGAGCTCATTTTATATCGACGTCAGACAGGAAACTTTGTGTCAAGATTCACGCACCGACGGACGATGTCAAGATTCTTGATGAGTAAAAGAACCGACGGGGTCTCTCGATATACATCAATCTAGGCAGTCGAAGGACGTGTCATATGGAAAGGCTGAATTGAATATATATCTATCTTTAGTCGAGGTTGAGCGCTACTAGCGGCTTTGACTTGTTCAGAATTTGCAACGACGACTCGTGACGGACACCATGCTGTAATATGACATGCATAAAGAGGAAGGATGAGAAGAAATGGCTCACAATGCACAGGACTAGTCTATGTACATAGAGCCGATGATTACGCCAATCTTCGGTGTTGCTCTGACGCCTATTTTACCGGGCCAATGCCATCCACACTCTTATGCATACACTCACTCGCAACAAGACAAAATAGAAGAGAATATGATACAGTTAGATTTGGCGCCTTTTCTACCTAACTATGGTATGCAAAGTAAGTAGTAATTACAACGGTAGCGAACGTAAAGATATCTACAAAAAACACGATGTGACCAGAGCAAACGAAGAAACAGCAAGAAAATACAAGGTTTTTTTTTTTAGCCTTCTACCACACAAGGCATCATGATCTAGTCAATCTCCTCCATGGCAGAGGTTGAGGCAGCTTCTGAAGGAGCAGGAGCCTCAGTGATGGCCGGTGCATCTTCCTCCTCTTCGTCGACGTCGAGACCGAGGGAGATCATACGGTGTATACGCTTAGCGAATGAAGAGGGCTCGTCAAGGGTGAAACCGGAGGTGAGGAGAGCTGTTGAAGAGGTCAGTCAAATGAAGAACCGTGGGAGAAAGAAAACTTACCAGTCTCGAACAAGAGGTAGGTGAGGTCACGGACAGACTTGTCAGCCTTGTCCTCAGCAACCTTGCGCTTAAGCTCCTTGACGATGGGGTTGCGAGGGTTAAGCTCGAGGGTCTTCTTTGATGCCATGTAAGACGACATCGAAGAGTCACGCAGAGCTTGTGCCTTCATGATACGCTCCTAACAAACCGAAGGAAAGGTAATCAGAATATGAACCAAAGAACTAAACGCAACGAACAACGTACCATGTTGGAAGACCAACCGAACTGACCAGTGACAAGGACGCAAGGCGAGTCAGTGATGCGGTTGGAGACGACAACCTTCTCAACCTTGTCTCCGAGAGCCTCCTTGACGACTGTGCAGAGTTCCTTGAACTCGGCCTCCTCAGCCTCACGAGCCTTCTTCTCATCCTCCGTCTCCTCGAGCTCGAGACCCTCCTTTGAGACACAGATGAGCTTCTTGCCGTCGAACTCCTTGAGTTGGGTGATGGCGTACTCGTCGATGGGGTCAACGAGAAGGAGAACTTCGAAGCCCTTCTTCTTGAGTACCTCGAGGAAGGGTGAGTCGCGGACGGCAGCAAGAGACTCGCCGGTCAAGTAGTAGATCGACTTTTGGATTTCGGGCATGCGAGTGATGTAGTCTAACAACGATGCGTCAACGGTGAATCAATAATAAGAATAAAGGATACGTACCCTTGAGGGAGGTCTGCTCGTCGGTGGACTTCGTCGAGTAGAAGCGCAAGAACTCGGCCAACTTGCTTCGGTTCTGAGCATCCTCGTGGATACCAAGCTTGAGGTTCTTGCCGAAGCCCTCGTAGAATTTGGCAAAGTTGTCCTTGTCCTCTGCGATCTCGGAGAACACGTCCATACATTTCTTGACGATGTTCTTGCGAATGACCTTCAGAATCTTGTTCTGCTGGAGGGTCTCACGAGAGATATTAAGAGGAAGATCCTCAGAGTCGACGATACCCTTAACGAAGTTGAGGTACTCGGGAATCAAGTCCTCACAGTCGTCCATGATGAAGACGCGGCGGACGTATAGCTTGATGTTGTTACGCTTCTTCTTGGACTCGAAGAGGTCGAAGGGAGCACTAAGAAAGGAGTCAGATCGAAAGAAGGTCAATAAAGGCGGTAAACTTACCGTTTAGGAATGAACAGGATAGCCTTGAACTCGAGCTGACCCTCAACGGAGAAATGCTTGACGGCCAAGTGATCCTCCCAGTCGTTGGTCAAGCTCTTGTAGAAGGCAGCGTATTCCTCCTGGGTAATGTCGTTGGGGTTACGCGTCCAGATGGGCTTCGTCTTGTTCAACTCCTCGGTGGATTTCTCAACCTCCTTGATCTTCTTTGTCTTCTTATCCTTGGGCTTGTCATCTTCATCCTCAACCTCTTCAATCTTGGGCTTCTCCTCGTCGTCTTCTTTGACTTCTTCCTCATCTTCAACCTCCTACAAGAGTATGATGAGTAATTGCTGGGGGGGCAAAATTGAACAACAACGGTGCTTACCTTCTCGACCTCCTTGGTGACGACGAGTTGGATGGGGTAGGAGATGAACTCGGAGTGCTTCTTGACGATGTCCTTGATCTTCTTCTCCTCGAGGTATTCGAGTTGATCTTCCTTCAAGTGAAGACGGATCTCGGTACCACGGCCAAGAGCAGGGTTGACAGTGTCTTGGGTGATAGTGAAGGTACCGCCAGCTGCTGATTCCCAGATGTACTGCTCGTCATCATTGTGCTTGGAAACGACTTGGACGCGCTCAGCTACGAGATATGCAGAGTAGAAACCGACACCGAATTGACCAATCATGGAGATGTCAGCGCCGGAGCTCAAAGCCTCCATGAAGCCCTAGACCCGTGGTCAGAAAGAAAAGCAAAGTAGAAAAAACAGAAACGTACTTTTGTGCCGGATTTGGCGATGGTACCAAGGTTGTTGACCATGTCGGCCTTGGTCATACCAACACCAGTGTCACGTATTGTCAGCACCTTGTTCTCCTTGTCAGGGGTGATGCGGATGTACAACTCCTTCTCAGAGTCGAGGGCAGAAGGGTCGGTGAGAGAAGCATAACGGATTTTGTCGAGGGCATCAGAACCGTTGGAAATCAATTCACGAAGGAAGATCTCCTTGTTCGAGTAGAAGGTGTCTATAAACGAGACATGTTAGATGCTTCAAGTGAAGGACGATGAAGAAAGAGCTAACTGATGATGAGGTCCAGTAGCTGGGAGATTTCTGCTTGGAAGCCAAAAGTCTCAGCTTGTGCCATGATTTTGAGCTGTGAATAGTGTTAGTATAGGCCAGTAAGGAACAGATAAGAGGATGACTGACTGATGGAGAGCGATGGATAGATGAATGAGAGGGAGGAAAAGTGAATTGATAGAGATGGCATGCTAGCCCTTAAATAGCTATAAGAAATTTTACAGCACTTCCAGAAGGATCGATATCGTCGCCTTGAAAGGCAACGAAAAGAACTTTCTCGAACTATCCAAAAAGAGACGTCCACACATCCGGTAGGTCTTTCTCACGTATTCCACTCGTGATCGCGTTTCGCTTGAGTCAAAGCGCTCGACGCGTCCCTTGTAGAAATTTCTCGAATCTATGAGCTGCGCGTTCCTACTGTTGGCCATAGACTTTTTGACCTTTGGAAGATCAACGGCGATTCAGATTTTCCAGACCAGATCCAGCGAGAAAGTTGCATTCACTTTCCTCGAGGAATCTGAATCGGCGGTCAAAGCTCAGACGCTCAAGTTCCTCTCTCACGTAGATCCACTCTATTAGAATGCGGGGTCATGGTCTTCTTCCCCATCTTTAATCTTCCATCATGCCCATAATCACCTCTGTCAACCACACTGGAATCACCGTCGTAGACTTGGAGCGATCGGTTTCATTCTGGGGTAAGCATCCTTGCCAAGTATCGTTGTCCAGATTTACATGTACAGCCTGAGAGCTTATGCGGCATGATCTATAAATCGTAGTAAACGTTATGGGCTGCAAAGTCATCGAACGCGCAAACCCCACAGGTCCAAAGGCAGGTGCCGTCACTGGTTTGAATGTGGACACAGACCTTCAGATCGTGCGTCTCGAAGCACCTGGAGGTTACATGATTGAGTTTGTATACAGACACCGTTGCTGGCGACTTCTACGATTTATTAATTGTGCATCTTCTTTTCTCTCTCTCTTTCTTTTCTTTCTCTCTCTGCGAGCACATAGACTCCTCCAATATACCCTACCCGAGAAACGAGAGCACTATAAACCAAGACCATGCGATGTCGGCAATATCCATTTGGCGTTCACCGTGGATAATTTGGAGGAGACGAAGAAGGCGATGTTGGATGCTGGATGTGTTTGTTACGGCGAAGTTCACGAGTTTGGTTGCAGACTGGTATATTTGCATGACTTTGACGGCGTGTAAGTGCGCATATGTGGTTTGGAGACATTTTGTCAGCTTTTACCTTGCTTGCAGAACGTTGGAATTGCTGGAAATGCCACCCAAGGTCTAACTGAAAACCTTACTCCGATGTTCTTAGGCTAGGGCATTACTGCAGTTTGCGTTTGGCAGAGTTCAGATTGTTCAGAGGAGAAAGATTGTATATTACAGAAACCAAGATTACACCGAATCAGGTTACTTAGATATTTACTATGTACCAAATTATTTTGAAAGGCTATATGCTACCTATATAGATGAAATCATGTCATTTTGCACCCTGTTATCCTGACTATTGAAAGAGGAAATAGAACACGAACATCAGCCTCAAACACTACGCATCGGAATAGAGAATGAAGGGACGACGTACTGGTACCATCAGGCTCCCCTACACCAAACAACATCTCAGTCGGATGGAAAGCGAAAGACGTCCCTCGCGGTATAAAAGACGACAAGTGCCCGGGACGAACTGGAGGTATCGTATACCCAGTAGATAGATTGATTTTCGTCAGTGATCGATCGGTGAGTAGAGACCGTACAAAGAGTCTTTGTGACTTCCAACTTGTACTTGTTAAGGCGGATGTGCTACAAAAGAGATGGTGATTACGATAGACACCGGACAGACAAAGACTGCTGGCTTACCCAGCAAAGACTTCGGCGCTATTGTGTACATCGAAAGCAGATAGACCAGAGGGCATGAACTCCCAGGTCTGAACAGACCTTTGGGGATTACGGGTATCCCACAGCCGCACTTCTCCATCCAAACTAAACATGAAAGTCTTCATTCAGTAACAGCTGGGACTACCCAAGAAAGTGAGCCACTCACCTCGCCGTCAGGTACTGATAAGGAATAGTAGGATGCGGTCGAACATTTTGAATCCAAGCAGCATGCTCATAAAAAGTCTGGATAACAGAATCATTCTCTTCCTTCCTGCGGTCAAACACTTTTACAACACCATCCCCAAATCCTGCAACAAACGTTTGTGTTGATCCAGGATCTGAGACTATTGACGTGACGGGACAGTCAGAGTTTGTTTCCAGATCCTGTAGCGCGTTATTCCGTCAGTATCAGTATGCAGGCGGTGTGATGCCTAGAATTTGACTGACCAGATGCTGAATCTCAGTCTGTGCATCCCAGGCTTTGATCACTCGCGAATCGCCACCGACTAGTAAAATCCCTGATGACTGCTTCCAATCCATCACCAAACCAGCACCCCGTTGCATGGGAACCAGTTCATTCAGCCCACGGAACGCGCTGACCATTTGTACGGGTCCAGGATCCAAGGCGGGGTCATAATTTCGATACAGTCGCACGACACCGTCAGCTATGTTGATGGTCAGCAAGTCAGGTAACAAATGGACTAGAAAGTGTGTTACCTGAACCAATAGTAATGATACCACCGACATCCTGATTGATAATCTCGACAGACGTTATACTAGTCCCTCTTGGATTGCCGTTACAGAAACTTCGTAATCTCCTACGGTGGGCCCAGTCCCAGACTCTGTCGAGTCCGTCAGCGCCGCAGAAGATTTGTGATAAAACTATTAAGCTCACGTTACGACATCAGTTTCGTTTGCAACTACCAGGTGCTGGTCGTATGAATGGAAAGTCAGTGTTAGAGGATTCGCTATGCCTTGCAGAGTAGCTACTGATCTATCCCAAGTCCTTTGAGCTAGTAGGAGGTCAGTCAGTGTACTACCAATAAAGATAAACAAGGAAGACATACACGCTATGTCAACCTGAGTTCTGACCTCAGACTCGACTTGCTCATTCCTTTGCTGTCTCCAGACTTGATAATCGTATTGGATACTTCCAGGCTCGTCTGCCTCCGTTTGCTACGCAAATTTATCAGTAAAAGAAGAAAAGGCCAGTCTTGAATCACAAACTCACTCGCATCTGCGGCTCAGTGAAGTACTCACAGCACCAATCAAAAAAGGTACTCTTCAAAGGTAACACGTCCCTAATACCCAACCCAGTGCCCATACCCAATATTACGCTACTAGACGAATCCACCGAAAAGGTGCTATTGCTAGGACTCGGTGTAGAGTTTTGATGATGGTAACTGTGACTCCTCCGGGGTTTCCTTCGTAGTCTTAGACGTTCCATATCTTCTTCCATCAATGCTAGCATCACGTCAGAAGGGTAGAAGTCTGCAGATGCTTGTTGATATGTGGAGAAGGAGTCGGTTTGGGGAGTCAGAGGATGTAGGTACGGTGATGAGTACTGTGCTACGTTGAGGACTGGTGATGGCGGCCGAGACACGTTGGACGCTTCAGGGGCTTTTGATTGCTGATAGTTGTACAAGGAAGAAGTAGGTGAAGTCCGATGGTGTGATTCGTCCATTGTAGGAAACGCAATATTTCCTGCGAGGTTTTTGAGGGTATTGGCAAAGGATGATGTGCGCTTCATAGTATTTGAGACGCTGCTGGTGATGGAGCTGGTCATCGTATCAGCGCGCGACAGACTTGGACGCAAAGAACCACTTGGAGAGGCTGGAGGAAGGAGAGGAGAAGACTGTAAAGAACTTCTCCTCGACCTTGGGAAAGCGTTGTGGTTAGGGACCGACTTGTAGATAGGAGGTGCGGCTGGAGGAGCATTCAAAGAAGAGTTCTCCAGGCGCGTGAAGGCCGAGTCCAAAAGTAGAGCCATAATGTAGTCCACAATTGTCTGTGCATTTGTGGCGACTTCGTGATAGGGATCCACGGACAGATCCAACAACACCACGAATATCGTATAGAAGGATGAAAGTAAGACGCGACTTTCCACCCTCAGCATGTGGTCATCACCAAAACTCTCCAACCACTCGGCCACTGCTTGGTTGCTGATATCCTCAAGTGAGAATGTGTGTCCACCACCTCGGCGGATCCTCTCTTCTTCCCAGTATAACCACGCACAGACCACAAAGTATCCCCTCCACTCCTTCACCAAGCAACTAATCAAAATGAGAAGTTCCTTTCTACACATGGGACTCGCATCATCCTTCACGACAAGGGTTGCACCAGTTACGACAGCTACCTCCATCTTGAAGTGTGTCCTCTCATCACGATCATACATAGCACCACTTCCTCCTCCTCCACGTTTATTAGGATCTGCCGAGCCACTTGCACCCATGAAGGTCCCGAGCGCAAATAACGCTGCACAGCGCACCTCCGCTGAATCGTCCGACAAAAGACTAGTCAGCTTGTCCTGGGTACCTCGATCCACGCCAGCCATCTTGCCCTGATCATACCCATCCCACATCTGTCCTATACATAACGCTGTCCATTGCCGCAGAAGAAAATCCGGTTCTTCTAACCTGTCATAACACGAGACGAAGACGTGTTCTTCCCAACAAGCCTGTTGACCTCGAGGAAAATCACGAGCAAGTGCAGAGAGTATGAACGAGCACATTGCTTGGTGTTCAGATGAATTTGGGAGGACATGGGCATGGTCGGCTTTCATGGCGAGGATATTCGAAAAGTAGCGGTACCCTTGTGCGTTGGTGAAGAGGTCTTGCTGGACCGACGGGTCAACAGCCAGTATTCGGGCCCATATGAAAATCAACACTGGTCGTAAATCGGGACCGGGGGCTTGGAGGAGTTTCGAGATGTAAGGGAAGATGCCGATGGTCAATACAAGGTTGACGGCCCATGGACCAAGATCGACGAATTGGGATAAAAGGATGAGAGCCCGGAGGCGATGGGGTTGGGATAAAAGGACCTGTAGAACGATAGGAAGCTGATCTGGAGGTTTTCGAGGAACTAGGTGATGTTCTTTGACATTGTCCCATATATCGGTGTGGCCGTTTATGGTATCACCCGTGGTGGATGAACGATCACCTGAAGGTAGTGATAGAGGTCCACGTCTGGTGAGAGCTGACCCGCCTCGAGATATCCAGACTTCAAAGGCTGTAAGCTGGTCAGCGAAGAAACGGCTGGGCACATAGACGTAGGGTGTAGGCTTGGGGCCGTCATATTGTGAATGTTGGGTTTCTGCGAGAATTTGGGGAAGCTGCTTGACACATGCATCAAGTGCAAGATCCCAAGTAGCCCATAAAAGATGAGTGTTTGTTGGTGGAAGTGGAGGTGAGGTATGGGGAGTACAATTATAACCTTTCATAAGCCTTTCGGCTAGAAGGAAATTGCGAAACAACGACGCTATCAAAAGGTCACTGCGATATAATCTGGCGAAAATTTCTGGAGAAAATGTCGTCCATGCAATCGTATCAGTAATGGCGGTGAAGATCCAGTTTAGTTCACCAAGAGGTGTCCGACGGTCCTTCAGATCACCGGGTATGTGAGTGGTGGCATCCAGGGGGATATCAGGATTATTGATCATGTAGTGACGGATAGCAATGTCGATGGGGGAAGTAAGGCATGACGTGAACATGTCTGCTGGGAGATCTGGGCAAGTTGGGAGGATTTCGTTTGCAGCACAAGCTGCAAGTTGTAGGGATTGTGAAAACGGAAGCATGCCCTCGGGAAATTTACCATTCATTCGTATCAACTCTTCATCTCGCTTTTGGGCGAACGCGTTGAAATTGGAAAGAAGATGACCTGCAGCTGAGCAATCCCAAATGTATACACCCGGTGACCCAAGCCAATTCTGCACCTCTTGAAGAGAGACAGGAATATACTGCGTATAGTTGCGATTGAAACACCAGAGCTCGCCACTGGAAGTCGGTTTCGGAACACCATGGCCATTATAATGGAATAAAACTGCGTCATCTTTGGCTTGCTTCCGTAACTGCTGGCATGCCTTTCGCAGATCCTCGAATGAAGGGTCGAGGATGGGTTTATACTGGATCTTGAGACTTAGGCCCTCAAACTGATGTTTGAGGTTGGCACCGATGGCTTCTAGAGCTTTATGGGAGGGCATGGAACGTGGATCCACCCAGCACTCGAGGACAGCGCAAGGAGTGGTTTTGACGACATCGGGAGGGTCCACATCAATGTTCAGGCAAAGCACCAATGCAGCGTTGGCTGTCTTGAGCTTTCCTGGTAAAGAGGATGTATGGCGCCATGAAATGGGTTCCGTGGACCATGGTGGAAGGGGTGTAGGATTTCCGCACGTAGAATGACGTTTCGCTGACCAGTAGGATATTGGTGGTGCAGTATCTATTGACGTTTCGACAGAAGCCGACGCTCGATAATCGTCAGGCTCTGCATTGTCCCTGTAGCCATTCCGGTTTGGAGGGCGTCCTGAGCGAGACTGGGACCTATGATAATCTCTCTCCGTATCTGAATCCGATCCTGAAGGCCATGGTCCAGCACCTATGTAACAAGGATGAGAACAAGTTGGACGGATATAGATAGACACGCACCTGTAGTGAACTTTGGACCGGCTCGATTTGACAGATGGTGCTGGTCGTACATTGGTACAGCCCCCACCCGGCCTTCAGTCCGACGCGAAAAGGTAGTCTGGCAGTACTTATTCGAGAAGAGCAGAACCAATATCCAAACCCATTCTGCACCATCCAAGGTTATGTAATCAGCCAGAGCTATTCGCTCAACGCAACAATTGCTTTCTTGTCCTTGTTTATTGTTCAGGCCCGTCTCTCACCAACAAGATTTTACACTGATCTCCCTGTCCATCTTGCTGTAAGATGGTTGGCCTGTGAGAGTCCCTCCAAACAATATATCAATATATCAATGTGGCACATCACTCAATGATGCAACAGCGGGTACCGCGGGTGGCATCGTGCAAGAAGATGTGCGAGAAAGGTGGGCCCGCAGATCGCCTTTTTCTCCGCGTTCTTTCTGCTCTGTCACTGCTGTCTGCACCCTCGGTTGCGTTATGAGCCCATCCCAGTCCAGGGGACACGGAAAGCTCTGTCTTGACAGTCACGCGGGGTGCTTGCGTCCCCTCTTTTTTTCCAGCCTCCAAGAAACACGTCGCTCCTTTTCCAGCTCTAGATTTCGTGATACTCTCCAAAGTCGTCAGAATAATGCCCAAACATCCCTCACTCTTGACCCAGCAGTCATTGCAAACGGATTTTCTGACGATGGCCAAGACCCGCCCGTAGATGGTGAGGTTAGCTTCTCGATACCTTCGCTGTCATCACTCACTCTTGTCTTACAGGCGAAACTCGATCTTTAACTTCTTCCAACAACTTCATCAACTATTGCGCGTTATTCAACCTTCCCCTGACGAATGGCACCCAGAATTCCAGATTCAATGCTACATGCAATCCCGTGCCAATGGGCGCCCTCCCCTCTGTTGATCATATGCCTTCATCGAAAATTCGGTTTCCTCTCAACGGAAACACGCTAACAGCTAATCAGGATTTCACCATTTCAGTGAAGATCAACAACTTGAATACAGGTGTCTTCACTGTAGCCGAGGTCAATTATCTTTCTGCTCCCCAACAATTAGATGGGGATGGTCTGATACTGGGCCACGGTGCTGTTGTGATAGAGCAATTAGACTCCTTACGGCAGATCGCAACCACTACCCCTGGTCTTTTCTCATTCTACAAGTCCTTGAACATTGCTTCACAAGCCGGCGTAGTCAATGCAAATGTCGATAGTGGTCTCCCGTCTGGTTTTTATCGTCTCTCCGCCATAGTATCCGCTGCCAATCATCAACCTGTCCTAGTACCTGTCGTGGCACATGGCGCTATCGATGATTTTGTCTATGTGAGTCAAAAATGGTCGCATAATTATCCTCAAATAATCATTTTACACAGTTCAGTGTAACTTCTGATGGTAAACCTCCGACAAGTTTGGGCTCTCAAACAGCCCGAGACGCCCCAGAATCCGACGTAGTTGTTGACTTGACAAATACGGGTACGATCTCCCTGCAGTCCATAATCACTGTAGATAGTTCGGTGATTGGTAATTTTACGGATGAGGGCCCCAGAGTGGAAGGTAAGCTCTTTCACAACAATCGCTCCCTCCATGTTGACTCCAAGACGCTGCAACAACTAGGTTCTACCCCTTCTCTGACTTCAACTAATAACTACATCAATTTCTGCCTCAATTTCCCCTCTCTACCCTTGACAAATGGCAAGATAAGCGTTAATGCTTCTTGCAACCCCGCACCTATGGGACTCATAGTCCCTGAGTCAGCAATGCCCTCGGTCAAATTCCTAAACCCCCAACACATGGACAACATTCCTGCCAATTCCACCTTCACCGTCCAACTTAAGGTTAGCAACATGGAAACAGGAGTCGTAACGAACGCAGACAAAACCTATCTTTCTGCTCCTCAACAAATAAATGAACAAGGCCAAGTTCTTGGTCATGCCCACATTGTCATCGAGGAGCTCACTTCTATGACTCAGGACGATCCTACAAATCCAAAACGTTTTGCATTTTTCGCAGAGTTAGGAGATGTAGCGAAGGACAGGGTGTTGGAGAAGAATGTGACGTCTGGTCTGCCGGATGGGGTGTATAGGCTGGCAGCAATACCAGTTGCAGCGAACCATCAACCGATTTTGGTACCAATTTCGCAACATGGACTCTGAATGATATGGTATACGTGAGTATGTTTTTCTTGTTGATAAGTCCCTCAAAAAGACTGACTGTGACATTAGTTCACCGTTGGAAACGGTGGGGACGGTTCTACGTCTGCAAATACGCTTGGGGCCGATGCTGTTAGTACGAGTACTTCCACCACTGCGTCCTCAACGAATACGGGTAGTCCCAACGTAAGTATTCCGGTCTAATTATAAGTACGTGAGCTATTTTCTCAATGTTCGTCTCCCAATCATAGTCCCCTGTTTCGTCCTCAAGGTGGGTTTTCTTTTGAGTCCCATGTGTGGTGTCCAGTGCTAAGTCAAGTCTTGGCAGCAGGCATATGAATATTGGAGCTATAGCAGGTGGAACAGCCGCTGGAGTGATCGCAATAGCTCTATTCGTAGGCTTCTTCCTATTCCACCGTCGTCGCCGTCTTCAAGCAGCTAGGCAATTCACTACGGACAACCCAGTGTCTCCCTCCAGCGAACTAGCCAATCAGATCACACCGTTCTCGACCCTGATGTCTGCAAGCAATACCAACAGTACCGCAGGACTCGTGTCTCAACCTCAGGCCGGTACCAAACCCGGTCGAATCCCTCCAGTTCCAGTGATCTACCCAGCAGGAAATGAAAAGTCTACTCAACGCTCTGGGAGACGAGGGCAGACGGACACGAGTATTTCCCCAGGACCGAGCAATGCACAGATGAACTCTCCGGGCTATAGTCAGGACCTGGAACAGACCGATTCTTTACCTCGCTCTGCCTCGAATGGGAATGAGACGAGAGACGGCCGAATATCTCCTAGGGAGTCTATAAGGTCCGAAACATCCCAAGCACCATCGTATCATACCAATCTTTAAAAAATAACATATCCTTTAATCAAGTAATGTTAATGAGAAAGAACACCTCGCGTTGCTTGCCGCCAGGACGAAAGATCGCCATGATTATGTACCGGTATGATTGTATTGCCAAACTGTTCGGCGAAGTGTTGTACTGCGCAAATGCACAGACAGGCACCCACGGTAACATCGACACCATCGAACTTGATTCAAGTCGCAACGCAACATATTGCTTCCTTTCACTTTCTGTGCGTGAAATAAACATTCCTGAGAATGGTCGCCCATCTCAGACCATTTATCCTTCTTCACGTCTATTCTGCTGCGTTCGTACAAGGTTTTGTCCTTTTGCTCGCGTCATATGAGAGGCGCGTACGCTGCGTCCAGGAGGCGTGGAAATTTCTACTACTGTCCTGACCACGAACCGCAGTGTTCTAGGCTTCCAAAAACACGTCGCTCTTTTAATAGTTCTGCCCAAAAGTCGTCGTAAGCTTAAATTTCGTTACTTTTACGTCTTTATGACAATGTTAATGACGTTGTAGACCTCGTAGTGATCTCCAGGGTCGTCAGAACAACCCCCAGACATCTCTTACTCTCGACCCAGCAGTTATTGCGGATGGATCGAATGACGATGGCCAAAGTCCACCAGTAGATGGTGAGGCTGATTTTCCCGGTCGCCTTCGTGGCCAGCATTCATCTCTTTCTCAGGCGAAACGCGATCCCTGACTTCATCCAACAACTTCATCAACTATTGCGCATTATTCAACCTTCCCCTGACGAATGGTACACAACACCCCCAAAATGCCTCTTGCAACCCTGTACCTATGGGTGTTCTTCCAAATGTTGACCTGATACCAGCGTCAAAATTCTCTTTCCCCCTCAACGGAGATACTCTGCGAGCCAACCAGGATTTCACGATTTCTGTGAAAATTAATAACTTGAACACGGGGATCTTCACTTCGGCCGATGTCAATTATCTCTCTGCTCCCCAGCAGCTGGATGAGGATGGTCAGATACTTGGCCATGGTGCTGTGGTGATAGATATCTTGGACTCCTTTCGACAAAATGCAACCATCTCCCCTGAGGTTTTTGCATTTTACAAGTCTTTGACCATTCCTTCACAGGCTGGTGTAGTCGATGCTGTGGTTAGTCTTCCGCCTGGTTTCTACCGTCTCACTTCCATATTGTCCGCTGCAAATCACCAACCTGTTCTAACACCCGTATTGGCCCATGGTGCTATCGATGATGTTGTCTATGTGAGTTGAACTAATCGCATACATAGCAGCGCAGACTTATATATCTGCACTTCAGTTCAGTGTAACGACTGACGGTAAACCCCCAACAAATTTGGGCTTTCAAATGAACCAAGATGCCCGGGAATCCGACGTGTTTATCGATTTGACTAGTACAGAAAGGATTTCCTTGCAATCTTTAGATACTCTCGATGCTTCGGTGATTGGTAATTTTACGGATGAGGGACCCTTAGGCGTTGAAAGTGAGCTTTTTACCACCATAACTCCCTTCACACTAACTTAAATACACAACTAGACCACACTCCTTCTCTGATTTCAACCAACAACTACATCAATTTCTGTCTCAATTTTCCCTCTCTACCCCTGGCAAATGGCAAGATAAGCTTTAATGCTTCTTGCAACCCCACACCAATGGGACTGTTGGTGCCTGGGCCAGCTATACCTTCTATCAAGTTCCAATTCCCTCGTCATCTAGACAACGTCCCATCCAACTCTACCTTTACTGTCCGTCTCAAGGTCAGCAACCTTCAAACAGGGATCATGACCAACCCAGACAAGACTTACCTGTCCGCTCCTCAACAAATCAATACCAGTGGTCAAGTCCTTGGTCATGTCCATCTTGTCATCGATGAGATCTCTTCTTTGACCCAGGATGTGCCAACCAATCCGAGGCAGTTTGCGTTCTACGCCGAATTGGGGGAACAAGCGCAAGATGGGCTGTTGGAGAAGAATGTGACTTTGCCGGATGGCGTGTATAGGCTGTCAGCAACGTCAGTTGCTGCGAACCATCAGCCTGTCCTGGCAACGGTCCTCCAACATGGGTCCTCAAATGATATGGTATATGTGAGTCTTATTCGCCTGAGCTGTGCATTCCGCCATTAACAGTATCTGTCCTCACATTACAGTTCACCGTTGGAAACGGTGGTGAAGGGTCTATCTCTGCTAATACACTCAGCCCCGGTGGCGGCACCGGCACTACTATCACCTTTAATTCTGTTGCAACGAGTACTACAACCGAAAATGTACGTCTCTTCTTCAAGTTCAGAGTGGATACTTCAATATGACCTTATTCTCGATTTTGTTAACGTAGTCTGCCGCGTTTTCAGGGAGTTCCTTGAGTCCGTCGCCGAACCAAAGCTCACTTGGGTCCTCTGGCAGTCATCTGAATATTGGAGCAGTAGTCGGAGGCGCCGTCGTTGGAGCGATGCTATTAGGTCTATTGCTAGGCTTCTTTTTATTCCGTCGCCGCTACCATGCTCACGAAAGTCGCCAATCTATCTTTGACAACCCAGCATCCTCTTCATCGCGTCGAGAGCCAGCCAGCCAGATCACCCCCTTTCCTATCTCCACATCTGTATCCAACAGGCGGGCTCACGACCCTACCAAGACAAGACGTGTCCCTCCAGTTCCCGGCCAATATCTCGCACACAGTCTTGGAAAGTCTGCTCGAGGTTCTGGACGACAAGATCAGATAGATCCAATTTCCCCTCCAGCCCTGAGTAATGATGGGACAAGAGCAACAAGTTCTTCCGGTCATCCCCAGATTTCTTCGCTGTCCGAAGACCATAACGGTTCTTCAGCCCATTTTGCCTCGACACACTTGATTTTACGGAGAGATTCTGTACTCTCTGAATCTTCCCAAGCACCATCGTATCACACCAACATGTAGTTGCTTTCTTAATAACGAATGATAGTATAGACTAACGAGAGCATTTCAAGCAGATCGTAGAAGAGTAAGGGGCTGAGCAGTGATCCTGAACGCGTATGCTGATGGATTGAAGGTCTACTCTCTAAACTCGTTGCATTACGAGTGCCCTTGTCCTACATGGTTCTGCTTGCTGAGCCTTCAACATGAGCCGATACCCAATGAGACCCAAAACTGGAACGGGTTTGTCGTCTTTCCCGTTTCAACAACTATTTCGCATTCCCGAGCGTCCGCTGCATTGGGTCTACGAGAGCGTTGGCTTGGTACCAATGACAGCCTGCTCCCTCTGCTCCCCGATCTGTTCCTAAACTCCTGCTTCGCTTGATCGCGATCAGGAGACGGTGCAAGGTCGACCCAAGTCTCTTTATCATCCAGACCCAGTTTTACCCGCACGTCACCAAAGGAACCATGGATCATCAGGAGGATCGGCAAGCTTTCCTTTTGTAAAGATACGAGTGTAATCCTTTCTCCAACTTCGCGTTGTAGGACCTTCGTGTTTGCTTCATCAAAAGAAACTCAGCAGTTGTGGTCGAGTTTCACCAGGAAGACTAAAAGGGTGTCTAATGTTGGGAGACCCAATTCTGCGGGTGCAGGCTTCAACATTTCGCTCAGAGTGCGGTCTCTAACTGGACCAATATCCAAGCCGAAAACGGCGGTACCATCTACCGAGGCCTCGTCCTTCCACTCTGATGATGTCGTCACATTTCGTACCAGCATACGAATGATTCGGTCTCCGTCTACGAAGAATGCCCTGTCGCCATCACTCCTACTGCGCACATATCGCCTTGAAGGAAAAATGCATTCCTGCCTTCGCCGCTTGAAGCATATCTGTCTCCGTTGGGGCTGAAGTGACGGTGAAGACATCACAGTATATACGGCGAGTATGACAATCGACCCTGATGGAGAAGATAAATCCTTTTCGGCCAGTAGGGTCGTAAAAGGGTAGGCACCAGGTGCTAGAGAAGGGGTTTAGTGCTTGCAGTGAAGCGGGGTTGGTCAAGACATTTCGGCGGGCATGTTTCGGATGCCAATTGACGTTCTGCATGAATTTGTAGGGTCCGACCGATGTCAATGACGGAGGAACGACGAAGACACATCTCTTTGCAGAAGTCCTCCAAACCCTGCTTGTGTATCCCTCTAAAGTGGGCTGTTGGAACTGCATTTCTCGTATCTCATGCACAGGATTCTCAGGCTGGGAGAATGTGTATCTCTCTAAAGTGGGCTGTTGGAACTGCATTTCTCGGCGTATTTCATACAGAATTCCCAGGCTGGGAGAATGTGTGTGCACGAATCCGCTGAAACTGACCATTCCCAATACTGCGCACGGAAATCCAGAGAGGCTTGGAGTTCTCCTGAAAGCAGTTCAAATAGACTACACCGAGGATTTCGCCTCTGTATATCTCTTGACGATAAGGAAAATAGATGTGAAGATTGGCGTTGGTCATGGTAAAGGTGGGATATGGTGGCCACCTGGAGATCAGTGTTATTGGTTGGTCAGAAGCAATGTATTAGACGTATCTGAAATCTCACCGGAAACAGCGAGTAGACCATCCCCAAACAAGACATGAGCAAATCTTTCTTACATTTCAGTAAAGGCCTCGATCTGTAAGGACTATCCCTCACCTCAGACCCAATAATCGTTCAAAATTCGACTGATCCTGTATCGTATTGCAAATCAAGTTCTTTCTGCCCGGGCTTCGGTAAGGACTGCGTACCTTGACGAACACATGATGCAGGACCTTGGGGTCGAATGTGTACACCTGTTCCTCGCCAAACTTTCCACGCAGACGAACGACGGGACCATCTAAGAATAAAATTCAGATTCAACTTTCCCCGTTGCTCCTTGAAAAGACTGGCATTCATCCATGAGCTTCTGGTGAAAATCCCAAGCTTTGATGGGGTGGAAGAGGTACTTGAGATGACCTTGCATAACCTATGTCAACGTGGACAGCTAGACTGGATTGGTTTGAACGATTGGCACACCTGTAAAGAACGCAGCCCCTCCTGGACCAGGAAGGTTCCCCAGATTGGAGCGTCGAGGTCTACGCCTGCTCAACCATATCGTGATGAAAATGAATAGGATGGGAGGAGTTGAGAAGTAGAAGATATCATGTCGACGAGGTTTCTGCGGAAGGTAACTGGAGTTCCAACTCGAGGACTCTTCTTTATATCGACATCGGTTAGTCAAGAAGCCGACTCGGACTTCGTTCTCATGATCATCAACTGGAGGTCCTGTGAGCGTGACGATTGTGCGATGTGCATATGACAGGTCAAATGCTGTTGTATAGAGTCCAGTGTTCTCCTTAAGGTTTAAGGCCTTAAGCAATTTAAGGCTTTAAGGCTTAAGATTTAAGCCTAAAAAATATACGAACACCTTTAAGGCCTTAAGCTTGGGCTTAAAGATCTCAGCTAGGTCTCGCCGGCTAAGTGTCGGCGGGTGGTTGGGAGGAGTGAAGGTGGTTCTTCTAGCTGGGAGCGCTCACATTCACGTGGAAATCATCTATGAAGCATTCCGGTGAAGAGATATGTGTACTCTATCACTGATAAAGCATTAATTTATGATGTCTCACAACAGCTGTTGCCTTTAAGACACTGGAAGGCAAAGATAGCTATTAAGCCACGAAAAAGCTGCCTGACACGAAGAGCTGCTCTAAATGGAGGAGGATTAATAAGTTGGTAATAAGGGCGGGAATTTTTTTCGCTTTTCCAAGGAAGAACGGGTACAGCCACTATGTTCAGTTTGGAAATTTCATCACTTCCCGAGCTCACTGTCGAATATCATATATACTGAATAGGATGATAAGGTATATTTCTGCATACAGATATCGTACAGATGCCTACGTCTACTCCAGGCTTGTCAAATCCGAGCCTGAGATCATAGTTGGGCCAGGACGCATTGAAAGATGGAATAAAACAAAACAAACATAATGTATGAAATGCGAAGAGGTCACAAACGAGAGGAGGAGAGGAGAGGAATACCAGAATGAATGTTTATAGCCCGTTTCAATTCTCTTTAGACTGTTTCACCATACTGACGACCAACGGCAAGCAAGTTCGCTCCTTATTACCTTCAACAAAAGGCACGGATATACCATTCATATGCCAAACAATCTTGTCTTTGGTAGGAGCAAATTTGAAAGACGATACTAGCATAGACAAGACGGCTTCTGCAATAATAAGTAGTCAGAATCAGTAAAGTCGTCTCAATCGTCCAAGACATTGAAATACGGACTCATCTCTAGCTGGGAGAATTTGAAGCCACTGTGCGGGAAAGTCAGAAAAAGGGATCTCGCAGCTTCGTCTAGACGACTCACATGCACGAACGCGCTCCTGCGCTGAACGTCATCCTAAACAAAACAGAGAAGAAGTCAGCGGCATGTTCCTCGTTTCCGTATTTAGTAATTGTCAGGACATACAAATGAGAGTACACCCCCGGGATATGAGCATCAACGACTTCCTTGGGCAAGGGCGACAACCATCGTTCAGGCTTCCATTCAAGGGCGTCTGGCCCCCATATCTCTGGATTGCGATTGGAATTGATGAATGACATCAAGACACTTGTACCCTTTGGAATATACACCTCGGTAATCTTGTTCCCGTCTCGGCCTATGATTGGCTTGGAAAGTGGCAAGACTGCGTCTTCGTTGGCACTGCGACGGAGAAAAGAAGTGAGAATAATCCAAAACGGTAGAACAGAGAAAAGATGACGCAAAAGGACGTCGACTTACATTCTACCAAGATTTGCCACAGGAGGATAACTGGAAAGATGAAATCAGCGGCTGAAGATCGTCTCAAAAGGGAGAGATACTCACAGACGCAAAGTCTCTCTACATACGGCATCCAAGTAGGGAAGCTCAACCAACGTATCGTAAGAAAGCTCTCCACCGAAGGGACGAGCCTCAACCAATTCTTCGCGTAACTTATCTTGTACCTCGGGATGAGTAGAAAGAAGTTGTAATATACGAGAGAGCGCGTTCGAGGTCGTGTCCATAGCGGCAAAGATGAGGGTCGACATCTGAGCAAGAATGTAAGCGAGGTACTATAACAAGGTATAAAAAAAGACACAACGCATACCTGTGCGATCAGTTCCTTTTCATCAAGTTGGTCCTCATCCGTATTCAAGTTGCCTTTCACTATGATGAGAATTATTAGCAATTCAACGCTGGAAATTGGTGAGAAGTCGACGCACTCAAGATACTGATAATATCCTTGCCACGTCCAATCTGATTCTGTACCGCCTCGTCCCCTTCTGCCAATGCTTTCTTCTTACTCTGATATATCTCTTCAGACAAAGCCCACATGTAGTCACACATATCCCTGACTTGGTGAAGCGTTTTTGAAGGAGTTATATTGACCAAAAACCTCCGGAAGCCGGGCGGTCCAAAGTACCGAGCGATACGCATAATGTAGAATCGAAGAACAGGCAGGCGGCCGAAAGTTGGACTGAAAGATGAAGGATTTTAGGGAGACATTCGTCGCAGAGCAAGAAAAAGCATACATGAGATTTTTTATCATCTTGGAGTAAGTGTGCTCAGTAGCGTCGTTGGTCATTGGGTCGAAAGAGTAACCCAGGCCTGATTGACCGATGAGTTCAAGCGCAGTACGAGACATCCACGCCATCATGTCGACCTGTCGACTAAGGGTAAGTCACAGAACGACAGCCCGAATTGTATCACAGACCTCTTGTGGACCGTTGCTGACTTTTTCGCCTAATCCACCTTGGAGCTTTTGAGCTTCCATCAGCATTTAGAGAACAGACAGCGATTTAAACTCAATTTCACCTTGTTCACGACGTCATAGAAGACGGTCACTGCAAATAATTAGGCGGATGAGCAGAGCAGGATGAGGAGATTTCACGTACACATTTCTCGCATATGAGCAATAGAGAATACCGGGTTCAGAGCTTTCTTTTGCTTGCGATGATGATCGCCTGAAAATAGCAAGACTGAATGACGAACAAGATCATCATTTAGAGTACCAGAGAACTCACCAGATACAGAAAGCATGCCATCCCCGAACAATATTTGGGACATTCTTCAACCTCACTCAGAAATGCCTGAACAGATTGCAGCTATAATTTTCTACTCACAAGAGATTCAGCCTTTCAAACTTTGGTTGATCCTGTAACGTATACAAATTAGACCCCTTTTGCACAAACTTCAAAATCAAACCGTAACGAGTTTACCTTCACCAAAACATGATGCAAGACCTTGGGATCATATGTATACAGTAGATCTTCACCCAACTTTCCATTTACACGAACAACGGGGCCATCTATGCAATCATCTAGAATGAGATTCGGTTTACAGCGCGTGTTTTGGAAGACTGACATTCATTCATGAGTTTTTGATGAAAATCCCAAGCTTTGACAGGATTGAAAAGGTACTTGAGGTGGCCTTTGCATAACAGCCAATGTTCAGCACAGACGAGATGGGATTGAGCGATCAGCACACCTATAAAGAATCCAGCACTCGGTGGACTAGGAAGGTTGCCCAAATTAGAACGTCGACGTCCACGCTTGCTGAACCATATCGTCACAAAGGCGACCACGAAGATAGCGACAAGTTGCGGAGTAGGAGTTATCATTACTTTGGGAGACGTGGATAGTACAGGAGGGGGGTACTCCTGAGAGCTCATTTTATATCGACGTCAGACAGGAAACTTCGTGTCAAGATTCACGCACCGACGGACTCGATGTCAAGATTCTTGATGAGTAAAAGAACCGACGGGGTCTCTCGATATACATCAATCTAGACAGTCGAAGGACGTGTCATATGGAAAGGCTGAATTGAATATATATCTATCTTTAGTCGAGGTTGAGCGCTACTAGCGGCTTTGACTTGTTCACACTGCGGACGGCCACTGATATTTGTAGGCATTTTTGTTGGAACTTAAATTACGAAAATTTCGCACGATTTCTAGGCTGATAAAAGTCAAAGTATTTGTCGCTGAAATGCCAGCTTTGAATGGAAAGCTGGCATTTCAGCGGCAAATACTGGCAAATACTTTGACTCTTATCAGGGAACAGTGGGCTAATGCAAAAAGTGCACTTTTGGATACTGTGAGCAAATTATTCTTGAATTTATACTGTGTCTAATGTTCTCCTTTGTCAGATGACAGCACATCAAACTGAGATCTGCCATCAACAGGCTGAGTTTGACATTCCTGGCCAGGTTACTGTGGAATTCAGTGGATCAGATGCTGCACGTAACTTGAGTTCAGGAATCTCTCTCCTGAATGACTTCACAGAGTCACTCCAAAATCTCTCGCGTTCATCCTCTCAGCAGTCTATTCCATCTACCACTTTTAACAAAGGTCAAGCTGACTGTAATATCTATGCTTCCGTATATCTTTCCGATCATATCTGATTCTTTTCCGAACTTCTTTTCCTTTTATTTCGAACTTCATTCCCTTTCATCCCGAACACTTTCCGATCATTCATTTCCGATTTCATATCCGAGCTCCACTATTAATCTCCACACACAGATCCCATCTGGGAACTCGTGATTCATTTCGGATAACTACCGGATAGCTCGTATCTAATCTCCAAAGCTACTCCACTTCATCTCCAATCCGTTCCACTTTGTTTCCACTTTGTTTCCACTTTGTTCCGCAGTACTCCATCCATCTCCAATAGCACCATGTGCTTTTCCTTTATTTCTGAACCATTCCTATCTTACTCCTATTCATTCCGATAGTTTCCGAAGTAGTACTTAAGCTAGCAACTTTGTAATAGATAGCTTAAGTCTAAAATCGAATTAGCTGGTCTCCTAACTTCATCCGACTTCAGACAACAAAGTACCATCCTAATGGATTCCATTCTGTGTCTTCATTATACTTCAATCTCAGAGACTACCGGTTCCGCCCGGATCCGTCTTCATCCTTTCCTAAAACCCCAATAAAACTTCCGCTCAGGTCCGACGTGTTTCCTAACGCTAGGATCCGCCTGGACTTAACACTGACGAATTAATCGAGGATTCCGATGTCGATTCCCTGAGTCCTGAAGAGCTTGAAAACCAGGCTGTTGCATGAGACAGAGTTCAAGCTGAAGATGAATTCAAGTGCTGGGTTGAAGAAGGAGTTATCAGTGATAAAAGGAAGCTTCAATATTTTGATCTGGTGAAATACTGGGACGATGTAAGTCACTTTTTCTCAACTCACACTTACAATACTGATGAATTCTGACAGGAAAAAAAACAGATTGCTTTTCCAATAATATTCCGACTTGCCCTCGATGTCATTCCTGTCCAAGCCTCTGCAGTACCATGTGAACGAGTCTTTTCTTCAAGTAAAGAGACTGATGCAGATTGACAGTCTCAACTTGATCCAGTCTTCATGGAGGTGCTTCAGATCTTGAAAGCTATGCATCATGAAGATCAACTTGATTTGACAAAGAGTTGGGTTGCTAAAACCTCTGAGCTAGGTGAAGAGAAATTAGATGGGACTTGTACAATAGATGAATTAGAAAATGTCACTATGACGGACATGCCGCAAGAGAAGTTGAGGGATATGTTGATAAATGGGCAAATTCAGGACATTGCGTGACTGATCAATGCTTCATATGGTATTTCTCCTGCAGAATCTAATGTATAATACTCATTACATTGTGTAATTACTCCTAATCATTGCCATAATGTAGTCTAGTATCTACATCTATTCACTAGTACATACTTAGTAATCTCAAATCTGACTATAGTTCTTGTTCAACACTCAAGCAACTCATGATTTTTGGCCTGTAGACCTCCATAGACTATATAACAAAGATTCCATACACACTGAGGCTTAGTTGTAGACCCAAACTTCTACAGACGGTGGATATATGGAGGAATGGCAGGGACCAGGGGCATCCTTCCTAATGTGGATGGATTTGTCAGCAAGCTCAAGCTGAATTAGCCGAGCGCTCGAGCTCAACCCGGACCTGGCCCAGCGCAACACTAGTGTCCATCATGAGTCGTCATTGCAAATTCTGACACTGCCACAGCCAGCCATTGATATTTGCAGGCATTTTTGTTGGGACTTAAATTACGAATTTTTAGCATGATTTCACTGGCGCTCAATCCAAGTAGTTTTTGAGATCGGATTGATAACTGTAAAAGGTTAGATACTGGTCAGGATTTTAATGTATGTTAAGTATCACTTACACATCGCAAAAGCATACATGTGAGTTGAGCGAGCCTTGTCTACATACTCTTGAATTTTGAGGATTGAAGCAGATATCATGTGTGAGAGATAGGGGAACATGGTGTTGAGTGTCTTGAGATTGGAAAGCATACCTTCGTATGCTGGAAGTGCGGCTGAGAGAGTTGGGGTTTTTTGCATTGATACAAGCTGCTGGGATACATGGAATGCCTGGAGAACCATCCTGATGTCACTCAAAAGCTGTAGTTCGAGATCTGTGAGAAGAAGTGTTTTGATATCTTCATTTCCTGGCTGAGATGTGAATTCCTGGATGTACTATAATGGGAATTTCTTTCAGCTTTCTAGAGAGATAGAACATTAATGAATACCTATGATGTATAACTCCAAGAGACGGTCAATCATGAAGTAAATTGAAGACCAGCATGTGTCAACATCACGAAGGAGGACTACAACTCTCTGTATTGATTCCAATGACGGAAGATCCTTCTCAGGAACCCCTTTTGCTTGTAACATGTCTCGAGCTTTAGATCGGGCAGAGATGATAGTCTGCCATAGACCTTCCTGACGTTTATGAGATGCACGAGATGCAGTGACGATCTTACAAGCATGATTGACAAGGTCACTCTTCAAAGCTTGGTACTGCTCCGCCCTGATACCTGCGAATCCCAGATCTCTGATTTGTCAACCCCATCGGCATCATCAAATTCAACTACAGTGTTGAGTTTTGAGAGACCAGTCTTCACTGCAATGTTCACAACGTGTGGAAAGCAGCTTATAACACAACGTTCAATCAGAGACAACAATATTTTGAGTGCAATTTGAACAAGCTTACTGAACTCTGTTTCCTGAACAACTGAACTCCACACCAATCTCCTTAAAGAGGCCTTTGAATGTGCACATCATTGTATCATTATTTGAAGCATTGTCGAGTGTAATCATACCGATCTAGATGGTAGGATTATTAGATAGATCTTTGAGAGTGAATGAAATACACAAACCCTATGTTCAATACTGTATTCTTTAAGAATCTGGAAGAAGGCTTTAGCCATATTAGGACCATCATGGCTACCATCAACGTATCTGAATGCAATTAATTGTGAACGCATAACCAGATGCCTGTGCTCATAAATCATGTAGTGAGCAGTGATAGCCATGAATCCTTGCAAGACACCATTTGACCACATATCGGATGTGTAGGAAATGCAGCCAAGTGAACACTGAAAGAAACAATCAGTATACTTACCTACAAGAGTACAAATCTGGCTCACCTTCATCTTGTCTTGAGTATTCTTGAAACAATTCTCAAATTGTTCAAATATAAGCTCTGTCAGCTTCTTGTGATGGGGAATGTCCTGGGACTTGAGATCAAGGCCGATATACTCAAGCAAATCACGAAACTCCTGGCATTCAACAACATTCATAGACTGTAGATTTCCAATAGGTGCATCAAAACTCGAAAAAGAGAAGGAGAAAAAAGTACCTGATCATCAGCAACAATCCAACGAACCAAAAGATGCCAAAACTGTTCTCTGTTCAGTGGTTCACTGGGTTTACAGGCGTATGAGGGCAATGGGTGAGAGTCTGCAGATGGTCTGAGTGTCTCCCAACCTTTGAGCTGGAATTTGAGAATGAATTCATGATATTCCTGGTGATGATTTTGCAGCAGGTGATTACGAATGTTTTTTGTGAGACTGCTGTTCTCTAAGTTCTTCCAAATACCATGCTTTGAGCTGGTAAATACATAAACAATTAGAATGAAGCAAACAGCCTGAGAGATGATAATAAGTACATACCCTACTTGACAAAAGCGGCATGCAATGTCTTTGCCTTCTTTCAGTCTTGGCCTGACCTTGTGAATCTGATGCAGGGTCGTTTTGTCGATGACAGGAACAGTATCATTGTCAGTAGGGGTGATAAACCACCAAACATCTGTTGCCGTTGCCTTTGGATTTTTGTGTTTGGCCTTGACAGACTTGAATATGTTTGAATCAAGAGCTGGATGATTGAGCTCAATTGAAAAAATATTTGAGTCCAAAGCAGCAGAACCAGATATAGGCTCTGCACCGGTGACTGAAGCAGTAATGGAAGTGACGCCACGAGAATCATTTTCCTTTTGAGTAGTGCAAGGACAGACATTATGAGTCGGTTGATCAGTATTAGAGTCAGCATTGCACTTTCGAGTTTGCCGTTTATTTTGTGCAGTGGACTGGATAAGTGGAGTGGGTGTTTGGAGATGAGGAAAACCACTGGGATGCAAAGTAGTAGTAGGGGTGTATGGTGTTTGAGGGGCTTGAACCCATGCAGGAACATGAGAGTGAGCAATGTAGTAACCATATTGCACAGGCTGATTGGAATGCTGGGGAGTAGAGGGCACTGCAGCATGGAATGCAGTAGGCTCATTTTGGGCACGAGGGTCTAAATTTAAAGTAGATGCAGGAGTGGAAGGTGGATAGTATGGATAAGGTATATGGCCATAGGCATGATGGTAAGACCCATTCATCAAGGGGAAGTCAGAAAGGAATGGAAAAAGGCTAAAAGCCCCAAAAACCTTGAGCTTAAATATTAGAACTGTTGTCAAGCTGGCTAAAAACATCATATATTATCGCCGAATTTCAAAACATGAAACAGATAGGTAATTTCAGTAGGTACAGGTGCAGGACAAAGTTGAGGAGGAGGACAAGGAGGAGAAGATGCTTTCAGCCCCTATCTGAACTGGCAGAACGGTCCCTACGTCATTATCTAATGCCGGATTGATGTGGTTGATGGCACCTTCCATATATGGAGGTGGGCTTGACTCAAGCTCAGCCCATGTGAAGGGCGGACCTGGCCCAGCGCAACACTACACTTAGTGTTGCACCGGCTCGACTCCAGCTCATTCTGGCTTGGCTATTAATGGCTTGACTATGTCATAACCATGGCTTGGCTTTTGAGCCATAAACAGCTCATGACTCTGGCTTGAGCTCAATGGAGCTGATAATTGTTCACTTCAATAGACTAATACAGTTGCAATACAGCTGGTGTCATAATTTTCTACAAGTCGATTGAATGATGATTCATATTTGATTGTATTCATATTGCAATCCTAGACCTTGGCTATTCACATCATTTCAGGGTCTTTTATACACTTTTATATGAGAGACCCTATCCCTAGCCACAAGCGAGCCTGAGCCAAGTGACACAGAGCTGGCTCATTATTTGTTTGACTTGGCTTGGCTAATAGTGGCTTGACTCCTGGCTTAGCCAGAGTCGAGTTGAGCCACGTGCAACACTAGATCCACTTGTAGAAAGGGAGCATTTCTTGTCTCGTTCTCCTTATCATCGTTGGACAAGCATGCTTGAAGTGCATAGACCACCCCATAAACAATAACCATCAGACCACAGGTCAGACAGAACAATAGCATCAGCCTCACCTCAGTCCTGGCTTCATTAGACTCTGATGCAGAGCGTTACACGGATGGACCAATCTGTGCCTTCTCGTCAAACTGAATGTTCCCACTGCCAGAGAATCCCTGGGGAGAGCAGTCTTGCCGCGGTCCAGGTAGGTCCAGTCTTTGACCAAATTTCCTGGCCCCCGACCCGGCCCTCAAGGGTCAGGCCAAAATTTTTCTGGCCCTGGCCCTGGACCGGCAGACCAGGTCCAACAGGGCCAATCCAGGGCTAGACCTGGTCCTCGCAGTGATTTTTTTTTCTAACGAGAGTGGTCAAAAGTAGAAAAATATACCATAGCTACACCTACCTTTTGAATCAACGTAAAAATGTCACTGAATGGTGAGTTTACACGCATCACAGTGTTGAAATGACATTTGCAGTCGGATGTATGTGACTGGGATCACATTTTGTCACACTAAGGGAGTTGCCGAAGCTGGCCTCTTGGCTCATCACATGGCTGATACATGGCATCAAAAAAGCCACTAGAGACGTTGGGGACTGTGTTACGTCACCTCAAACAAGCTCTACTGGCACCTGGAACTTCAAGGTCCGACCCAGGTCCTGACCTTCTTGCCAATGCTGGACCCTGGCCTGAACCTACAGGTCCAGGTCTGGTCCGGTATAGCCACTGACCCTGGACCTGGGGGTCGGTTTGGGGCCGGTTTGGGGCCACGAGGGCCATGGCCCTGACCATGGCAAGACTGGGGGAGAGTTGGCAAGCAATCCCCTGTGTGTCAGGTTGTCGTTGGACGCCAGCCAAGCAAAAATGCTTCTATCTTTGGAAAGCTTGATGATCTCAAGCTGAAGTCGGAGAAAAGCGTTATAGCTGCCTTCACCATAGAGTGGAGGCATATTGACCCTGAAAAGCCCCATGAGACAGTAGGCGATGTCTTCCTCTCATGTGGTCTCCCTCCCTGCCGCCCACGACATCTTCGCAGCTATACTGATTCTGGGAGAGAGTGGATCTGTGAGAGCCTCCGAGGATATTCCCGTCACCTTCTGTATGAGCTTCCCCATTTTTAGTTCAGATTTCAACCCAATGTCTGCCCAACTGTCAAGTCCATGTGGATACCCAATGCTAGGAAACATCAAGGACCCGGATGGATCCAGATAGGAAAGAGCTTATAAAGATAAATAGGGATTTCAGTTGGAAAGACTGGGAAGCTCTAGGGAACCATCAAGGAAGGATAGGAGACCAGCTTTGTCAATTTTGCACTTAAGCTATCTACTACAAAGTTGCTAGCTTAAGTACTACTTCAGAAAATATCGGAATGAAGAGGAGTAAGATAGGGATGGTTCGGAAATGAAGAAAAAGCACATGGTGCTATTGGAGATGGATGGAGTACTGCAGAACGAAGTGGAAACAAAGTGGAACAATGTGGAAACAAAGTGGAACAAAGTGGAAACAAAGTGGAACAATGTGAAAACAAAGTGGAGTAGGTTTGGAGATTAGATACGAGTTGTCTGGTAGTTATCCGAAATGAATCACAGGTTCCCGGATGGGATCCGTTGTGGAGATTAACAGTGGAGCTCGAATATGAAATCGGAAATGAATGTGTGAATAAGGAAAAGGGAAAAGATCGGAAAGCGATAGGAAAGTAATGGAAACTAAGACTGTACCAGAAAGTCATAGGAAAGTACTGGAAAGACTGTACTGGAAAGTCATAGGAAAGTACAGGAAAGTAAAAGGGTACCGGAAAGCCATAGGAAAGTACAGGAAAGTGCATAGATCTTACACCAACCTGCATCCACAAACACAATGTTCACAGGTGCAAGAAGCTCCTGCAATGTCCATCCCCTGCTGAACCACCTGCTCCAGCTAAATTCCTCCTTTCTAGCATCCTTGTTGACAGTTCAGCAGGGTGATACGTCACTGATGAAGGCCACACATTATACATAGCGCAGAGTCGGAGTAGTATTTGAACATGGAATTGATTGATTCGGAAAGCTCGGCGCTGGATTCCTTGTTGATGCAACATGTATCGTTCCAAATGTACTCCAAACCACGCTCCAGAGCGAAACGACAACACGCCTCCCACTTCTGCCACCCTGAATCACCCTTGGATCTCCTTGCCTTTCTTCGTGAGCATCATTTGTCAAATCTTGGAAGAGAACCTCATCGTCGCCCCAAGTGTGAGATAGAATAGCATAGGGAGGAGGACTAGAGCCAAAGTACTCAAGTACGGGCTCTGAAGTGGATGTTCTGAGGAGACACATCGTTTTGCTGCCCAACCGTGTCTACTAAATTCTAGCTGCAAGTTTGAAGTTAGCAATAAAGTAGTACTTTGTACCGCTCACTTACCTACAACCTCGAGCCGTGCTGTGAGAGGATTGGATGGCCTCCAGGGTTTTTTATTCATTCAGTGTTGAGCGTCAATCAGATGGACATCAGGTCCTTTTGTCAACCATTTGTCATAAAAAATTTGCATGGACAGTGAAGAAAAGCAACGCTGTTGTGAAAAAATACTACAAACGTTTGCAATTGCAGAGTAGAATGTTCACGTCCAGTTTCGAGGAGGCTGGAAGACTGAAATAAGTACAGATGAGAGTCGGCATGAAAACAGAACAGGCAGGTATCTAAAAATAGTTACATAGTCTGGCAGACAATTCTCATGTCAGCAGCACTCTACAACCTCGCCATAGGATAATCCAAGACACTGGCTGGCCTTTCCATTCCCAATGGCACAGGACAATGTCCAGAAGTGTTTCTTCTACCAATCACAATACGTCTCCAGCACACCCAAAAGAAAGAGACCATCCAGCTCCTCCCTGCCCATACAAATGAATGGTTCTACTCAGCCTCATGAATCTTCGTCCATTCACCGATTCCTCATGGAACCTCAACTCTCTTTCAACTCAAACATTATTCTTCCTGAAAGGTCTGGCACCTTGAGAAAACGGATAATCTGGATCGAGCCTCGCGTTCTTGAAGGGAGGATAGAATCTCTCACAATGCTCCCGCATCCGCTTGATAATCGGGCTGTCAAGCTTCAACTCCAGCTTGTCTTCCCCGAGCTCCACTATCCCACCAAGCAATAAGATATTATCCTTTCTAGAGACAATGAAGACAATCTCGTTCATGGTTCCTGCTGCATCTGCACTGATCATCATGGCATGCTCAACTTTAGGAAAATCCTTTCCATAGTTGATGACCCGGATGAGACCGCCACAGATAGGGTAGCATGTCTCGTCGCCAGTGAGATGTAGCCTACCAAGACCAGTACTGTGAATGATAATGTCCATGTTGTACTCTGCACATAAGTCGTCCTCTTGGCTGAAAAGGTTGTCTTGAAGAGTACGTGTGACCATCGTTGCACCTTTGCTCTCAACGAGCCCTTTCAGTCTACCAAGACCGGTACTGTGAATGATAACGTCCATGTTGTACTCTGCACATAAGTCGTCCTCTTGGCTGAAAAGGTTGTCTTGAAGAGTACATGTAACCATTGTTGCACCTTTGCTCTCAATGAGCCCTTTCAGTCATGTCATCGCCCAGTCGGTATCAATGATAGGTGCCAAATGCTCATATGCATCAACAGCACCATACGAGGGACTAAGATCCCTTTCTTGGATCAGCTTTGCATCATGCCAGAATCCACAAACGCCACTAGCAATGATTTCTTCCATTTTTCTGAGCTGCTGGGGATCTTCCTTGATGAGACAAGGGAAGAAGAATATGGCACCTTTCATCCAAACACCTGAAGCTTTGGATAACTCTGGTGAAGTGGAGATGGCATCCCAAATATTGTAGGAGGTCATGGCCCAGCCCTTGGAGTGATGCAAGGATATTTTGTCGTTGTGTTGGCCACAGATGGCGGGAGGATATTCCCAGAGAGCACCGGCAATTTGGGAAGTGATGCGTTGTTCTTTGCCATAAGAAGCCCACTCTTTGGCAAGAACGGTAACATGGTCCAAGCGGTGGTGAGGCCGATGACGCCACCTCCGATGACGAGAACTTGAGGAGAATGTTTGGAAGGGGATTTAAGTGGGTCTGGGGTAGGAACAATGTTGCGCCAGATGCGGATTACGTCCTTGGCAGCCATGTTAAGTAGAGAGGGGTAGAGATAGAGAGATATACAAGTGGAGAGTGTCCTGGATAGCCACTGAGGTAAAGATTAGTCTTCTTATAAGTAAGGAATAACATGGGGTGTGGAGTAAAAATTTGCAGGTTGATGTATTGATCTTTGACTTCTCAATGCACTCAGAATCGTTAGAATTGGTCAGTTAATGGCTTGTTTCCAGTAATAATAATAAAAACACAGCAGACTGACAGTTTTCCCTCCCAATTTTGGTAAGCAGAAGCAAAATACAGACGGGGAACCCCATGGGAAATGTCCCTGTACATAGTACAGTCTCCCATGCCACCACAGGAGTGGGGGCAGGGATTGAGGACAGATCTGGACAGATTCAAAACCCATAGGTCTCCTGTGCTGTTCCTGAAGAATAAACCAATATGTCAATGCTAATCAGAAGAATACCTTTGGTCAGGTAACCCTGCGACATAACTTGCAGGATATCGGGACTTCAGTACTTGAACTTGAGCTAGGGCTCAGCATGGGTACACCCGCGGATTACCCGGACCCAGACCTGCGGGTTTATCTCACATCAAAACTCAAATCCGTATCCGGCGGGTAAAGCACTCTGGATAACCCATATCCAGAGTATCCGACCCGTGGGTTATATGGGTATCTGCGGGTATGCGGGTACTTGACTATAAAAATGTAGTTTTTAGTTCTAAACCCTACATATTAAAATGTTTTATGCCTAAATAAATGTTTATTTTTAAATGAATATCTTCTTTCACTTGATGAGAACAATCTTTGTTTATAGAGCCAGACAATCCAGCAACAATACATACTTTTAACTGACTGAAAAAGATCAGAAAAGTGGCTTTTTATGAAAGAACCACAGATCTTGGGTGAAATTATGTGTAAATATAGAATTGTTTGTACTCATATATCTTCCCTCATATCAGTGGAACATTTTATGTTCATAGAGCTTAGTAATCTGAGTACAATACATACTTCAACTGACTGAAAAAGATCAGAAAAGTGGCTTTTTATGAAAGAACCATAGATCTTGGGTGAAATTTTGCATAAATATATATAATTTTTTGTACATATATATCTTTTCTCATTGCAGTGGAACATTTATTGTCTATAGAGTCAAACAATCCAGTGACAATACATAATTTTAATAGAGCCAAAACACCAACAAAGCAATTTTTATTAAAAAAAAACATAGATCTTCATTGAGTTTATGCATAAGTATATGATTATTTTTACATAGATATACTCTCTCACTCAGGTGGCACATTTTATGTTCATATAGCCAAGCAATCTGACTGCATTACACATTTTTAATTGAGAAAGTGAGTTCCAGCCACAATATACATATAGACATTTAGACCTGTTTTAGCTGCGAAAATGTGGATCCTCATGAAAAACCCATTTTTATGAAGGAATACAATGCTAATGTAGCTATGTTTCTATTTTTCTACATACATATTTAAATACAGACGGTACTATTTTTATTTTACGGATACCTGCGGATACTGGGACATTTTGAAAGTCAAACCTGTATCCGGTGGTATCCGTATCCGGTGGGTGTGGCTGTGCTGGGTATCCAGGACCCGCGGGTCCGGATACAGGTACCTGGCAATTACCCGTACCCATGCTGAGCCCTAACTTGAGCAAGCAATAGGTCACTTATGTCTGCTCTGATAGAGAACAGAGTTACAACTTGAGGAGTCGCAAATGCATGAGGGTTCTCGTCCTCATCCTCATCCTCATTATAAGGTCGTGGTCAAAGCTGAAGTCAGGGCCGGGCTATAGTGTGGTTGGTGGCTGCCATCTGCCATGAATGGGTTGGCAGAGGTGGCAGGTCTGACCTGCCCTCTTTTCATGACTGTGCTCAAAGATGAAGACATTCCGATCGCTGAGGATGATTTCTTTAGGATAAAAGGTGAAGTTGTATCTTGCAAATGCAGCTGAATATTCCACACGATGTCAAACTTGAAGAACCAGAAGGTGTACAAAGGAGTGGATCCTATGAACATGGACTCTTTTGCAATTTTCTATCAACTCCACCTGCCAACCCACTACTATACCATTTCCATCAGCCAGTAGTGGGCGCTCATCTGCCATGTTCTCAGTCTGGAGAGTGACTTTCCATACACACTGATTGCATTGAAGGAAGCCGGGTTGCGTTGAGGGATACTAGATGTTTGACATAAGTATTCAAATCAAGTCGAAGGAATTGTATATCCAGGGAGAACTTCAGTGTAAACCTTCAAATGCCAGAACCCACTGTAGTGTAGTAGGGCTGCATGCTCTACCCGTCGTTTCCGACTGTTCTGTTCATTTCAATGTTACTCTATGTTCTTCACTTTTGTTCCTTCTCAACGTCCTAATTCCCCATCATCCATTTTTGGGTACTTATAGACATGACATCATTCCCTTCCTTTTCTTCCCCATAAGGCTAGTCCTCCACCTGTCACCGACTCTTTCATCCAACGGTCCATCTTTCCCCTTTGCACCAGCACCTTGAGCAAGTGTTAAGGGTCTGGGGGTCCCCTCCTGTGCATTGTATCTTCGTCTGGTGTTGTACCGACCTATGGATGAAAGATAAGTATAGGTGGCGGAAAGTCTATTTGCTTGCGAGCATGGTCTGTTTAGATAGTACTTACTTCTTTTTTGACGTCTCCTCTCTTTCTCCACAAATGTACTATAATTATCATCTGTTGCTTCCTACTCACCGATCTCTCCTGTCAAGGTTGTCAGTACACTCGATAACCACCCAAGTCACACAATACGAGAAAACTGGTTACAAGAGAATAGATTGATCAAGAGAGATAGAGAGGTAGAGAGATAGAGAGAAAGTAAGCTGACTAGGCTCTACACTGCGTAGTAAAAGTACGGAGCGGAGACGAAGTGAACAAACTAAGGGATAGGTTACAAGAATCACAAGTATATAAGTAAAATATGAACAGATGGGAAAAAGCAAGTAATAATAGACGGCATCATGTGGACATGTCAAAGGTGAGAGAATAATAAGTCAAGTATGGATAGATGAAAGTATTGGATCATGCAGAGTGATTGACAGTGAGAATGTCCATGGAGATAGGAATCGGAGGAGATAAGAGTGTGAGTCATAGATCTAACGAGATGGTAACTATAGACGATGATGAGAAATGGTTGATGTTTATGGAGTTAGAGCAAGAAGTAAATAGTAAAGGGAAAAGAATAGAAAGGAAATGAATAGGCGGGGAGCAATTCGTGACATTACCCCCTCTTTAGGACGAGCTTTCACCGGAGCTCGACAATCTAGTCTTCCAATGCTCCGCCCATTGCTTGCGGAGTCGTCTGTCTACATCCCCCTGGCTCGGCCAATATTTGTCCCAATCTATGGTGTAGTTTCCAATCTCCCATCTAGGGTCGTTCCAGTCGAAGTTTCCCCACTCTGTTGTGTTGGTCGTCGTTCCCCATCCTCCTCCGTTATCGTTCATGTCCCAGTGTATACTGTTGTCTGCCCCCCATATACTGGCGCCTCCCCATCCGAGATTTCCTCTGTGTTCCGCACGTAGCGACGTCCATTGCACCACACAACGGGCTCTATGTCCTCTGCCCAATCTACACCGTCCTGGTCCATCCTCTCCTCCCCATGTGCAGCGTTGACACCCAATGTGAGGTCCTGCGTGTTGTTTTGAAAGTCGGCATCAATGTCCAGAGCGGGTTCCATAGGTGCAACGTCCCCTGTTGGTTGGGAGCGCGTCGTTTGCGATGGTGTCGGTGGAGGAAGTGGTTGACATGGCTATGATGAAGGTGTAGTATGAGGGGAGCAAGGTGAAACTGGTAGGATGTGGTTGAGTTCTGTTCCTTCTTCATTGTTGAGAGGGGTCGTTTTATAGTTGTTTGTCTGTATAGAGTCAATGTTGAATGGGCGGTCAAGTTACCCCGAAGATGGGTTTGACAGTAGACGCTGTTAACGAGGGAATGCGATCGATGAGTGATGACAGAAGTCTGAGTTTGATTGCCGAGTGGGGTGCGAAGGCGGGCATAGGATACCAACGGTTCATAACAGTGTTTCTCCTCGGAGTTGTGCTTTCACTTGAAGCACACGGGTACTTCGCCATATGTCCTCCATGGCGATTCCTAGTGAACACACCGTTGTTCCAGGGCGTATCAGGTTCTTGGGTCGATATGCATCTGGATGTTGTTGATGGAAGGTTTCAATCATCTCCTTCACCTTTGTCAATCCTGACGCTGGTTCCATGAATTTTCCGAGTCAGCATAATCCAACCATTTGACAAGGTATTGTACTCCCCGTCGGTTTCTCGTTGGTTTTGAATCTAGAATTGCTTCCACATCGTATTCGTTGTCTTCGGGTAGTAACTCAGCAGGTTTCTCCCAGGTAGTTCACTCTGTGGGCTTCGGTCTCTTTGTACGGCGATAGGAGTGAGGCGTGGAACACTGGGTGAATGCGCCAGCCATTTGGTAATTTGAGTCGATAATTGACTCCACTGATAACGTCAGTGATTTCAAATGGTCCGTGACGACGATTTGCCAACTTAGCTTTCGGTCTCGTTGTCTTTAGATTCTTTCCGTCTAGCAACACTTTATCCCCAACTTTAAACTTCACCCCTTCGTTCCTGTAGTCCTTGTTTTGCTCTTTCATCAGTTCAGCCGCTGTCGCCAGACTTGCTTTTAGTTCTTCTCGAACTGCATCCAAGTTCTGGAGGCGTTCTTCGACTTTTGGTACGTGTGAAGTCAGATTGATGGAAGGGAATAGTCGGGGTAGAAATCCATGGGAGTAATTCGAACGGCGATTTCCCAGTGGCTGAGTGAACTCGGGTATTGTGACAGAATTCAGCGTAAGGTAGGTATTTGACCCAATCGTCCTGACGATAGTTACAGAAGGTTCGAAGGTATTGTTCAAGTTCTTGATTGAACCTTTCTGTCTCGCCATCTGTCTGCGGATGATAAGCTGTACTGAGTGCTGAAGTGATACCTAACTTAGCGTAAATGCCTTTCATCACTTGGCTTGCGAATTGAGGTCCGCGGTCAGATATATCATTTTATCCACAAGCCATATCGCTGCCAAGTGTTGTCGAACAATAGGTCAATTGTTCCGTCGCTATCGATATCTTTTCTGCATGGGGAAATGACAACTGTTTTCGTTGAACGGTCGACTGTGACATGAATTGCATTGAAACCATCGCATTCTGGCAGATCCATGATGAAGTCGGTTGTAATGGTACCAAAGGGTCGTTCTGGTACTTCGTTCGGGATTAATGGTACATGCGTCGGGTGGTTGTTTGCTTTGGTTAACTGACAGGTAGCGCATCCTTCAACATAGTTACGAACGAATACTGACATACCGGGCCACCAGAACTCTACTGACGAGTTCGTATGTTTTGAATCGTCCCGGGTGTCCTGCAGTAAGGCTGTCGTGATGCATTTTAACGATGTCCCGTCTGAGTTGTTGATCGTTTGGGATGTAGATCTTCCCTCTGAACAAGACGATTCCGTCTTCGTAGTTCCATTCCTGTAGATTTTTTGCCAAAGCGCGTGGTCCGTTGTTAAAGATGGTTTGTAACGCACTTACGACTTCAGCATCCTTTTCGGACATTCCTTATCCGCTTTTCAACTCTCATCTCCTATTGCGGTTACCGTTCCTGGCCGTGTCGCTCGAATTCTGAAGAATCTGGGGTCAAGTAAGACCCTGTCTTTGTTGTCGTTTTCGACCCCCTCTTTATGGTCTGATCTCCGAGAGAGTGGGTCACTTCGATTCAATTCCCGGGTTTGTGCGTGAGCGTAAAATCGAATCTGGTCAAAA